>JAPDVR010000001.1:48675870-49240870 GCA_026230005.1 Gila orcuttii | reverse complement strand
GGGCTTTTATTTTCCCAAATCGTCGAACTGCACTCCAACCTTTTACTATCGTGTCAATTGATTTGATTAATATGCACGAGGGAGAGAGAGCAAGACAGCGCTCGTGTTGTTTGAAGACGCGAGAGTGCGCGCGCGCGGCCGGGGCGCTCTCTCTCTCTCTCTCTCTCTGCTCGTTACGCACCCTGTCAAGCGCAGCAGTCATTCTATTCTACATCGCTCACCGATCAAAATAGGCTTTGGCGGGACAAAAAGCGGATGATCTGACGGTTTTAGAAGATTAACAACCCGAAAGTAAAAAACAGACCCGGCCTCTATTTGAGACCGGCTTTTATTTACCCAAACCTGCAGCCACACCAGGCGTGTAAAAGAGACCGGCGTCTATTTGGGACTCGGCTATTATTGGAAGTTTTACGGTGTATATATATATATATATATATATATATATATATATATATATATATATATATATATATACATACATACATATAAACAAATATATATAATATTTATATAAACAAATATAAATAATATTTATAGAAACACAGAATATTACTTGCTTTACCTGATTAGAATGCTACCTTGAAAAACAATAATTTAAATTAATTCTCACCCAACAGAGAAATCCCCCTGCCCTCCCCTCCCCTGACAGGATTGTCCTCAAACAGAGCACTAATCTGTTTATTTTTAAGTTACACATTCTACATTGACTAAAAAAACATTTGATGTTTCTTTTTTAATCAGAGTGTTATTTTATACAGAAATAAATTACTTGTAATTTGGCAGCAAAGATCAGCAACAGGAGTCAAATTTCATTAATTACGAGAGTGAAGAGCTGACTGAAAAGATGATGATGGAATATTTTGTGTAAAAGTGCCTTTACTTTCACTTTTATATTAGCGATTTAAAAGCCCCCGCTGGTGTCACACGTCGATTAACCGGTGGGAAAATATCCTCACAGCCTAATATATTTATATATAAATACAATAGGCATACCTGATAAAAAAGTCAACATACCTAATATATTTATATATAAATACAATAGGCATACCTGATAAAAAAGTTATGTACTATGTTTATATCATTTTGGACACAAGAGGGAAGTATAGTATATATAATTTTTTTTTTGTTTAACCAAACAGCACTAAATAGCCTGTTTTAAACTTTTTCATACAACTTGAATTGAAAAAATAGAATAAAATTAGTTTAGTTCTAATATTTGTATCATTTTATATAAAAATAAATGGTGTATAATTACATTTTTAGAAGATATGAGACGTTTCCTGATTCTTTTTTTGACATCATCCCTCACCATAGCAAAACCGTTTGAGATATTCAATATCCGTTAACAATTTAGCATCTTTAATGTACAGGTCCTTCTCAAAAAATTAGCATATTGTGATAAAGTTCATTATTTTCCATAATGTAATGATAAAAATTAAACTTTCATATATTTTAGATTCATTGCACACCAACTGAAATATTTCAGGTCTTTTATTGTTTTAATACTGATGATTTTGGCATACAGCTCATGAAAACCCAAAATTCCTGTCTCAAAAAATTAGCATATCATGAAAATGGTCTCTAAACAAGCTATTAACCTAATCATCTGAATCAACCAATTAACTCTAAACACCTGCAAAAGATTCCTGAGGCTTTTAAAAACTCCCAGCCTGTTTCATTACTCAAAACCGCAATCATGGGTAAGACTGCCGACCTGACTGCTGTCCAGAAGGCCATTATTGACACCCTCAAGCAAGAGGGTAAGACAGAAAGAAATTTCTAAACAAATAGGCTGTTCCCAGAGTGCTGTATCAAGGCACCTCAGTGGGAAGTCTGTGGGAAGGAAAAAGTGTGGCAAAAAACACTGCACAACGAGAAGAGGTGACCGGACCCTGAGGAAGATTGTGGAGAAGGACCGATTCCAGACCTTGGGGGACCTGCGGAAGCAGTGGACTGAGTCTGGAGTAGAAACATCCAGAGCCACCGTGCACAGGCGTGTGCAGGAAATGGGCTACAGGTGCCGCATTCCCCAGGTCAAGCCACTTTTGAACCAGAAACAGCGGCAGAAGTGCCTGACCTGGGCTACAGAGAAGCAGCACTGGACTGTTGCTCAGTTTTGCATGTCATTTGGAAATCAAGGTGCCAGAGTCTGGAGGAAGACTGGGGAGAAGGAAATGCCAAAATGCCTGAAGTCCAGTGTCAAGTACCCACAGTCAGTGATGGTCTGGGGTGCCATGTCAGCTGCTGGTGTTGGTCCACTGTGTTTTATCAAGGGCAGGGTCAATGCAGCTAGCTATCAGGAGATTTTGGAGCACTTCATGCTTCCATCTGCTGAAAAGCTTTATGGAGATGAAGATTTAAATTTTCAGCACGACCTGGCACCTGCTCACAGTGCCAAAACCACTGGTAAATGGTTTACTGACCATGGTATTACTGTGCTCAACTGGCCTGCCAACTCTCCTGACCTGAACCCCATAGAGAATCTGTGGGATATTGTGAAGAGAAAGTTGAGAGACGCAAGACCCAACACTCTGGATGAGCTTAAGGCCGCTATCGAAGCATCCTGGGCCTCCATAACACCTCAGCAGTGCCACAGGCTGATTGCCTCCATGCCACGCCGCATTGAAGCAGTCATTTCTGCAAAAGGATTCCCGACCAAGTATTGAGTGCATAACTGAACATAATTATTTGAAGGTTGACTTTTTTTGTATTAAAAACACTTCTTTTATTGGTCGAATGAAATATGCAAATTTTTTGAGATAGGAATTTTGGGTTTTCATGAGCTGTATGCCAAAATCATCAGTATTAAAACAATAAAAGACCTGAAATATTTCAGTTGGTGTGCAATGAATCTAAAATATATGAAAGTTTAATTTTTATCATTACATTATGGAAAATAATTAACTTTATCACAATATGCTAATTTTTTGAGAAGGACCTGTATTTTCATCATGTTGAAAAAGTTTGGTGGGAATAAAATAAACCACTTAAGAGGAGTGAGTAAAAATGTAGAGGCTGGTTTTGCAAAACATCCACATTCAAACCAAAATAGCCGACTTCGTGTTGGGCTGGCTTAAAGTAGTTTGGCCCGTTGAGATCTATATGTGTACAGAGTTTCATATTATTACATGCAAGTGTGTTTGATTTATGGACCAAATTTTCAGACCAAGTTTATGGACCAAGTTAATTTAATTAATAAACTAATTATATAAAACTATTGTCAATCCACTACAATTAAACTGGTTATATGCCTTTACTTTATAAAAAAAAAAAAAAACTTATTTAAAAAATACAAGGCTTAAGACATTTATTTTCTTTTTTAATGCAGGCCAAACCACACAGCAGTGAAATGGTTAATCTAGTATCAGTATCTAAGATATCAATAATCCTTTCACAGGCCTACATCTGGCGTGTGTTTACATTATACACAAAGTTTGTAGCAAATCGGGTAAAAATTAGAGGGTGATTTCAAAGCATTTTGAAAGTGACACACTTCCTGCTGCCAGTTGGTGGCGCTATAACTTTGACTCACAATAGTCACATCTATGTGATCGGCCTCTTATAACGAACACACTGCTGAAGTTTCATCAAGATCAGTTAATGTATGCTGAAGTTATAACACACTTTCTGTTTCACGTTTCTCGCCATAATTTCGTTTCCTCGCCACGGGCAAACCGTTTGAGATATCAAAAATCCCCTGGCAAGTTTTCATCCTCAATGTCTTGACTTCACGCTGACCGAGTTTAGTGGCATCTCGATCAATACTCTAGGAGGAGTACTTTAAATTCCATTGCATGCGTTTTCCAAACAACCCTAAATAGCCGACTTCCTGTTGGGCTGGCGTAAAACTTAGAGCACGAAAGTTGTTCGCCCCGATGAGATCTATATGTGTACCGAGTTTCATATTATTACATGCAAGCGTGTTTGATTTATGGACCAAGTTTTCGGACCCCGTTCAAGGGGGCGCTGTCGAGCCCCCCTGCCACGCCCGGGTACCAGCTTTAGCCCGGCTCTGATGGCCGCGGGTTCTGACCCGTGTGCAAAGTTTCAAGAGTTTTCGAGCACGTTAAGGGCCCCAAAAGTGCCAAAAAGGTAGTAAAATAATAATTTTCCTAAGGAAAACAATAGGGCCTTCGCCTTTTCAAGGCTTGGGCCCTAATTATAGAAGTCGATAATGTATTATGTGAATGCTAGGTCAAAAAGATGTGTTTTTAGTCTAGCTTTGAACTGAAAGACTGTGTCTGCTTACCGGACAATGTTAGGAAGACTGTTCCAAAGTTGTGGTGCTAAATAGGAAAAGGATCTACCACCAGCAGTTGATTTTGATATTCTAGGTATTATCAACTGGCCGGAACTTTGAGATCGCAATAGACGTGAAGGACTATAATGCGTTAAGAGCTCCCTCAAGTACTGCGGAGCTAAACCATTTAGTGGTTTACTTTGATTCAGCAATATGTAATCAGCAATATTTAAAAATGTATACGATGTTTAATAGGCAGCCAATGCAGTGTTGACAGAACCGGGCTAATATGGTCATACTTCCTGGTTCTGGTAAGAACTCTAGCTGCTGCGTTTTGGACCAGCTGTAGTTTGTTTATTAAGCGTGCACGGCAACCACCCATAAGAGCATTACAATAATCTAGCCTTGATGTCATGAACGCATGAACTAATTGTTCTGCATTTGTCATTGAGAGCATATGACGTAATCTAGATATATTTTTTAGATAGAAAAATGCGGTTTTACAGATACTATTTACGTGACATTCAAATGAAAGATTTCTATCAAAGAGCACACCCAGGTTCCTAACCGACGACGAGGACTTGACAGAGCAGCCATCAAGTGTTAGACAGTATTCTAGGTTATTACGTTAGTACGTTTTTGTCTAATAATTAGAATGTTTTTTCAGAATTAAGTAGTAGGAAATTACTACTCATCCAATTTTTTATATCAACTATTCATTCCGTTAATTTCTGAACTTGTGATCGATAAGACATCTCTTCATTTACTGCTACAAACTGATAACGGTCAGATAAGTATGATTTAAACCATGCTAGTGCAATTCCACTAATGCCAACATAGTTTTCTAGTCCATTTAAAAATGTTGTGGTCAATGGTGTCAAATGCAGCACTAAGATCAAGTAACACTAATAGAGAGATACAACCACGATCGGATGATAAAAGCAAATCATTTGTGACTCTAATGAGAGCAGTCTCAATACTATGGTACGGTCTAAATCCGGACTGAAAATCCTCGCAGATATCATTTCTTTCAAGAAAGGAACACAGTTGTGAGGATACTGCTTTTCTAATATCTTTGACGGAAAAGGTATTAAGATCGGCCTGTAATTGACTAATTTTGTATTATCAAGTTGCGTTTTTTTAACAAGTGGTTTAATCATAGCCAGCTTAAAGGTTTTCGGTACGTATCCTAGAGACAAAGACGAATTAATGATATTAAGAAGAGGATCTATGACATCTGGAAGCATCTCTTTCAGTAGTTTAGTCGGTATAGGGTCTAACAAACATGTTGTCGATTTAGATGAATTAACGAGTTTGCAAAATTCTTCCTCTCCTATAGCAACAAATTAATCAAATTTTTCCTCAGGGAGACTACAATGCACTCCCTGATGCGATACTGTAGTAGACGGTTGCATAGTTATAATTTTGTCCCTAATATTATCAATCTTATAAGTGAAGAAGTTCATAAAGTCATTACTGCTGTGTTGCTTGAAGCTTTCTTTTTCGTTAGTTTAGCCACTTTTTCAAATAAATACCTAGGATTGTTTATTTTCTTCTAATAGGATTGAAAAATAAGCAGATCTAGCAGCTTTTAAAGTCTCACTGTAAGCAATCAAGCTCTCCTTCCATGAAATCCGAAATACCTCTAGTTTTGTTTTCTTCCAGTTTCGCTCCATATTTCTGGCTGCTCTCTTTAGGGCCTGAGTGTGCTCGTTGTACCACGGCGTTGTACTATTTTCATAACTAAGACAGTTTCTGCCATTGACTAAGACACTGTCGCCTTTTTCGCCTTTGTCACCATTGGGTTTTGGCTTGCTTAGTTGGGGACATTTAATTTTATATTTAACAATATTATTACAACATTATTTTCCTGTTATCTCTGTAAAGCTGCTTTGAAACAATCTGTATTGTAAAAAGCGCTATATAAATAAAGGTGACTTAACTTCAGGGTTCGTACACCTTTTCCAAGGTCAAATTCAAGCACTTTTCAAGCACTTTCAAGGTCCATTTTAAAGCTTTTTCCAGCACCTTACACCACCGTAAATTACATACCAATACATAGTCAAAATTATTATTTAGTGTTTTTATCACATTAAAAGAGATAATGCCATAAACAGGCAAAATTGTGTTTCGTAATAGCAGAAACACCAGATATTTAAGCAAATCACAAGTTTTATTTTACAAAATGTATTACTGTCTAAGTAGATAATGCCTATGAATAATACTTTTTATTATATTAATATCCAAATATTGCTTCCCAGATAATATGATTTTCAGGCTGTAAAACTGAAGAAATTTCAAGGGCTGAAAATATGAAGACATAGGATTTGAACAGAAATATTTTACAGGCCTTGGTTTTGGAACACATTCTTGATATAGACAAGGTTTGAACAAAATCTGAGATAGTGCAACAACAACCTGTAATTCAATTTTAACCCAGTAGACTGACAGTGCACAGGCACCTGCCTGATAAATAGCCTATATTAATTGAAATTTTTTTTTATTTAATTGCCAAGACATATATATTTATCTACTGAAATAGAGCAGTGTAAATATTGCATAAGGCCATCCTCAATCTTACAGTAGGCTACTTGTATGACACTCCATCTGACACGATTTATGTCCAGCAATCAACGATTGTTGTTATGCACTGGGCTAACATTTGCAGGTTTTAATTTGTGGGAAGTTAGCCAAAGTTACAGCACAGTAACTGTAACGTTATGTTCACTGCATTTTCCACAAATGACCATGCCATAACGGACATGCAATACTAATGGTGCTTTTCCACTACACAGTACCAGCTTGCCTCGGCTCGGCTCGACTCGCCTTTGTTTGGTTTTCCAATGTGTAAAAGTTGTACCTGTACCTGCTTTCGGGTACTTTTTTTCGTTCCACCTCCGTCGAGGTTCTAAGCGAGCTGAGGCGAGCTAAGGCGATACTAAAATGTGACGTGAAAACAATGCCGACTGCTGATTGGTCAGAGAGAATCGTCACTATTCACTGCGTCATCATTGCACGCGCCAGATGGAATATCCAGAATAACCCCGCCATTTTTAAATAGTTTAGCCAGAGATAGTTACTAAACTTACTACTATTATTAGGGCAACTCGGAAGAATACGCAGTGGTCAAACGAGGAGGTGCAGACATTCCTTTGTTTGGTTGCCGAAGAGAGGATCCAGCGAGAGCTTGATGGGGCAACGAGGAACGAAAGGCGTCGCTATGACGACCGGGTACTATTTGTGGCGATACTTTCTGCAATGGAAAACGGAACGAAAAGCGAGCCGAGTCGAGGCGAGCCAAGGCGAGTCGAGTCGAGCTGGTACTGGTAATGGAAAAGCGCCATAACATTACATTATCACACCAAATACTTTCAGTCACTAATGGCCCTTTCAGACAGGACGCGGAATGCGCTGCGCTATGAAACCCATTTATTTCAATGGCTTGCGCCGCACGAGGACGTTTTGTTGCCGAGTCAACCAAAGCGGAGCGCAGCATTGGCGAGCTCGAGCGCATGCCGCGGTCAAAGTTAAAAATGGTTCAACTTTTTGCTGCTGCACTCTGTGACAATTACCTGCACTGCCAATAAAAACGGGGCATCCAAACAAGCGCGGAAATCAAAATGAAAACTCCACCTACTTTTGCTCTGGTAGCGAAGTGCAAATCGCTCTGCATCTGAAGGGCTACATTTTATTTCTCCATTACATTTTCCAGGATTATTAGATAGTATTATTCCTCACAGCGCAGCAAGACGAGGTAAAGTACAAGATTTTTATCAAACTTGATCTGTTTTATAATCCAGCTGGTGGGCGTAGGCATGTTTGCATGGCTTGCCTCAAATCATTTGCGTTTGAATAGCGCGCGCTCTCCGTGGGCGTGGCACATTAACACGTAATCAGGTATAAAGAGCTGAAAAGAAAAAGACTGCAATCTCTCTCTTTTCATACAGATTACATAAACTGGGAATATTTGTTTTTTATATAAATTACTTCATTTAAAAGAAGAGTACGAAGCCCCCCTAGTCCCAATTAGTTAAAAAAAAATAATTATAACTATCTCGTGGCCTCAAGATAGTAACTCGTGGCCTCAAGATATACTAACTCGTGGCCTCAAGATAGTAACTCTTGGCCTCAAGATATACTAACTCGTGGCCTCAAGATATACTAACTCGTGGCCTCAAGATAGTAACTCGTGGCCTCAAGATAAGTGTATATAAAAGGAGAATGCACAATGGAGCAGCTTTTCTCCCAAAAGCAGAAAGTGCACGCTAAAGCTGCCACCCGCTTAAGGCACTTCTTGTTAGGCTAATAGCTATGGATAGAGAGCATTTGATAAAGTTGTATTTTAATTTAGGGATGCGTTACCAGGATATACTGAACACACTTGCTTTGCAAGGGATTATTGTCAGTAAAAGGCAGTTAAACGAACACTCCACCATTTTTTTAAATTGGGGTTATTCACTGTCTCCCCTACATTTAGATAGGTGGGCAAATACATTTTTGTCTCAGTGCATGCATTGTCTTAGTCTGGCAGCGCCACCGAAGTAGCAGGCGAAGCACTGATACTTGGGCGCAGAGATATCACGCAACACATGAAATAAAGCTTGCCACAAAGAACCGGCAAAAGTAATGATTATGCATGAAACATTTTAATTGTTTATTAATAAACTAGTGTTTTCCATGTTAGTGGCTGCAAAGATAATGTTGACAATGCAGACTCGCCATCTTCGCAGTAGCTAGTGAACGCGCCTATAGAGAGAAATGCACAATTCATATAAATTAGCCTACATAAGCAGAGAGTAGCCAATTTCTTTTAGTTTTTAATTTTTTTGTTTAAAAGTAGACATTTCGAGCTTTCTATAGATATACTTCTCAGTACTTCTGAGTTTTGCTTCATTTATGAGACGCGCTCCAGTTCACGCGCCGGCGCCTCCGTGTCCTGATCATATTGTCTACTATATTTGCTTCTTATTTATTAATCCAGGCAAATTTGTTGATGAAACATTAATTAAAATGAAAATACAATTTATACAAAACGAAATTCACTTTAAAAGAATGGCTTTCTACAAAACAAAACTTAATAAGTG
Organism: Gila orcuttii; assembly: GCA_026230005.1. Lineage (NCBI taxonomy): Eukaryota > Metazoa > Chordata > Actinopteri > Cypriniformes > Leuciscidae > Gila > Gila orcuttii. Next base: position 49,231,546 of record JAPDVR010000001.1, on the reverse strand, counting down.
GTCAAAATCATGTCTGACCCATTCCAAATGTTTTCAGATATATTGGTCATCTTGAGCCAGTTGCACCAACAGGGCTTTACTAAGCCTGGTCCTAACTGCTAAGTAGGTCTTAGTTAAGACCAGTCTTTAGAGTTGACCTAACGTCGGTTGCACCAACCAAACTTAAGCCTAGGCTTAACTACGCCTGGTTTTAGCGATGCGCGTTCCTGTGAATGGCCACGGAACTATAGCGGTTGCCTAGCAGCGTGCGTTGCTGGGGTTACGTTGTAAACTATCTTCCGCTGTTTGGTTAACTTGTAGCCGTATCAATGGAGGATCAAAGAAAAAGGAAAGGAAATTTCACCGACATTGAGATACGAAAGTTAATAGAGCTGTACAGTCAGCACGTGACAATTCGCTTCATTCGCGGCAGGCAGCATTACGTCTGTCTCCTGCACGCGAGAGGAGAGGTAGAAGAACGTTGGTAATAAATGTCATTTCAATTGTAAGTTCATTCTTTATGTGCTAGGAGTGTGCGCTATGTATTGTCTACGATGATATTGTAATCATTGTTTTAATTATGGACGAGGCACTGCGAGCTGACATCACATTTGTCTCTTGTGCTTGTTTTCACTGCATGATGTGTCACTGCAGTTATAGGTATGTCCCAAAATAAGTTTTTTGTCTTATATTTATATCATATTATGTTATTAAAATATCTCATGAGCAAGAGTGCCGTTTTCATGAGCACAATTGATAAAAAATATTTATTTTATACAACAGTTAAATTAACAATAAGTTAACATTGTGAGTTACTTTTAGACACAATATTGTGAATATTGTTTGTTTCCCCTTTATTTCGCTGACGATAATTTCAAAATGAAACTATAGCAGAGTCTCCATGCAACAGACAGCGAAGATTTTTTGACCGTTTTTAACGAATCATTTTAACGATTCAATGAACAATCACTTGCTTTTAGTGGTTACTATAGAAACATTAGCTGTCGGAAAATGGATAGGCTTATTAACGCTATTATATGCCTAGATTTTGACTTTACGCCTGCTACTGACTAGGCGTAAGATTTACGCCTGGTCTTAGCGAGAAGAGGACTTAAGCCTGGATGGTGCAACGGTTGTAACTATTAGGTCAGACTTAGAATGTTGAGTTAAGACCTACTTACCTTAAGACCAGGCGTAAGCCCTGTTGGTTCTCTTTTCATATAATCAACATAGATGAAATAAAAAAAAAAAACATTATATTATTTAAACATAAATATGAAACGTATGTTTAAGTTTTTTAACTTATATTTAAGCGTCACACCGCTCCGCTTTGCTCAAATGCTCTGGTGTGTAGCCTATACATGCATGTGTGCTTGCATATGGTGGAGGGGTGCGATTTTCGAATAATAATCGAATAATTCTCAGCAATCTTCGAAATATTATTTTTGTTTGAAAATTTAGTTTTGTATAAATTGTATCTTCATTGTAAGCAATGTTTCATCAACAAATTTGCCTGGATTAATAAATAAGAAATTATAGTAGACAATATAATCAGGATATGGAGGCGTCGGCGTGTGAACTGGAGCGCATCTCATAAATGAACCAAAACTCAGACCTGAGAAGTATCTATAGAAAGCTCGAAATGTCTACTTTTAAACAAAACAATTAAAAACCAAAAGAAATTGGCTACTCTCTGCTTATGTAGGCTAATCATATGAAGTGTGCATTTCTCTCTATAGACGCGTTCACTAGCTACTGCGAAGATGGCGAGTCTGCATCGTCAACATTATCTTTGCAGCCACTAACATGGAAAACACTAGTTTATTAATAAACAATTAAAATGTTTCATGCATAATCATTACTTTTGCCGGTTCTTTGTGGCAAGCTTTATTTCATGTGTTGCGTGATATCTCTGCGCCCAAGTATCAGTGCTTCGCCTGCTACTTCGGCGGTGCTGCCAGACTAAGACAATGCATACACTGAGACAAAAATACATTTGCCCACCTATCTAAATGTAGGGGAGACAGTGAATAACCCCAATTCCAAAAAACGGTGGAGTGTTCGTTTAACTACCTTTTACTGGCAATAATCCCTTGGAAAGCAAGTGTGGCTTTAAACGAGATAGTATCTTGAGGCCACGAGATAGTTATAAAAAAATTTTTTTTGACAAAGTAGGACTAGGGGGGCTCCGTAGAAGAGAGTTCAAGCTTCATAAAGAAAAAACTCTTGTGTCTGTATGACAAGTATTTGCGGAGTTACAGTTAATTTTTGGACGCGTTTCAGAATGGACTTCACTGACAGAGAGACTCAAAACTCGCATCATGTTTATTTTCTTTATTTGACAAAAAGCACAACACTTTGGTTTTATTGTGAGTATACACAAAAATAAACACTTAACAGGATTGAATGATGTAGAACACGTATATGTAAGATCAAAATCAACAGAGTATTTTGAGCCGCTGGCGATACCGCCGACCCCAGGGGGTTAATAAACAAACTATTCAGTCAGATAGGTATTTGTTGTGAAAGAAATAGTTACAATTTCAAGCATTTTATCCAAAATGTAAGCACTTTTCAAACCTTGAAAACACACCAAAATTCAAGCATTTTCAAGGATTTCAAGCACCTGTACGAACCCTGTGACTTGTGTTGTGTAAACAAAAAGAAAACGGATGCTTTATTATATTGGATCCATGCATGCATCTTAAAGTGACAGGAGCTTAATATACCTTAGTTATTTTACATTTTGAGTATTCAATTTCTGTACCTGAATACTGTTAGATTTACCTGAAAAACAAAACCACTGCTTTTCATTTGTATTTATCTATGCTTGTGTAAGATAAACAGAACCTCAGATCTCCTGAGATATGGACAACATCTCACTTCCTTCCCTTTACACATTCTTCTCTTCACTCAGAAAGATCGGATTAAAAACAGCCGATGATCAGTGCCGATTATATCCTGTCAATCAAAAGGGTGCGGTAAAACATGACCGACAGCAACACACTGTGTGTGAAGAAAACCTCTCGTGTTGAGTTAGTTAAGGCAAGTTAATGCGACTAAGGCATTAAAGGCACACTATGCAGGAATTCCGTTTTTGTCAAACAGCGACCCCTAGAGTCGCTGTGGAATACTTGCACTGTCGTAACATTCGCCGTTATGATGTCATTAGACATGATTATTGCAATTTATCATAATAGTTTGCAAATTGTGCTCGTTTACACTATTTACAACCTCTAGGCTTATTTGTGTCCTGATAATTATGTGAGATATTGACAACTGTTCTCATGATAATCTCATGATAAATTATTGGACTGGTCTAATTATCAACAATAGATGAATGAACAGCATCGTAAAAAATGACATACTACATGCAAGCGCAAATAAAAATATCTTATAATAAGTAAATAAGATATTTACTTACTAGTCCATCAACAAGATGCTGTTGCATCCAGTGCTGCTTTTTAGCTCGCGTGAACGAGTAAATGACTTACCGAGTGGGACTCTTGTCCGGTTCCTCACGCGGTCAGATTCTCTTTTCCTTTTCCTAGTCTCTTCCAACCGTGTTTTCTTTACTTTTTCCATCTTCGACTCAAGTATCACGTCTGAAATGCGCGCAAGTGTCTTTGTGCTTCATGTTGTTGTTGATGTGTGTGACGTCGTTGCCGTAAAGTATTTCGTGATTCTCGCGAGATTTGTCGGGGGCGCTCCTCTCAAACTTGCATTGCTGGTTTTTCCAGCGGCGTCCCCCCCAAGCTTTACTACCAGGATGATTCACCCTAATATGAGTTTACCACCGAAATGACTTTGAAGCTGTTATATTAAGGTAAAATTATTGCATAGTGTGCCTCTAACAACTGAAAACAGCTACATAAAAGCTCTATTTGACCCTATGAAATCACCTGTAGTTCAAGTCCTCTCACCCAATAATCGCAAATAGCTGTTTTTTTTTTTTAATAAGTTACAAAAGCACAGTGTCATCTTTCAAATTCTGTCCATTTTATCACAAAATTCAAACAATAAATGGTGCTTTGACGCTCTTAAATGTGATATGAAAGATCGCTGTAGCGCCTCAGTTCAAGCAGCAGCGCGGAGCGCGAGTCTATTCTTTCACTTTAATACAAATTGGTAAATGGTAAATGGACTGCATTTATATAGCGCTTTCATAGACCTAATGGCCACCAAAGCGCTTTACATATTGCCTCTCATTCACCCATTCACTCACACATTCATACATTCATACACCGACGGCGGTGTCAGCCATGCAAGGCGCCATCCAGCTCGTCGGGAGCAGCCAGGGTTAGGTGTCTTGCTCATGGACACCTCGACACTTGGTCAGGTGGAACCGGGGATTGAACCACCAACCTTTTGGTTTGTAGACAACCTACATGAACCACTGAGCCACTGCCGCCCCGGCCAAACTATATCAAGAAAAACATGCATGAATATCAGAAGGCAAGTTGAAAGTTACAGTACAACTTACCAAAATGCATATCATGTCTCATGTAATCACTCAGTGTTTCAACCGTGGAAAGATGTCAATAAAACTAGCTTGTGAAGCGTGAAACTTGCTTGTGAACAATATCACTTAAAGCAACACCAAGTAAGATTTTTTACCTTAAAATAATGTTTCCAAAATCGTTTCAGTGGTTCAAGTCGTGACAGGGTGAAATGCACTTATGCCACAGCTTTGCGGTCCTTTATCTGATATACCCACGCTATGTAAGATTGCCAGATCGGGTCGCGTTTCTGTAGTTTTAATGAGACATAAGAAAACAACTAATTTGACTTGCTTTACGGCAAGCGTTACAATTGCTCGTTTGTGATGTCGCAATACATCATACTTTCATAAAATCATGCATCGTATTCTACCTTGTCTGTGGCCATTGTTGATTCCAAAGCCAGTGCTGGATAAACAGAGAGCATGTGCGTGCGTGCGACAGTAGGCTGCGGTAGGCTAAATTATTTACGACAGCGGTAATGGACAATTCCGCTTCCAACCTGTAGGGCGACCGCAGAGGAAAAGTTATTTGGTGTTGCTTTAATGTTGCATTAACCTTAGGAAAGTCATCCGTTTGTTAGTTAGCTTTAAAAAAAACAACTGGAGGAGCTTATTTAATGCTAATTATATATGCATGTTTGAATAAATTTGCCATGAAGACAAGTGATTAGGTAGTAACCGAGTTATATACAAACATTTCAGCTTTTATTTGAATGTAAATATTATATATGGAAATAAATAGAAGATTAATATAATGGCTCTGTTGTTAATTTTAACCTCTAATATTATAGTGTTCCAAATGAGAGGGTTCTCTGTATAGTTTGCAGCATTATTTGGGAGAGATTTTTTTTTATCCGTAAGGTTTTATCGGTATCGGCTAAGAAATGTCATATCGGTGAATCTCTAATAAAAATTATATTGTTCTGTCAATGCAAGTGAATTAACAGTCATGTTTGGTATCATTTAAAATGTCTCAGTGCGACTGGTACAATGATGACTGGTAAACCAAAAGGTAATAAAGGTTTGCTTTGCTTACTGTGGTGGCCCTGTGCCCTTTTCTCAGGGTCCTCAATCCAAACTACGAGGTGCAAACTTGCTAGGTCTCCCTAGTCAATGCACATTCCTATTGTAAGTTAATGCCCCACATTGGGGGATGTTTTGTCTTGGTCTGGGCATTTAAAGAAATGCTGAAAAAGGCTTGGATGATTTTACTCTTTACCTCAGAGCATTTCATGTTATATATGGCTTATCTTTGAATTGATTATGTATTGGCATGATACATTTATCTGACTAATAATAAATTGTTACATTTGACTTTAATCTGACTTACTCTGAAATTATTAGCACATTTGCATCAGGTTAGTAACGGACTGAAGTTTTGAGTGGAGCATAGGGCACACCAACTGCGATTTTAGAGCTCCGACTAACACTTGGCAGTCCAAGTGTACTTGGACTGTAAAGGCTAAAAAGGGAATTTCCTTTTAGGACAACAAAATGTTGCTCGACCAACCTAAATAGGGTGAGCCTTACCTCTGTTTAATGTAATGTTACTCTAGCTAAGTGTACGTGGGAAACCATGGCATGACCAAACCAAAGCTACTATCAGAGAAGTAACGTTGATCAGCTTATATCTGTAGTAGTGGTCATGACCTCTGACTAGAGATAGTGTTGCTTTAATTCAAGTGTATTTAGATCTATGGGGACTAAACAAAATACTTTTAGATAGAGCAACCGCGAAGACGGCCTTCTAAACAGTATAGTCAATTACCTCTGTCTAGTGACCAAGACTGACGAGTTTGTGATCGTGAGCCCGTATAAAAATGAACAGCCGGTGCGAGGACCCTGAGCGACTTTGGCACCGAATGAACGATTACAATAAGAGTAAAGAGTTAAATAGAATAATCAGATATCTAGATAAATCATCATATAGATGACCAATAACCAATTGGCATTTCAACCTAAATACAAGGTCGTGAGGAAACGGAGTCAGATAAAAGTAAATTGGAATTAAATTACTTCGCAACACTGAAAAGACAGAACGCGCAGGAAACTTTCACCCGCTTATCGGAAACTGTCATTGGACTGATTGGGTGGGCCTTACACTCAGGGCTGGAAATGGGGGGTCCAGGGAGTAATTTCTAAGGGGGGACGCAGTTCCTGTTCAAATTGGTTAAATTATTTTATGGAAATTAAGGGATTTCTATATTTTATTCTCTCAGTAGACTACCAAAGCAATATGAATTCATCACAAAATCATATAGCACAATAAAATTACATGATTATCATTAAAAGATCCCGATCTGGATTCAAACATCCACGTGATTCAGTGCTTGAAGTGGGCCGGTGCCGGCACTTCTATATTTGAATCTGTAGCGTACCTAGGGCTGCATGATTCTTGCTAAAAATGTGAATCACGATTTTCACGATTCTCATTTTTTCAACCAAAATTTATTGCACTCAAGTACAAAAAAACCAACAACAAAAAAACACGACATTCAGTATAATAAAGTGCAGGAGTAACAAATAAATTGTCTCTTTTCTTTATTTTAGACCCCTTAAAGTGAATCATTTTAAAGCTTTATGTTGTTGAACATAAGAGAACATTAACATATACAATAATAAATAAAAAATATAGCTGCAAGCAGCCATTACCGGGGCCAAGCGCAAGAAGCGGCAACAGATGCCATCATGGGTTGGAGTGGCAGATCAACTGCAGCAAGGAGCAATTAAGTACATTCTAAGAGAATTTTGGTAAAATGGCTGAAAAATCATATACATTAACTAAAAGTATGATTTAATGGTTTATCACTTTCGACCAATAGGTGGCGCAGTTATGAAATCAATGCATTGTGATCAGAGTGAGGTGACAATGACACATACAAAGTTTGGTGTCAAAATGTGAAGGCATTGCAGAGATAAAGCCTAAATAGCATCAAAGTTGAGGCATGCTGCCAAAATGACTGTGGTATACGAAAACGGTTTCGTCTATCGTCACGAAATCCATAACTTTTGGTCGGCATGGTCTGGAGATGATATGATTCGATTTTGGTGAAATCGATTTTTTGGACAATTCAAAATGGCGGCCATATTTTTATGACGGAAAATGACGTCATAGGGTGCGATCGAATCGTCATGAGCTCAGGAATCAGAGGAAAAAATAATTTTGTTGATAGGCCAAACGGTTCAAAAGTTATTAGCATAATGATTTTGACACTTTGGACAGGTGGTGGCGCTAGAGGGAATGAGTTAGAGACACCAAAATTGGTGCACTTACTGTTGGGACTGTCCTCTATCAGAATGTCAAACCGGAGCAACTTTCCCGGACACGGTTCTATGGGCTGCCATAGACGCCCAGTGGGAAGAAGAATAATAATAATAAATATAGCTGCAAGCAGCCATTCCGGGGCCAAGCGCAAACGCAGACGACAAGACATGCCAACATGGCTGGAAGTTTCAGACCGACAGCAGCAAGGAGCAATTAAAGACATTTAAAGATGAATTTAGGCAAAATGGCTTAAATTATATATACAGTGTCAGTAACTTATAAAATGATTTAATGGTTTATCACTTTCGACCAATAGGTGGCGCAGTTATGAAATCAATGCATTGTGATCAGAGTGAGGTGACAATGACACATACAAAGTTTGGTGTCAAAATGTGAAGGCATTGCAAAGATAAAGCCTAAATAGTCATTTTGGCAGCATGCCTCAACATTGATGCTGTGGTATACGAAAACGGTTTCGTCTATCGTCACGAAATCCATAACTTTTAGTCGGCATGGTCTGGAGATGATATGATTCGATTTTGGTGAAAATCGGACGAATGGTCTAGGAGAAGTTCGAAAAAGAAGGTTTTGAAAGTAAATAAAGATGGCGGACAGGAAGTTCGTCCAAATACGTCAAACTTGGTATCTATGTTCTCAGCATGACCCAAGGAATCTGTTAAGACAAGTGTCATTACAATAAGCATATTTTTTCAAAAGTTATTAGCATTTTTGGAATTTTAATTTTAACTTTTGACCAACAGGTGGCGCTGTCTTGAAATCTTTTGAGTACCTTCAGGGGATGGTGCTGGTGGCAAATTATGAGTTTCCTAATGTTACAGCAATGCATTCATTAAGTATAGCATTTTACATCACAAAACTGTATTGAAGTCAATGGGAATTTCATGTTTTTTTCTATTATAGCGCCAACAAGAGGCAAAATCCCACAATTTTTTTCATGTGTCCTCAGACTGAGCCCATACATGTGTGTGCCAAATTTGATGAAAATATCTCAATTCGCTTCGGAGTTATAGACATTTATATGAAAAAACACGTAAAAAATGACTGACACACGACTTTTATTGAATTTTACTACCCCTTACTATCAATATTTTCACATTTGGGCATAAGCATATCGTTAACAAGCTATGATTGCGTACTTCTGACGGTGGTTTCGTCTCAATCGGACTAACGGTTTCGAAGATATCAGCAAATGTTTTTTAAGCGCTAAATCACAACGCTACACAAACCGTAAGTCGAAACCTAGCATATTTGGTATCTCTGGACTCGGCAACGATTCAGGACCACAACGAGATGACTCCCGTGAAAATAAGTCAACCACAGCCAGAGTTATAACCATTTGAAAAATAAATTTTACCACTAGGTGGCGCTGTTTCGAAACTTCTCAGGCTCCTTCAGGGCATCGTACTGATGACCCATACCGAGTTTCGTAACAATTCGTTCATGCGTTCAAAAAATACAGCATTTTAGCACATAATTCAAAATGGCCGACAGCCAAAATGGCCGATCTGGGAAAATTGGATATCAGTCGACTCGGCATGACGCCCTGAATCTAAAGAGACCACTTATATGATTTTTGGACAAACCATTCAGAAGTTATGAGCGAAAATAGCCGTTTTTCATATCTCCGGACCAGTAGGTGGCACTGCGCCGAAACGCAGCATGTAGCCTCAGGTCATGCTTGTGATGACATGTACCAAGTTTGGTCTGAATACGATTAAGCGCTGCGGAGATACAGCCTTACGTCTGTTTTCGCAAGCGCTACGTAAAATTTGTTTGCGCGTTTATCGAAAGCGGTTTGACGAATCGACTTGAATTCCATAACTTTTTGTCGCCAATGCCTGGAGATGATCTGGTGCAATTTTGGTGAGAATCGGACAAACCGTCTAGGACGAGTTCGCAAAAGTAGTTTTTTTGGACAATTCAAAATGTCGGCCATATTTTTATGACGGAAAATGCGATCGAATCGTCATGAGCTCAGGAATCAGAGGAAAAAATAATTTTGTTGATAGGCCAAACGGTTCAAAAGTTATTAGCATAATGATTTTGAAACTTTGGACAGGTGGTGGCGCTAGAGGGAATGAGTTAGAGACACCAAAATTGGTGCACTTACTGTTGGGACTGTCCTCTATCAGAATGTCAAACCGGAACAACTTTCACGGACACGGTTCTAGGGGCTGCCATAGACGGCCAGTCGGAAGAAGAATAATAATAATGAGAAGAAGAAGAAGAACCGGAACAGATACAATAGATCCCTCCGCACCTTCGGTGCTTGGCCCCTAATAATAATAAGAACCGGAACAGATACAATAGGTGCCTCCGCACCTTCGGTGCTTGGCCCCTAATAAGAACCGGAACAGATACAATAGGTGCCTCCGCACCTTCGGTGCTTGGCCCCTAATAATAAGAACCGGAACAGATACAATAGGTGCCTCCGCACCTTCGGTGCTTGGCCCCTAATTAAAGCTGCAAGCAGCATTTAGAGGTGTTCAAGCAGTTAAGGCATTTAAGATGTTTAACCACACAAGCATCAAAAGACATTAAGTTTTATGTAGCAAGCATTTAACCACTAACATCATAGATGGAATAGACCATGTTTTAGCATGATTTACCATGTTCCAGTATGATTTACTATGAATCTAGCATGATTTTCCACAGTTTACCATGATATACCAAGTTCCAGTATGATTCACCATGATTTACCCTGCTCTAGCATGGTTTACCACAATTGAACACATTCCAGTATGATTTAATATGATTCTAGCATGATTTACCAGTTTACCATGATATAGGATGATTTATCATGATATACCACATTCTAGAATGATTTACCAGGATTGTAGCATGATTTACCATGATTCATCACATTGCTAGCATTATTTGCCATGATACACCATGTATTAGTATTATTTACTATGATTTACCATCTTTCTATCGTGATTTACCATGATTTACCACATTGCTAGCATTGATGTGAAGTGTCAATAGCAATGACGTGATACACTTTGATAAAAAAATTATTGTCAATAGTTAACATGGAAAAACAGGTTTGCTTTAGTGCAGAATATTGGTGAAAATCAGGTCTGTCAAAATGAAAGTGAGCCAATAAGTGGTCTTCTACTGCCCTCTGCTGGCCATTATACTTATTAATAAAAAGTTTTCACAGGTGGTTTTGCACTTATATGTAGATATATGCTTACACACACACACACAAATGTTGTTGTTGTTTTTTTCAATGCTTTTGGGATGTGTCATTATGAAAATATACTTTAATGGTCTATAAGCATTTCACATATTTCTTTGTGAAGCTAGATGAGGACGGGACCTTTCAAACAAGCTATCCCACAAGAATCTAGGTGGTGTAGGTAGGCAGTTACAGCTGTTCCAAGCCGGAGGTCTCACAAATTATATATATATGCAATATAGTTTTGAACATATATTAATGCAAATACTTTTCTTCTTTCATATGTGCAAAAAATTGAAATGAATGAAATGATACCACAGAGACATTCTTCAATATGCAAACAATTGAACTTGAATAAATTAATTGATTGTTAATGTTACTTATTTTCATATGCATTGTTTTAAAAAAAACATTGTATTACTCTGGCAATAAAATACAGTTTTGTTTTCTATGACTTGGTTTGATTCCATGTATTTTTTAATAGCACATTTTTCATATTAACTAATAAAAATGCTTAAACACATTTTGTTATAGCTATAGATATTTTAAATAAATGGTAGGTAAAAGAAAATGCTTATTACAGGTTTCCCATTTAAAACGCAATTTTTAGTTTTCATTTTAATCATATAATTTTATTGAAAAAAAAAATGTCTCAAATTTTCATGTTTACTCAATAATGCATGCTTACACACACACACACACACACACTTTTGGGATGTTATTGTGAAAATCTAATTTAGTTTTATATAGTTGATAAAATCTAATTTAGTTTAGTTGAATATTTAGGTAATATAGTTTAATAATATTAAACTATATTACCAGTCCACCATAATAAAAAAAAAATCGTTTTAAGAAGTAAAATGGCCAGCAGAGGGCAGTAGAAGACCACTTATTGGCTCACTTTCATTTTAAACTACTTGGTTTCATTAGCAAACCAAAGTTTTTTCATGTTAACTCCATAATGCATGCTTACACACACACACACACTTGGGATATGTTATTGTGAAAATCTCTTTTAATGGTAAGCATTTCACATATTTCTTTGTGATGTAATAATATAAAACAAATTATAAAAAATAGCTTTAAGCATTTGTTTGTAAGCCAATGCTGAAAGCTGATAAAAAGATTAAACATGTCTAATACTGCTGCTCCCTCTAGTGGACAACAGTGGTATTACAGTCTATATAGAGTTGAAATTAATGAATGGAAATTTGGTTTTTCACCTATATAATTGGACGTAAATTTTTCTTTACGAAATCTGATATACATCTTGTTCATCTCGAGCCAGGGATCACAGTGATGTAAAAATCTTGATTCTAGGTCAAACGGTCGAAGAGTTATGGGTAATTTAGTACTTTTGGTTTCTGTAGTGCCACCTATGGGCCAATCGGGGTCATACTCTGATAGGTTCTCCCCAAAAGTGTGGCCTACCATCTGGCCGCATTTCAAGTCTCTAGGCCTTACGGTTTGGGCTGCACGATGCGTTTTAGGGCAATTTTTTTTTTCAAATAGCAAATACAATAGGTTTTCAGCACTAAAGTGCTTGAACACCTAATAAGAATGAGACCTTTTTGACAGTTATAGCGCCACCTACGGTCCGATCTCCATGAAACTTTGCATGCTTCTTCACCATGTTATGACACATATGCTCATCAATTTTTATGAAGTTTTGACTTTTCGTTTAGGATTTATAGGCTTTTTACTGTATTTAGCCCCGCCCCTTTTCTAAATTACCCTGTTACAGCCACCCAAATGCAAAATTTCAACTTTTTTTTCGATAATTATTGATCCAGAGAGTCCAGAGAATAGGCCTAGACTGGTTTGGTTCCGATCGGGCGAAAAAACAGGGACTAGTTCGCAAAAGTAGGTTTTGGACAAAACTGGCCATAACAATTTTTTTTGCTCTAATCGAGAATCCGAGATATACATCTTGTCCGTCTTGGGCCAGGGATCACAGTGATGTAAAAATCTTGATTTTAGGTCAAACGGTCGAGGAGTTATGGGTAATTTAGTACTTTTGGTTTCTGTAGTGCCACCTATGGGCCAATCGGGGTCATACTCTGATAGGTTCTCCCCAAAAGTGTGGCCTACCATCTGGCCGAGTTTCAAGTCTCTAGGCCTTACGGTTTGGGCTGCACGATGCGTTTTAGGGCAATTTTTTTTTTCAAATAGCAAATACAATAGGTTTTCAGCACTAAAGTGCTTGAACACCTAATAAGAATGAGACCTTTCTGACAGTTATAGCGCCACCTATGGTCGGATCTCCATGAAACTTTGCATGCTTCTTCACCATGTTATGACACATATGCTCATCAATTTTTGTGAAGTTTTGACTTTTCGTTTAGGATTTGTAGGCTTTTGACTGTATTTTGCCCCGCCCCTTTTCTAAATGACCCTGTTACAGCCACCCAAATGCAAAATTTCAACTTTTTCCGATAATTATTGATCTAGAGAGTCCAGAGAATAGGCCTAGACTGGTTTGGTTCCGATGCGTTTTAGGGCAATTTTTTTTTTTCAAATAGCAAATACAATAGGTTTTCAGCACTAAAGTGCTTGATCACCTAATAAGAATGAGACCTTATTGACAGTTATAGCGCCACCTATGGTCCGATCTCCATGAAACTTTGCATGCTTCTTCACCATGTTATGACACATATGCTCATCAATTTTTGTGAAGTTTTGACTTTTCGTTTAGGATTTGTAGGCTTTTGACTGTATTTTGCCCCGCCCCTTTTCTAAATGACCCTGTTACAGCCACCCAAATGCAAAATTTCAACTTTTTTTCGATAATTATTGATCTAGAGAGTCCAGAGAATAGGCCTAGACTGGTTTGGTTCCGATCGGGCGAAAAACCAGGGACTAGTTCGCAAAAGTAGGTTTTGGACAAAACTGGCCATAATTTTTTTCGAGAATCGAGAATCTGAGATATACATCTTGTCCGTCTTGAGCCAGGGATCACAGTGATGTAAAAATCTTGATTCTAGGTCAAACGGTCGATGAGTTATGGGTAATTTAGTACTTTTGGTTTCTGTAAGCATTTCTTTAAGCATTTGTTTGTTAGCCAATGCTGAAAGCTGATAAAAAATGTCTAATGCTGCTGCTCCATCTAGTGGACAACAGTGCTATTACAGCCTACTTATACAATATGCCATGTTTTTCATATCATTTAATCTACACACACTCATTCTGTTGTAGATAGAGACATTTGGAACTTCAGGATCCAATGTGACTCAATTGTCACTTCAATAGATGAATTTTGACTAAATGTTATTGTAAATGTTAAAAGAGTGAATTTATAAAGTCTAAATATTAATTATAGTTGAGTAGTGTGACAAAATGACTTTTTTTAAACAGCAGGGGGCAGTAAAATACCACTTATTGGCTTAATAGGCCATTATGTTCATATAATTTTCACATTTTTAACTGTTATACAGGCCTATTTTGTCCAATCTGTCCAAACATTTTCATGATTATTTGGAGCCATGGCCCACATGTTCAGACTTGTTTTTAATAAGATCTGAGCATTCATCGAAGAGATATAGGCTTTCGAGCACACTCGGTCAAGGCTACACATTGAAGTGACCCTATTATAGCCATCAAAATGCAGAAGTTCAACCTTTTCTGATAATTATTGCTCTAGAGAGTCCAGAGAATTGTACTGCACTGGTTTTTAACGTTATTATATGAAAATTATATGATCTTAGATGGAACAAACCATTTACAGTCAATACTGGCAATTTACCATAGGGAATACATGGTTTTTAAGATTTTTAACAGTTATAGCGCCACCTATTGTCCGATCTCCATGAAACTTTGCATGCTTGTTAATGATGTTATGTCACATATGCTCACCAATTTTTGTGAAGTTCCGAGTTTTTATTTATGATTTATAGGCTTTTGAGTGTGTTTTGACACGCCCCTTTTTATAAAAGATCCTGTTATAGCAGACCAAAGGGCAAAGTTCAACTTTTTTTCTATAATTTAATAATCCAGAGAGTCCAGAGAATTGTCCTAGACTGGTCTGGTTCCGATCGGGCGAAAAATCAGGGACTAGTTCGCAAAAGTAGGTTTTTAACATTTTCGTGAATATTTAATGAACGGTTTGATTGACAGCAATGGTTCTAGAGGCAAAGTTGTTCAGCATGAGGAGATCTATCAAATGATATGCATATTGTGGGGATGTGTGCAACACCACGTGATTACAGAGCCGTAAAACTCGTTAGCGCCAACTAGTGGCTGATTTCTTTCAAAACTCTTACAGACCTCTTGGGCCATGAGTAGAACATGCCCATTGAGTTTCGTTCCGATCGGCCTCCGTTAACCTTGTTTAAAAGGTGCTCAAACTTCATTGGCAGATGGCGGCCATGTTTTTTGAGATATGCCCATATCCTTTTACACATACATGGCACCTTGGACCAAGACACTGCATACCAATTTTCAAGTCAATCGGACTAACGGTCAGGTGGCCACACCCCCTTTTATGTTTTTTTCATGTTATAGCACCACCTAGTGTCCGATCGTCGCGATTTTTTTACTGTAACCTCAGAATGAACTCATTCACATGTGTACCGAGTTTGAAGCTATCTTATTTCCTTCTTGAGTTATATCCATTTTAGTAAAATAGGCTCCGCCCACAACGTTCATTTTGCGCCCCCTAGCGACCCTGAATCAAAATTGCAACTTTCTTTTGATAATTATTGATATTCAGACTCCAGAGAACATTTTGGCACTGGTTTGGTTCCGATCGGGCGAAAAACCAGGGACTAGTTCGCAAAAGTAGTTTTTCGACAAAATTCAAAATGGCGGAAAATCTATCATAGCGGAAATGAAATCGGAGATATACGTTTATTACTTCAGGTTTCCAGCTTTCCAGAGATATAAGACACTTGAGTCTACGACATACGGTCTAGGAGTTATGAGCAGTTTTGCGCAATTGGTTGCTATAGCGCCACCTATGGGCCAATCGGGCTCATAATTTGATAACCTCTCCTCGATTTTTGTACTACCATCTGACAAAGTTTCAAGTCTCTAGCCCTTACGGTTTGGGCTGCACGATGCGTTTTACGGCAGAAGAAAAATAATAACAAGCAGCATTTATCGGTGTTCAAGCAGTTAAGGCCTTTAAGGCCGTTAAGCACAAAAGCATCAAAAGACATTAAGTTGTATGTAGCAAGCATGATTTACCATGATATACTACATTTCAGTGTGATTTTTCATGATTTACCATGTTCCAGTATGATTTACCATGAATCTAACATGATTTTCCAGTTTACCTTGATATACCATGTTATAGGATGATTTACCATGATATAGCACATTCTAGAATAATTTACCAGGATTCTAGCATGATTTACCTTTTTTACTATGATTTACCATGTTTCTGGCGTTATTTACCATGATTTACCATGTTGATAGCAATTATTTGAAGCATCAGAACAACTGAACTGATACACTCTGACAGAATATGAATGTGTTTTAATAGTAATTGTTATACAAGTGATTTTATAGTGTCTATATACATGTGAAAAGACTATTAATAAGAAGAATGGCCAGCAGAGGGCAGTAGAAGACCACTTATTGGCTCACTTTCATTTTCAACTACTTTATTTCTCCAGTATTCTTCACTGAAGCAAACCATTTTTATCATGTTAAGTCCATAATGCATGCTTACACACACACACACACACACACACATTTTTGGGATATGTTATTGTGAAAATCTGTTTTAATGGTATATGAGCATTTCACATATTTCTTTGCAATGTAATAATATAAAACTAATTAAAGAAAATGCTTTAAGCATTTGTTTGTTAGCCAATGCTGAAAGCTGATAAAAAGATTAAAAATGTCTAATGCTGCTGCTCCATCTGGTGGACAACAGTGCTATTACAGCCTACTTATACAATATGCCATGTTTTTCATATCATTTAATCTACACACACTCATTCTGTTGTAGATAGAGACATTTGGAACTTCAGGATCCGGTGTGACTCAATTGTCACTTCAACAGATGAATTTTGACTAAATGTTATTGTAAATGTTAAAAGAGTGAATTTATAAAGTCTAAATATTAATTATAGTTGAGTAGTGTGACAAAATGACTTTTTTTAAACAGCAGGGGGCAGTAAAATACCACTTATTGGCTTAATAGGCCATTATGTTCATATCATTTTCACCTTTTTAACTGTTATACAGGCCTATTTTGTCCAATCTGTCCGAAAATTTTCATGATTATTTGGAGTCATGGCCCACATGTTCAGACTTGTTTTTAATAAGATCTGAGCATTCATCGAAGAGATATAGGCTTTCGAGCACACTCGGTCAAGGCTACACATTGAAGTGACCCTATTATAGCCATCAAAATGCAGAAGTTCAACCTTTTCTGATAATTATTGCTCTAGAGAGTCCAGAGAATTGTACTGCACTGGTTTTGAACGTTATTATATGATCTTAGATGGAACAAACCATTTACAGTCAATACTGGCAATTTACCATAGGGAATACATGGTTTTTAAGATTTTTAACAGTTATAGCGCCACCTATTGTCCGATCTCCATGAAACTTTGCATGCTTGTTAATGATGTTATGTCACATATGCTCACCAATTTTTGTGAAGTTCCGAGTTTTTATTTATGATTTATAGGCTTTTGAGTGTGTTTTGACACGCCCCTTTTTATAAATGATCCTGTTATAGCAGACCAAAGGGCAAAGTTCAACTTTTTTTCGATAATTATTGATCTAGAGAGTCCAGAGAATTGTCCTAGACTGGTCTGGTTCCGATCGGGCGAAAAACCAGGGACTAGTTTGCAAAAGTAGGTTTTTATCATTTTCGTGAATATTTAATGAACGGTTTGATTGACAGCAATGGTTCTAGAGGCAAAGTTGTTCAGCATGAGGAGATCTATCGACTGATATGCATATTGTGGGGATGTGTGCAACACCACGTGATTACAGAGCCGTAAAACTCGTTAGCGCCAACTAGTGGCCGATTTCTTTCAAAACTCTTACAGACCTCTTGGGCCATGAGTTGAACATGCCCATTGAGTTTCGTTCCGATCGGCCTCCGTTAACCTTGTTTAAAAGGTGCTCAAACTTCATTGGCCGATGGTGGCCATGTTTTTTGAGATATGCCCATATCCTTTTACACATACATGGCACCTTGGACCAAGACACTGCATACCAATTTTCAAGTCAATCGGACTAACGGTCAGGTGGCCACACCCCCTTTTATGTTTTTTTCATGTTATAGCGCCACCTAGTGTCCGATCGTCGCGATTTTTTTTACTGTAACCTCAGAATGAACTCATTCACATGTGTACCGAGTTTGGTGAAGCTATCTCATTTCCTTCTTGAGTTATAGCCATTTTAGTAAAATAGGCTCCGCCCATAACGTTCATTTTGCGCCCCCTAGCGACCTTGAATCAATTTCAATTTTTTTTTGATAATTATTAATAATCAGACTCCAGAGAACATTTCTGCACTGGTTTGGTTCCGATCGGGCAAAAAACCAGGGACTAGTTCGCAAAAGTAGTTTTTCGACAAAATTCAAAATGGCGGAAAGTCTGTCATGGCGGAAATGAAATCGGAGATATACGTTTTGTTCGTCAAGAGTCAAGCTTTACAATGATATAAGACACTTGAGTCTACGACATACGGTCTAGGAGTTATGAGCAGTTTTGCGCAATTGGTTGCTATAGCGCCACCTATGGGCCAATCGGGCTCATAATTTGATAACCTCTCCTTGATTTTTGTACTACCATCTGACAAAGTTTCAGCTCCCTAGCCCTTACGGTTTGGGCTGCACAATGCGTTTTACGGCGGAAGAATAATAAAAATAATTAAAGCTGCAAGCAGCATTTAGCGGTGTTCAAGCAGTTAAGGCATTTAAGATTTTTAACCACACAAGCATCAAAAGACATTACGTTTTATGTAGCAAGCATTTAACCACTGATATCATAGATGGAATAGACCATGTTTTAGCATGATTTACCATGATATACCACATTTTAGTGTGATTTTTCATGATTTACCATGTTCCAGTATGATTTACCATGAATCTAGCATGATTTACCATGATTTACCAAGTTCTAGTATGATTTACTACGTTCTAGGATGATTTACCATAGAGCAGTGGTTCCCAAACCTGTCCTGAAGGACCCGTTTTCTCTGTCTCTCTAATCAATCACACCTGATTCAACTCATCAGCTCATTAACCTATGTGATTATGAGCTGATGAGTTGAATCAGGTGTGTTTGATTAGGGTTCCCAACACTGCCATAGAGTACTGTGATTCTAGCATGATTTACCATAGTTTATCATGATTTACCACATTGCTAGCATTGATGTGAAGTGTCAGAACAAATGAAGTGATAAACTCTGAGAAAATATGATTGTGTTATAATAGTAATTGTTATACAAGTGATTTTATAGTGTCTAAATATGAATGCACCTGTTAAAAGACTTCATTAATAAGTAGAATGAGCCAATAAGTGGTCTTCTACTGCCCTCTGCTGGCCACTTTCATTTTGACAGTTTTTCCATTTTAACTCCTTTATGCAAGCTTACACACACACACACACACACACACACAAAATCATTATGAAAATATATTTGAATGTTATTTCATACATGTCTTTGCAAACTATTAATCAGATTATTCAGAATTTATTCAGAAACATAGGACTACACACACATTCTGTTGTAGATACAGAGATTTGAACTATGTCTCATTCAGGATTCACATTTGTCAATGTGACAGAATTGTCAATAGTGATACTTCAATAGATGAAATTTGACTTAATGTGATTGTAAATGTTAAAATAGTAATTTTATAAAGTCTAAATAGTAATTTTGTCACACTACTCAAGTATAATTCATATTTTAAACAGCAGGGGGCAGTAAAATACTACTTATTGGCTTAATATGCCATTATATTCATTTAATTTTCCCATTTTTAACTGTTATAGAGGCAAATTTTGTCCGATCTGTCTGAAATTTTTCATGATTGTTTGGAGTCATATGGCACATGTTCTGACTTGTTTTTAAGAAGATCTGAGCATTCATTGAAGAGATATAAGCTTTTGGGGACACTAGGTCATGGCTACATTGTGAAGTGACCCTATTATAGCCATCCAAATGAAGTTGTTCAACTTTTTCTGATAATTATTGATCTAGAGAGTCCAGAGAATTGTACTGCACTGGTTTTGAACATTATGATATGAACATTACATGATAATAAATGCAAAACACCATTTACAGCAAATACAGGCAATTTACCATAGGAAATACATTGTTTCAAAGCTTTTTAACAGTTATAGCGCCACCTATGGTCCGATCTCCATAAAATTTGGCATTCTTTTTAAGGATGTTATGTCACATATGCTCACCAATTTTTGTGAAGTTCTGAGTTTTCGTATAGGATTTATAGGCTTTTGACTATATTTTGCCACGCCCATTTTATAAATGACCCTGTTATAGCCAACCAAATGCCAAATTTCAACTTTTTTTTGATAATTATTGATCTAGAGAGTCCAGAGAATTGTCCTAGACTGGTCTGGTTCCGATCGGGCGAAAATCCTAGGACTAGTTCGCAAAAGTAGGTTTTAAACATATTTGTGAATATTTAATGAACGATTTGATTGACAGCAATGGTTCTAGAGGCAAAGTTGTTCAGCATGAGGAGATCTATCAAATGATATGCATTTTGTGGGGATGTGTGCCACACCACGTGATTACAGAGCCGTAAAACTTGTTAGCGCCAACTAGTGGCCGATTTCTTTCAAAACTCTTACAGACCTCTTGGGCCATGAGTCGAACATGCCCATCGAGTTTCGTTCCGATCGGCCTCCGTTAACCTCGTCTCACAGGTGCTCAAACTTCATTGGCCGATGGCGGCCATGTTTTTTGAGATACGCCAATGTCCTTTTATACATACATGGGGCCTTGGACCAAGACACTGCATACCAATTTTCAAGTCAATCGGACCAACGGTCAGGTGGTCATAGCCCTATTTATGTTTTTTTAATGTTATAGCGCCACCTAGTGCCCAATCGTCGCGATTTTTTTACTGTGACCTCAGAATGAACTTATTCACATGTGTACCGAGTTTGGTGAAGCTATCTCATTTACTTCTTGAGTTATAGCCATTTTAGTAAAATAGGCTCCGCCCACAACGTTCATTTTGCGCCCCCTAGCGACCGTGAATCAAAATTTCAACTTTTTTTCGATAATTATTGATATTCAGACTCCAGAGAACATTTTGGCACTGGTTTGGTTCCGATCGGGCGAAAAACCAGGGACTAGTTCGCAAAAGTAGTTTTTCGACAAAATTCAAAATGGCGGAAAATCTATCATGGCGGAAATGAAATCGGAGATATACGTTTTTTACTTCAGGTTTCCAGCTTTCCAGAGATATAAGACACTTGAGTCTACGACATACGGTCTAGGAGTTATGAGCAGTTTTGCGCAATTGGTTGCTATAGCGCCACCTATGGGCCAATCGGGCTCATAATTTGATAACCTCTCCTCGATTTTTGTACTACCATCTGACAAAGTTTCAAGTCTCTAGCACTTACGGTTTGGTCTGCACGATGCGTTTTAGCGGAGAATAATAATAATAATTAAAGCTGCAAGCAGCATTTAGCGGTGTTCAAGCAGTTAAGGCATTTAAGATTTTTAACCACACAAGCATCAAAAGACATTACGTTTTATGTAGCAAGCATTTAACCACTGATATCATAGATGGAATAGACCATGTTTTAGCATGATTTACCATGATATACCACATTTTAGTGTGATTTTTCATGATTTACCATGTTCCAGTATGATTTACCATGAATCTAGCATGATTTACCATGATTTACCAAGTTCTAGTATGATTTACTACGTTCTAGGATGATTTACCATAGAGCAGTGGTTCCCAAACCTGTCCTGAAGGACCCGTTTTCTCTGTCTCTCTAATCAATCACACCTGATTCAACTCATCAGCTCATTAACCTATGTGATTATGAGCTGATGAGTTGAATCAGGTGTGTTTGATTAGGGTTCCCAACACTGCCATAGAGTACTGTGATTCTAGCATGATTTACCATAGTTTATCATGATTTACCACATTGCTAGCATTGATGTGAAGTGTCAGAACAAATGAAGTGATAAACTCTGAGAAAATATGATTGTGTTATAATAGTAATTGTTATACAAGTGATTTTATAGTGTCTAAATATGAATGCACCTGTTAAAAGACTTCATTAATAAGTAGAATGAGCCAATAAGTGGTCTTCTACTGCCCTCTGCAGGCCACTTTCATTTTGACAGTTTTTCCATTTTAACTCCTTTATGCAAGCTTACACACACACACACACACACACACACACACAAAATCATTATGAAAATATATTTGAATGTTATTTCATACATGTCTTTGCAAACTATTAATCAGATTATTCAGAATTTATTCAGAAACATAGGACTACACACACATTCTGTTGTAGATACAGAGATTTGAACTATGTCTCATTCAGGATTCACATTTGTCAATGTGACAGAATTGTCAATAGTGATACTTCAATAGATGAAATTTGACTTAATGTGATTGTAAATGTTAAAATAGTAATTTTATAAAGTCTAAATAGTAATTTTGTCACACTACTCAAGTATAATTCATATTTTAAACAGCAGGGGGCAGTAAAATACTACTTATTGGCTTAATATGCCATTATATTCATTTAATTTTCCCATTTTTAACTGTTATAGAGGCAAATTTTGTCCGATCTGTCTGAAATTTTTCATGATTGTTTGGAGTCATATGGCACATGTTCTGACTTGTTTTTAAGAAGATCTGAGCATTCATTGAAGAGATATAAGCTTTTGGGGACACTAGGTCATGGCTACATTGTGAAGTGACCCTATTATAGCCATCCAAATGAAGTTGTTCAACTTTTTCTGATAATTATTGATCTAGAGAGTCCAGAGAATTGTACTGCACTGGTTTTGAACATTATGATATGAACATTACATGATAATAAATGCAAAACACCATTTACAGCAAATACAGGCAATTTACCATAGGAAATACATTGTTTCAAAGCTTTTTAACAGTTATAGCGCCACCTATGGTCCGATCTCCATAAAATTTGGCATGCTTTTTAAGGATGTTATGTCACATATGCTCACCAATTTTTGTGAAGTTCTGAGTTTTCGTATAGGATTTATAGGCTTTTGACTATATTTTGCCACGCCCATTTTATAAATGACCCTGTTATAGCCAACCAAATGCCAAATTTCAACTTTTTTTTGATAATTATTGATCTAGAGAGTCCAGAGAATTGTCCTAGACTGGTCTGGTTCCGATCGGGCGAAAATCCTAGGACTAGTTCGCAAAAGTAGGTTTTAAACATATTTGTGAATATTTAATGAACGATTTGATTGACAGCAATGGTTCTAGAGGCAAAGTTGTTCAGCATGAGGAGATCTATCAAATGATATGCATTTTGTGGGGATGTGTGCCACACCACGTGATTACAGAGCCGTAAAACTTGTTAGCGCCAACTAGTGGCCGATTTCTTTCAAAACTCTTACAGACCTCTTGGGCCATGAGTCGAACATGCCCATCGAGTTTCGTTCCGATCGGCCTCCGTTAACCTCGTCTCACAGGTGCTCAAACTTCATTGGCCGATGGCGGCCATGTTTTTTGAGATACGCCAATGTCCTTTTATACATACATGGGGCCTTGGACCAAGACACTGCATACCAATTTTCAAGTCAATCGGACCAATGGTCAGGTGGTCACAGCCCTATTTATGTTTTTTTAATGTTATAGCGCCACCTAGTGCCCAATCGTCGCGATTTTTTTACTGTGACCTCAGAATGAACTTATTCACATGTGTACCGAGTTTGGTGAAGCTATCTCATTTACTTCTTGAGTTATAGCCATTTTAGTAAAATAGGCTCCGCCCACAACGTTCATTTTGCGCCCCCTAGCGACCGTGAATCAAAATTTCAACTTTTTTTCGATAATTATTTATATTCAGACTCCAGAGAACATTTTGGCACTGGTTTGGTTCCGATCGGGCGAAAAACCAGGGACTAGTTCGCAAAAGTAGTTTTTCGACAAAATTCAAAATGGCGGAAAATCTATCATGGCGGAAATGAAATCGGAGATATACGTTTTTTACTTCAGGTTTCCAGCTTTCCAGAGATATAAGACACTTGAGTCTACGACATACGGTCTAGGAGTTATGAGCAGTTTTGCGCAATTGGTTGCTATAGCGCCACCTATGGGCCAATCGGGCTCATAATTTGATAACCTCTCCTCGATTTTTGTACTACCATCTGACAAAGTTTCAAGTCTCTAGCACTTACGGTTTGGTCTGCACGATGCGTTTTACGGCAGAATAATAATAATAATAATAATAATAATAATAATAAAAATCAGCACAAATACAATAGGTTTTCAGCACTTCGTGCTTGAACACCTAATTAAAGCTGCAAGCAGCATTTAGCGGTGTTCAAGCAGTTAAGGCATTTAAGATTTTTAACCACACAAGCATCAAAAGACATTACGTTTTATGTAGCAAGCATTTAACCACTGATATCATAGATGGAATAGACCATGTTTTAGCATGATTTACCATGATATACCACATTTTAGTGTGATTTTTCATGATTTACCATGTTCCAGTATGATTTACCATGAATCTAGCATGATTTACCATGATTTACCAAGTTCTAGTATGATTTACTACGTTCTAGGATGATTTACCATAGAGCAGTGGTTCCCAAACCTGTCCTGAAGGACCCGTTTTCTCTGTCTCTCTAATCAATCACACCTGATTCAACTCATCAGCTCATTAACCTATGTGATTATGAGCTGATGAGTTGAATCAGGTGTGTTTGATTAGGGTTCCCAACACTGCCATAGAGTACTGTGATTCTAGCATGATTTACCATAGTTTATCATGATTTACCACATTGCTAGCATTGATGTGAAGTGTCAGAACAAATGAAGTGATAAACTCTGAGAAAATATGATTGTGTTATAATAGTAATTGTTATACAAGTGATTTTATAGTGTCTAAATATGAATGCACCTGTTAAAAGACTTCATTAATAAGTAGAATGAGCCAATAAGTGGTCTTCTACTGCCCTCTGCTGGCCACTTTCATTTTGACAGTTTTTCCATTTTAACTCCTTTATGCAAGCTTACACACACACACACACACACACACACACACACACACAAAATCATTATGAAAATATATTTGAATGTTATTTCATACATGTCTTTGCAAACTATTAATCAGATTATTCAGAATTTATTCAGAAACATAGGACTACACACACATTCTGTTGTAGATACAGAGATTTGAACTATGTCTCATTCAGGATTCACATTTGTCAATGTGACAGAATTGTCAATAGTGATACTTCAATAGATGAAATTTGACTTAATGTGATTGTAAATGTTAAAATAGTAATTTTATAAAGTCTAAATAGTAATTTTGTCACACTACTCAAGTATAATTCATATTTTAAACAGCAGGGGGCAGTAAAATACTACTTATTGGCTTAATATGCCATTATATTCATTTAATTTTCCCATTTTTAACTGTTATAGAGGCAAATTTTGTCCGATCTGTCTGAAATTTTTCATGATTGTTTGGAGTCATATGGCACATGTTCTGACTTGTTTTTAAGAAGATCTGAGCATTCATTGAAGAGATATAAGCTTTTGGGGACACTAGGTCATGGCTACATTGTGAAGTGACCCTATTATAGCCATCCAAATGAAGTTGTTCAACTTTTTCTGATAATTATTGATCTAGAGAGTCCAGAGAATTGTACTGCACTGGTTTTGAACATTATGATATGAACATTACATGATAATAAATGCAAAACACCATTTACAGCAAATACAGGCAATTTACCATAGGAAATACATTGTTTCAAAGCTTTTTAACAGTTATAGCGCCACCTATGGTCCGATCTCCATAAAATTTGGCATTCTTTTTAAGGATGTTATGTCACATATGCTCACCAATTTTTGTGAAGTTCTGAGTTTTCGTATAGGATTTATAGGCTTTTGACTATATTTTGCCACGCCCATTTTATAAATGACCCTGTTATAGCCAACCAAATGCCAAATTTCAACTTTTTTTTTGATAATTATTGATCTAGAGAGTCCAGAGAATTGTCCTAGACTGGTCTGGTTCCGATCGGGCGAAAATCCTAGGACTAGTTCGCAAAAGTAGGTTTTAAACATATTTGTGAATATTTAATGAACGATTTGATTGACAGCAATGGTTCTAGAGGCAAAGTTGTTCAGCATGAGGAGATCTATCAAATGATATGCATTTTGTGGGGATGTGTGCCACACCACGTGATTACAGAGCCGTAAAACTTGTTAGCGCCAACTAGTGGCCGATTTCTTTCAAAACTCTTACAGACCTCTTGGGCCATGAGTCGAACATGCCCATCGAGTTTCGTTCCGATCGGCCTCCGTTAACCTCGTCTCACAGGTGCTCAAACTTCATTGGCCGATGGCGGCCATGTTTTTTGAGATACGCCAATGTCCTTTTATACATACATGGGGCCTTGGACCAAGACACTGCATACCAATTTTCAAGTCAATCGGACCAACGGTCAGGTGGTCATAGCCCTATTTATGTTTTTTTAATGTTATAGCGCCACCTAGTGCCCAATCGTCGCGATTTTTTTACTGTGACCTCAGAATGAACTTATTCACATGTGTACCGAGTTTGGTGAAGCTATCTCATTTACTTCTTGAGTTATAGCCATTTTAGTAAAATAGGCTCCGCCCACAACGTTCATTTTGCGCCCCCTAGCGACCGTGAATCAAAATTTCAACTTTTTTTCGATAATTATTGATATTCAGACTCCAGAGAACATTTTGGCACTGGTTTGGTTCCGATCGGGCGAAAAACCAGGGACTAGTTCGCAAAAGTAGTTTTTCGACAAAATTCAAAATGGCGGAAAATCTATCATGGCGGAAATGAAATCGGAGATATACGTTTTTTACTTCAGGTTTCCAGCTTTCCAGAGATATAAGACACTTGAGTCTACGACATACGGTCTAGGAGTTATGAGCAGTTTTGCGCAATTGGTTGCTATAGCGCCACCTATGGGCCAATCGGGCTCATAATTTGATAACCTCTCCTCGATTTTTGTACTACCATCTGACAAAGTTTCAAGTCTCTAGCACTTACGGTTTGGTCTGCACGATGCGTTTTAGCGGAGAATAATAATAATAATAATTAAAGCTGCAAGCAGCATTTAGCGGTGTTCAAGCAGTTAAGGCATTTAAGATTTTTAACCACACAAGCATCAAAAGACATTACGTTTTATGTAGCAAGCATTTAACCACTGATATCATAGATGGAATAGACCATGTTTTAGCATGATTTACCATGATATACCACATTTTAGTGTGATTTTTCATGATTTACCATGTTCCAGTATGATTTACCATGAATCTAGCATGATTTACCATGATTTACCAAGTTCTAGTATGATTTACTACGTTCTAGGATGATTTACCATAGAGCAGTGGTTCCCAAACCTGTCCTGAAGGACCCGTTTTCTCTGTCTCTCTAATCAATCACACCTGATTCAACTCATCAGCTCAATAACCTATGTGATTATGAGCTGATGAGTTGAATCAGGTGTGTTTGATTAGGGTTCCCAACACTGCCATAGAGTACCGTGATTCTAGCATGATTTACCATAGTTTATCATGATTTACCACATTGCTAGCATTGATGTGAAGTGTCAGTACAAATGAAGTGATAAACTCTGAGAAAATATGATTGTGTTATAATAGTAATTGTTATACAAGTGATTTTATAGTGTCTAAATATGAATGCACCTGTTAAAAGACTTCATTAATAAGTAGAATGAGCCAATAAGTGGTCTTCTACTGCCCTCTGCTGGCCACTTTCATTTTGACAGTTTTTCCATTTTAACTCCTTTATGCAAGCTTACACACACACACACACACACACACACACACACACACAAAATCATTATGAAAATATATTTGAATGTTATTTCATACATGTCTTTGCAAACTATTAATCAGATTATTCAGAATTTATTCAGAAACATAGGACTACACACACATTCTGTTGTAGATACAGAGATTTGAACTATGTCTCATTCAGGATTCACATTTGTCAATGTGACAGAATTGTCAATAGTGATACTTCAATAGATGAAATTAGACTTAATGTGATTGTAAATGTTAAAATAGTAATTTTATAAAGTCTAAATAGTAATTTTGTCACACTACTCAAGTATAATTCATATTTTAAACAGCAGGGGGCAGTAAAATACTACTTATTGGCTTAATATGCCATTATATTCATTTAATTTTCCCATTTTTAACTGTTATAGAGGCAAATCTTGTCCGATCTGTCTGAAATTTTTCATGATTGTTTGGAGTCATATGGCACATGTTCTGACTTGTTTTTAAGAAGATCTGAGCATTCATTGAAGAGATATAAGCTTTTGGGGACACTAGGTCATGGCTACATTGTGAAGTGACCCTATTATAGCCATCCAAATGAAGTTGTTCAACTTTTTCTGATAATTATTGATCTAGAGAGTCCAGAGAATTGTACTGCACTGGTTTTGAACATTATGATATGAACATTACATGATAATAAATGCAAAACACCATTTACAGCAAATACAGGCAATTTACCATAGGAAATACATTGTTTAAAAGCTTTTTAACAGTTATAGCGCCACCTATGGTCCGATCTCCATAAAATTTGGCATGCTTTTTAAGGATGTTATGTCACATATGCTCACCAATTTTTGTGAAGTTCTGAGTTTTCGTATAGGATTTATAGGCTTTTGACTATATTTTGCCACGCCCATTTTATAAATGACCCTGTTATAGCCAACCAAATGCCAAATTTCAACTTTTTTTGATAATTATTGATCTAGAGAGTCCAGAGAATTGTCCTAGACTGGTCTGGTTCCGATCGGGCGAAAATCCTAGGACTAGTTTGCAAAAGTAGGTTTTAAACATATTTGTGAATATTTAATGAACGATTTGATTGACAGCAATGGTTCTAGAGGCAAAGTTGTTCAGCATGAGGAGATCTATCAAATGATATGCATTTTGTGGGGATGTGTGCCACACCACGTGATTACAGAGCCGTAAAACTCGTTAGCGCCAACTAGTGGCCGATTTCTTTCAAAACTCTTACAGACCTCTTGGGCCATGAGTCGAACATGCCCATCGAGTTTCGTTCCGATCGGCCTCCGTTAACCTCGTCTCACAGGTGCTCAAACTTCATTGGCCGATGGCGGCCATGTTTTTTGAGATAAGCCAATGTCCTTTTATACATACATGGGGCCTTGGACCAAGACACTGCATACCAATTTTCAAGTCAATCGGACCAACGGTCAGGTGGTCATAGCCCTATTTAAGTTTTTTTAATGTTATAGTGCCACCTAGTGCCCAATCGTCGCGATTTTTTTACTGTGACCTCAGAATGAACTTATTCACATGTGTACCGAGTTTGGTGAAGCTATCTCATTTACTTCTTGAGTTATAGCCATTTTAGTAAAATAGGCTCCGCCCACAACGTTCATTTTGCGCCCCCTAGCGACCGTGAATCAAAATTTCAACTTTTTTTCGATAATTATTGATATTCAGACTCCAGAGAACATTTTGGCACTGGTTTGGTTCCGATCGGGCGAAAAACCAGGGACTAGTTCGCAAAAGTAGTTTTTCGACAAAATTCAAAATGGCGGAAAATCTATCATGGCGGAAATGAAATCGGAGATATACGTTTTTTACTTCAGGTTTCCAGCTTTCCAGAGATATAAGACACTTGAGTCTACGACATACGGTCTAGGAGTTATGAGCAGTTTTGCGCAATTGGTTGCTATAGCGCCACCTATGGGCCAATCGGGCTCATAATTTGATAACCTCTCCTCGATTTTTGTACTACCATCTGACAAAGTTTCAAGTCTCTAGCACTTACGGTTTGGTCTGCACGATGCGTTTTAGCGGAGAATAATAATAATAAATATATTTTGGGGCTTATATCTCGGGAATGCCCTGGCCGAATCGCACCAAACTCGAATCGAAGCTAGATGAGGACGAGCCCTTTCTAACGAGCTATCGCACAAGAATCTAGGTGGTCTAGGTCGAGAGTTACAGCCGTTCAAACTCGGGGGTCTCTCGAATTAGCGATCCGCGGGGGGGCGCTCCCGAGGCCCGCGACGATAGATTTCGATCAAGGCCCAATAGAGGACTTTACCATCCAAATTTGAGCGCGCAGGGAGTTCGCGTTTTCGAGTTATGAGTGAATTTGTACTGTGAGGGCGTGGCCTAACGTTCGTTTTCAGCCTGAGCCTTCCTGTGACACAATTGTGAATAATACATGAATGTGATTGTAAATGTTAAAATAATGATTTTATAAAGTCTAAATATGAATTATATATAACAATATTAGGGAGTAGTATGATAAAATGACAGCAGGTCCACTTATTGTAAAATGCCACTTATTGGCTGTTATAGTCATCAAAGCTGTTTAATATAGTCATCACAGCTGGTCTTTCACCCTATTATAGCCATCCAAATGAAGAAGTTATACCTTTTCTGACAATTATTGATCTATTCTAGAGAGTCCAGAGAATTGTACTGCACTGGTTTTAAACAGGCAATTTACCATAAGATATATATGGTTTTAAAGCTTTTTAACAGTTATAGCGCCACTTATGGTCCGATCTCCATGAAACTGTGCATGCTTCTTCACCATGTTATGACACATATGCTCATCAATTTTTGTGAAGTTCTGATTTTTTATTTACGATTTATAGGCTTTTGAGTGTATTTTGACACGCCCCTTTTCTAAATGACCCTGTTATAGTGAACCATAGGGTAAAGTTCAACTTTTTTTTGATAATTATTGATCTAGAGAGTCCAGAGAATTGTCTTAGACTGGTCTGTTTCCGATCGGGCGAAAAACCAGGGACTAGTTCGCAAAAGTAGGTTTTTAACATATTCGTGAATATTTAATGAACGGTTTGATTGACAGCAATGGTTCTAGAGGCAAATTTGTTCAACATGAGGAGATCTATCAAATGATATGCATTTTGTGGGGATGTGTGCAACACCAAGTGATTACAGAGCCGTAAAACTCGTTAGCGCCAACTAGTGGCCGATTTCTTTCAAAATTCTTACAGGCCTCTAGGGCCATAAGTCGAACGTGCCCATCGAGTTTCGTTCCGATCGGCCTCCGTTAACCTCGTCTCATTGGTGCTCAAACTTCATTGGTCGATGGCGGCCATGTTTTTTTAGATACGCCAATGTCCTCATACACATACATGGGGCCTTGGACCAAGACACTGCTTACCAATTTTCAAGTCAATCGGACTAACGGTCAGCTGGTCAGAGCCCTTTTTATGTTTTTTTCACATTACAGCGCCACCTAGTGTTTGATCGTCGCGATTTTTTTACTGTGACCTCAGAATGAACTCATTCACATGTGTACCGAGTTTGGTGAAGCTATCTCAATTACTTCTTGAGTTATAACCATTTTAGTAAAATAGGCTCCGCCCACAGCGTTTATTTTGCGCCCCCTAGCGAACATGAATCAAAATTTCAACTTTTTTTTGATAATTATTGATATTCAGACTCCAGAGAACATTTCTGCACTGGTTTGGTTCCGATCGGGCGAAAAACCAGGGACTAGTTCGCAAAAGTAGTTTTTCGACAAAATTCAAAATGGCGGAAAAATTTGCATACCGGAAATGAAATCGGAGATATACGTTTTTTAAGTCAGAAGTCCAGCTTTCCAATGATATAAGACACTTGAGTGTACGACATACGGTTTAGGAGTTATGAGCAGTTTCGCGTTTTTGTTACTACAGCGCCACCTATGGGCCAATCGGGCTCATATTCTCTCAACCTCTCCTCGATTTCTGTGCTACCTTAAACCCAAATATCAAGTCTCTAGCACTTACGGTTTGGTCTGCACGATGCGTTTTACGGCAGAATAATAATAATAATTAAAGCTGCAAGCAGCATTTAGCGGTGTTCAAGCAGGTAAGGCCTTTAAGGCCGTTAAGCACAAAAGCATCAAAAGACAGTACATTTTATTTAGCATACATTTAAACACTGACATAATAGATGGAAAAAACCATTTACAGCCAATATAGGCAATTTACCATAGGAAATCTATGGTTTTAAAGCTTTTTAACAGTTATAGCGCCACCTATGGTCCGATCTCCATGAAACTTTGCATGCTTCTTCACCATGTTATGAGACATATGCTCTTCAATTTCTGTGAAGTTTTGACTTTTCGTTTAGGATTTATAGGCTTTTGACCGTATTTTACCCTGCCCCTTTTCTAAATGACCCTGTTACAGCCACCCAAATGCAACATTTCAACTTTTTATCAATAATTATTGATCTAGAGAGTCCAGAGAATTGCCCTATACTGGTTTGGTTCCGATCGGGCGAAAAACCAGGGACTAGTTCGCAAAATTAGGTTTTTAACATAATTGTGAATATTTAATGAACGATTTGATTGACAACAATGGTTCTAGAGGCAAAGTTGTTCAACATGAGGAGATCTATCAAATGATATGCATTTTGTGGGGATGTGTGCAACACCACGTGATTACAGAGCCGTAAAACTTGTTAGCGCCAACTAGTGGCCGATTTGTTTCAAAATTCTTACAGGCCTCTAGGGCCATGAGTCGAACATGCCCATCGAGTTTCGTTCCGATCGGCCTCCGTTAACCTCGTCTCATAGGTGCTCAAACTTCATTGGTCGATGGCGGCCATGTTTTTTGAGATACGCCAATATCCTTTTACACATACATGGGGCCTTGGACCAAGACACTGCATACCAATTTTCAAGTCAATCGGACTAACGGTCAGGTGGCCACACCCCTTTTTATGTTTTTTTAATGTTATAGCGCCACCATGTGGCCAATCGACGCAGTTTTTTTACTGTGACCTTGATTTGAACTCATAAATATGAGTACCAAGTTTGGTGAAGATATCTCATTTACTTCTCGAGTTATAGCCATTTTAGTAAAATTGGCTCCTCCCAAAACGTTAATTTTACTCCCCCTAGCGACCGGAATTTGAAATTTCAACTTTTTTTCAATAATTATTGATAAGCAGACTCCAGAGAACATTTCTGCACTGGTTTGGTTCCAATAGGGCAAAAAAACAGGGACTAGTTCACAAAAGTAGGTTTTTAACATAATTCAAAATGGCGGACAAGTTTGCATACCAAAAATAAAATCGGAGATATACATTTTATCCTACAGGCATCCAGCTTTCCAATGATATAAGACACTTGAGTCTACGACTTACGGTCTAGGAGTTATGAGCAGTTACGCGCAATTGATTGCTATAGCGCCACCTATGGGCCAATCGGGCTCATACTTTGATAACCTCTCCTCGATTTTTGTACTACCATCTGGCAAAGTTTCAAAGCTCCAGCTCTTACGGTTTGGGCTGCACGATGCGTTTTACGGCGGAATAATAATAATAATAATAACAAGCCGAATCTGCCGGAGCTTGTACGTCTCACACAATCAGAGCGTAAAAATACGGGATATTTTACGGGAAAATACTAAAACGGGAAGACAGCGGGAAAAGAGCTAAAATACGTGAGAAACCCGGAAAAAACGGGAGGGTTGACAGCTATGATTATATTACCAATCCATCATAATAATAAAATAGCTTTAAGAAGTAAAATGGCCAGCAGAGGGCAGTAGAAGACCACTTATTGGCTCACTTTCATTTTAAACAACTTGGTTTCACTAGAATCCTGCACTAAGGCAACCCAGTTTTTTCATGTTAACTCCATAATGCATGCTTACACACACACACACACACAAACACACACACACACACACACACACACACACACACACACACACACACACACACACACACACACACACACACACACACACACACTCTTGTACATCTATCTTTATGAGGACATTCATTGACACAATGCAATCTCTAGCCGCTTACCTAACCTTACTCATCACAACTAAGTGCTTAACCCGAACCCTTACCCTAAACCTACCCTTAACCTAATTATAACCGTATCCCTAAAACCAAGTCTTGACCCTCAAGCCTTTAAAGGGGTCTCAGAAAGTGAGGACCGGCCAAAATGCCCTCACTTTACTCTCTTTGTCCTCACTCCAATGGTCTAAAACTCAAACTGGTCCTCACAAAGATAGTTGTACAAGTACACACACACACACACACACACACACACACACACACACACACACACGTGTGGGATATGTTATTTTTGAAATCTCTTTTAATGGTCTAAGCATTTCACATATTTCTTTGTGATGTAATAATATACAACTAATTTAAAAAAATAGCTTTAAGCATTTGTTTGTTAGCCAATGCTGAAAGCTGATAAAAAGATTGAACATGTCTAATACTGCTGCTCCCTCTAGTGGACAACAGTGGTATTACAGCCTATATAGAGTTGAAATGAATGAATGGAAATTTGGTTTTTCACTTATATCTCGGGAACGAGAAAGTGAAAAAATCTGAAACTCAGAACTTAGATAATGTCCGAAGAGCCCTGTTGAACGAGACCATCCCGGTGTTGGTGGCCGATCGGGGCCGGGAGTTATGCCCGTTCAAAAGCATATATTTTGGGGCTTATATCTCGGGAATGCCCTGGCCGAATCGCACCAAACTCGAATCGAAGCTAGATGAGGACGAGCCCTTTCTAACGAGCTATCGCACAAGAATCTAGGTGGTCTAGGTCGAGAGTTACAGCCGTTCAAACTCGGGGGTCTCTCGAATTAGCGATCCGCGGGGGGGCGCTCCCGAGGCCCGCGACGATAGATTTCGATCAAGGCCCAATAGAGGACTTTACCATCCAAATTTGAGCGCGCAGGGAGTTCGCGTTTTCGAGTTATGAGTGAATTTGTACTGTGAGGGCGTGGCCTAACGTTCGTTTTCAGCCTGAGCCTTCCTGTGACACAATTGTGAATAATACATGAATGTGATTGTAAATGTTAAAATAATGATTTTATAAAGTCTAAATATGAATTATATATAACAATATTAGGGAGTAGTATGATAAAATGACAGCAGGTCCACTTATTGTAAAATGCCACTTATTGGCTGTTATAGTCATCAAAGCTGTTTAATATAGTCATCACAGCTGGTCTTTCACCCTATTATAGCCATCCAAATGAAGAAGTTATACCTTTTCTGACAATTATTGATCTATTCTAGAGAGTCCAGAGAATTGTACTGCACTGGTTTTAAACAGGCAATTTACCATAAGATATATATGGTTTTAAAGCTTTTTAACAGTTATAGCGCCACTTATGGTCCGATCTCCATGAAACTGTGCATGCTTCTTCACCATGTTATGACACATATGCTCATCAATTTTTGTGAAGTTCTGATTTTTTATTTACGATTTATAGGCTTTTGAGTGTATTTTGACACGCCCCTTTTCTAAATGACCCTGTTATAGTGAACCATAGGGTAAAGTTCAACTTTTTTTTGATAATTATTGATCTAGAGAGTCCAGAGAATTGTCTTAGACTGGTCTGTTTCCGATCGGGCGAAAAACCAGGGACTAGTTCGCAAAAGTAGGTTTTTAACATATTCGTGAATATTTAATGAACGGTTTGATTGACAGCAATGGTTCTAGAGGCAAATTTGTTCAACATGAGGAGATCTATCAAATGATATGCATTTTGTGGGGATGTGTGCAACACCAAGTGATTACAGAGCCGTAAAACTCGTTAGCGCCAACTAGTGGCCGATTTCTTTCAAAATTCTTACAGGCCTCTAGGGCCATAAGTCGAACGTGCCCATCGAGTTTCGTTCCGATCGGCCTCCGTTAACCTCGTCTCATTGGTGCTCAAACTTCATTGGTCGATGGCGGCCATGTTTTTTTAGATACGCCAATGTCCTCATACACATACATGGGGCCTTGGACCAAGACACTGCTTACCAATTTTCAAGTCAATCGGACTAACGGTCAGCTGGTCAGAGCCCTTTTTATGTTTTTTTCACATTACAGCGCCACCTAGTGTTTGATCGTCGCGATTTTTTTACTGTGACCTCAGAATGAACTCATTCACATGTGTACCGAGTTTGGTGAAGCTATCTCAATTACTTCTTGAGTTATAACCATTTTAGTAAAATAGGCTCCGCCCACAGCGTTTATTTTGCGCCCCCTAGCGAACATGAATCAAAATTTCAACTTTTTTTTGATAATTATTGATATTCAGACTCCAGAGAACATTTCTGCACTGGTTTGGTTCCGATCGGGCGAAAAACCAGGGACTAGTTCGCAAAAGTAGTTTTTCGACAAAATTCAAAATGGCGGAAAAATTTGCATACCGGAAATGAAATCGGAGATATACGTTTTTTAAGTCAGAAGTCCAGCTTTCCAATGATATAAGACACTTGAGTGTACGACATACGGTTTAGGAGTTATGAGCAGTTTCGCGTTTTTGTTACTACAGCGCCACCTATGGGCCAATCGGGCTCATATTCTCTCAACCTCTCCTCGATTTCTGTGCTACCTTAAACCCAAATATCAAGTCTCTAGCACTTACGGTTTGGTCTGCACGATGCGTTTTACGGCAGAATAATAATAATAATAATAATAATTAAAGCTGCAAGCAGCATTTAGCGGTGTTCAAGCAGTTAAGGCATTTAAGATTTTTAACCACACAAGCATCAAAAGACATTACGTTTTATGTAGCAAGCATTTAACCACTGATATCATAGATGGAATAGACCATGTTTTAGCATGATTTACCATGATATACCACATTTTAGTGTGATTTTTCATGATTTACCATGTTCCAGTATGATTTACCATGAATCTAGCATGATTTACCATGATTTACCAAGTTCTAGTATGATTTACTACGTTCTAGGATGATTTACCATAGAGCAGTGGTTCCCAAACCTGTCCTGAAGGACCCGTTTTCTCTGTCTCTCTAATCAATCACACCTGATTCAACTCATCAGCTCATTAACCTATGTGATTATGAGCTGATGAGTTGAATCAGGTGTGTTTGATTAGGGTTCCCAACACTGCCATAGAGTACTGTGATTCTAGCATGATTTACCATAGTTTATCATGATTTACCACATTGCTAGCATTGATGTGAAGTGTCAGAACAAATGAAGTGATAAACTCTGAGAAAATATGATTGTGTTATAATAGTAATTGTTATACAAGTGATTTTATAGTGTCTAAATATGAATGCACCTGTTAAAAGACTTCATTAATAAGTAGAATGAGCCAATAAGTGGTCTTCTACTGCCCTCTGCAGGCCACTTTCATTTTGACAGTTTTTCCATTTTAACTCCTTTATGCAAGCTTACACACACACACACACACACACACACACACAAAATCATTATGAAAATATATTTGAATGTTATTTCATACATGTCTTTGCAAACTATTAATCAGATTATTCAGAATTTATTCAGAAACATAGGACTACACACACATTCTGTTGTAGATACAGAGATTTGAACTATGTCTCATTCAGGATTCACATTTGTCAATGTGACAGAATTGTCAATAGTGATACTTCAATAGATGAAATTTGACTTAATGTGATTGTAAATGTTAAAATAGTAATTTTATAAAGTCTAAATAGTAATTTTGTCACACTACTCAAGTATAATTCATATTTTAAACAGCAGGGGGCAGTAAAATACTACTTATTGGCTTAATATGCCATTATATTCATTTAATTTTCCCATTTTTAACTGTTATAGAGGCAAATTTTGTCCGATCTGTCTGAAATTTTTCATGATTGTTTGGAGTCATATGGCACATGTTCTGACTTGTTTTTAAGAAGATCTGAGCATTCATTGAAGAGATATAAGCTTTTGGGGACACTAGGTCATGGCTACATTGTGAAGTGACCCTATTATAGCCATCCAAATGAAGTTGTTCAACTTTTTCTGATAATTATTGATCTAGAGAGTCCAGAGAATTGTACTGCACTGGTTTTGAACATTATGATATGAACATTACATGATAATAAATGCAAAACACCATTTACAGCAAATACAGGCAATTTACCATAGGAAATACATTGTTTCAAAGCTTTTTAACAGTTATAGCGCCACCTATGGTCCGATCTCCATAAAATTTGGCATGCTTTTTAAGGATGTTATGTCACATATGCTCACCAATTTTTGTGAAGTTCTGAGTTTTCGTATAGGATTTATAGGCTTTTGACTATATTTTGCCACGCCCATTTTATAAATGACCCTGTTATAGCCAACCAAATGCCAAATTTCAACTTTTTTTTGATAATTATTGATCTAGAGAGTCCAGAGAATTGTCCTAGACTGGTCTGGTTCCGATCGGGCGAAAATCCTAGGACTAGTTCGCAAAAGTAGGTTTTAAACATATTTGTGAATATTTAATGAACGATTTGATTGACAGCAATGGTTCTAGAGGCAAAGTTGTTCAGCATGAGGAGATCTATCAAATGATATGCATTTTGTGGGGATGTGTGCCACACCACGTGATTACAGAGCCGTAAAACTTGTTAGCGCCAACTAGTGGCCGATTTCTTTCAAAACTCTTACAGACCTCTTGGGCCATGAGTCGAACATGCCCATCGAGTTTCGTTCCGATCGGCCTCCGTTAACCTCGTCTCACAGGTGCTCAAACTTCATTGGCCGATGGCGGCCATGTTTTTTGAGATACGCCAATGTCCTTTTATACATACATGGGGCCTTGGACCAAGACACTGCATACCAATTTTCAAGTCAATCGGACCAATGGTCAGGTGGTCACAGCCCTATTTATGTTTTTTTAATGTTATAGCGCCACCTAGTGCCCAATCGTCGCGATTTTTTTACTGTGACCTCAGAATGAACTTATTCACATGTGTACCGAGTTTGGTGAAGCTATCTCATTTACTTCTTGAGTTATAGCCATTTTAGTAAAATAGGCTCCGCCCACAACGTTCATTTTGCGCCCCCTAGCGACCGTGAATCAAAATTTCAACTTTTTTTCGATAATTATTTATATTCAGACTCCAGAGAACATTTTGGCACTGGTTTGGTTCCGATCGGGCGAAAAACCAGGGACTAGTTCGCAAAAGTAGTTTTTCGACAAAATTCAAAATGGCGGAAAATCTATCATGGCGGAAATGAAATCGGAGATATACGTTTTTTACTTCAGGTTTCCAGCTTTCCAGAGATATAAGACACTTGAGTCTACGACATACGGTCTAGGAGTTATGAGCAGTTTTGCGCAATTGGTTGCTATAGCGCCACCTATGGGCCAATCGGGCTCATAATTTGATAACCTCTCCTCGATTTTTGTACTACCATCTGACAAAGTTTCAAGTCTCTAGCACTTACGGTTTGGTCTGCACGATGCGTTTTACGGCAGAATAATAATAATAATAATAATAATAATAATAATAAAAATCAGCACAAATACAATAGGTTTTCAGCACTTCGTGCTTGAACACCTAATTAAAGCTGCAAGCAGCATTTAGCGGTGTTCAAGCAGTTAAGGCATTTAAGATTTTTAACCACACAAGCATCAAAAGACATTACGTTTTATGTAGCAAGCATTTAACCACTGATATCATAGATGGAATAGACCATGTTTTAGCATGATTTACCATGATATACCACATTTTAGTGTGATTTTTCATGATTTACCATGTTCCAGTATGATTTACCATGAATCTAGCATGATTTACCATGATTTACCAAGTTCTAGTATGATTTACTACGTTCTAGGATGATTTACCATAGAGCAGTGGTTCCCAAACCTGTCCTGAAGGACCCGTTTTCTCTGTCTCTCTAATCAATCACACCTGATTCAACTCATCAGCTCAATAACCTATGTGATTATGAGCTGATGAGTTGAATCAGGTGTGTTTGATTAGGGTTCCCAACACTGCCATAGAGTACCGTGATTCTAGCATGATTTACCATAGTTTATCATGATTTACCACATTGCTAGCATTGATGTGAAGTGTCAGTACAAATGAAGTGATAAACTCTGACAAAATATGATTGTGTTATAATAGTAATTGTTATACAAGTGATTTTATAGTGTCTAAATATGAATGCACCTGTTAAAAGACTTCATTAATAAGTAGAATGAGCCAATAAGTGGTCTTCTACTGCCCTCTGCTGGCCACTTTCATTTTGACAGTTTTTCCATTTTAACTCCTTTATGCAAGCTTACACACACACACACACACACACACACACACACACAAAATCATTATGAAAATATATTTGAATGTTATTTCATACATGTCTTTGCAAACTATTAATCAGATTATTCAGAATTTATTCAGAAACATAGGACTACACACATTCTGTTGTAGATACAGAGATTTGAACTATGTCTCATTCAGGATTCACATTTGTCAATGTGACAGAATTGTCAATAGTGATACTTCAATAGATGAAATTAGACTTAATGTGATTGTAAATGTTAAAATAGTAATTTTATAAAGTCTAAATAGTAATTTTGTCACACTACTCAAGTATAATTCATATTTTAAACAGCAGGGGGCAGTAAAATACTACTTATTGGCTTAATATGCCATTATATTCATTTAATTTTCCCATTTTTAACTGTTATAGAGGCAAATCTTGTCCGATCTGTCTGAAATTTTTCATGATTGTTTGGAGTCATATGGCACATGTTCTGACTTGTTTTTAAGAAGATCTGAGCATTCATTGAAGAGATATAAGCTTTTGGGGACACTAGGTCATGGCTACATTGTGAAGTGACCCTATTATAGCCATCCAAATGAAGTTGTTCAACTTTTTCTGATAATTATTGATCTAGAGAGTCCAGAGAATTGTACTGCACTGGTTTTGAACATTATGATATGAACATTACATGATAATAAATGCAAAACACCATTTACAGCAAATACAGGCAATTTACCATAGGAAATACATTGTTTAAAAGCTTTTTAACAGTTATAGCGCCACCTATGGTCCGATCTCCATAAAATTTGGCATGCTTTTTAAGGATGTTATGTCACATATGCTCACCAATTTTTGTGAAGTTCTGAGTTTTCGTATAGGATTTATAGGCTTTTGACTATATTTTGCCACGCCCATTTTATAAACGACCCTGTTATAGCCAACCAAATGCCA
The DNA here is from genome assembly GCA_026230005.1 of Gila orcuttii. Lineage (NCBI taxonomy): Eukaryota > Metazoa > Chordata > Actinopteri > Cypriniformes > Leuciscidae > Gila > Gila orcuttii. The sequence continues at coordinate 49,190,406 of JAPDVR010000001.1, read as the reverse complement.
AATTTCAACTTTTTTTGATAATTATTGATCTAGAGAGTCCAGAGAATTGTCCTAGACTGGTCTGGTTCCGATCGGGCGAAAATCCTAGGACTAGTTTGCAAAAGTAGGTTTTAAACATATTTGTGAATATTTAATGAACGATTTGATTGACAGCAATGGTTCTAGAGGCAAAGTTGTTCAGCATGAGGAGATCTATCAAATGATATGCATTTTGTGGGGATGTGTGCCACACCACGTGATTACAGAGCCGTAAAACTCGTTAGCGCCAACTAGTGGCCGATTTCTTTCAAAACTCTTACAGACCTCTTGGTCCATGAGTCGAACATGCCCATCGAGTTTCGTTCCGATCGGCCTCCGTTAACCTCGTCTCACAGGTGCTCAAACTTCATTGGCCGATGGCGGCCATGTTTTTTGAGATAAGCCAATGTCCTTTTATACATACATGGGGCCTTGGACCAAGACACTGCATACCAATTTTCAAGTCAATCGGACCAACGGTCAGGTGGTCATAGCCCTATTTAAGTTTTTTTAATGTTATAGTGCCACCTAGTGCCCAATCGTCGCGATTTTTTTACTGTGACCTCAGAATGAACTTATTCACATGTGTACCGAGTTTGGTGAAGCTATCTCATTTACTTCTTGAGTTATAGCCATTTTAGTAAAATAGGCTCCGCCCACAACGTTCATTTTGCGCCCCCTAGCGACCGTGAATCAAAATTTCAACTTTTTTTCGATAATTATTGATATTCAGACTCCAGAGAACATTTTGGCACTGGTTTGGTTCCGATCGGGCGAAAAACCAGGGACTAGTTCGCAAAAGTAGTTTTTCGACAAAATTCAAAATGGCGGAAAATCTATCATGGCGGAAATGAAATCGGAGATATACGTTTTTTACTTCAGGTTTCCAGCTTTCCAGAGATATAAGACACTTGAGTCTACGACATACGGTCTAGGAGTTATGAGCAGTTTTGCGCAATTGGTTGCTATAGCGCCACCTATGGGCCAATCGGGCTCATAATTTGATAACCTCTCCTCGATTTTTGTACTACCATCTGACAAAGTTTCAAGTCTCTAGCACTTACGGTTTGGTCTGCACGATGCGTTTTAGCGGAGAATAATAATAATAAATATATTTTGGGGCTTATATCTCTGGAATGCCCTGGCCGAATCGCACCAAACTCGAATCGAAGCTAGATGAGGACGAGCCCTTTCTAACGAGCTATCGCACAAGAATCTAGGTGGTCTAGGTCGAGAGTTACAGCCGTTTAAACACGGGGGTCTCTCGAATTAGCGATCCGCGGGGGGGCGCTCCCGAGGCCCGCGACGATAGATTTCGATCAAGGCCCAATAGAGGACTTTACCATCCAAATTTGAGCGCGCAGGGAGTTCGCGTTTTCGAGTTATGAGTGAATTTGTACTGTGAGGGCGTGGCCTAACGTTCGTTTTCAGCCTGAGCCTTCCTGTGACACAATTGTGAATAATACATGAATGTGATTGTAAATGTTAAAATAATGATTTTATAAAGTCTAAATATGAATTATATATAACAATATTAGGGAGTAGTATGATAAAATGACAGCAGGTCCACTTATTGTAAAATGCCACTTATTGGCTGTTATAGTCATCAAAGCTGTTTAATATAGTCATCACAGCTGGTCTTTCACCCTATTATAGCCATCCAAATGAAGAAGTTATACCTTTTCTGACAATTATTGATCTATTCTAGAGAGTCCAGAGAATTGTACTGCACTGGTTTTAAACAGGCAATTTACCATAAGATATATATGGTTTTAAAGCTTTTTAACAGTTATAGCGCCACTTATGGTCCGATCTCCATGAAACTGTGCATGCTTCTTCACCATGTTATGACACATATGCTCATCAATTTTTGTGAAGTTCTGATTTTTTATTTACGATTTATAGGCTTTTGAGTGTATTTTGACACGCCCCTTTTCTAAATGACCCTGTTATAGTGAACCATAGGGTAAAGTTCAACTTTTTTTTGATAATTATTGATCTAGAGAGTCCAGAGAATTGTCTTAGACTGGTCTGTTTCCGATCGGGCGAAAAACCAGGGACTAGTTCGCAAAAGTAGGTTTTTAACATATTCGTGAATATTTAATGAACGGTTTGATTGACAGCAATGGTTCTAGAGGCAAATTTGTTCAACATGAGGAGATCTATCAAATGATATGCATTTTGTGGGGATGTGTGCAACACCAAGTGATTACAGAGCCGTAAAACTCGTTAGCGCCAACTAGTGGCCGATTTCTTTCAAAATTCTTACAGGCCTCTAGGGCCATAAGTCGAACGTGCCCATCGAGTTTCGTTCCGATCGGCCTCCGTTAACCTCGTCTCATTGGTGCTCAAACTTCATTGGTCGATGGCGGCCATGTTTTTTTAGATACGCCAATGTCCTCATACACATACATGGGGCCTTGGACCAAGACACTGCTTACCAATTTTCAAGTCAATCGGACTAACGGTCAGCTGGTCAGAGCCCTTTTTATGTTTTTTTCACATTACAGCGCCACCTAGTGTTTGATCGTCGCGATTTTTTTACTGTGACCTCAGAATGAACTCATTCACATGTGTACCGAGTTTGGTGAAGCTATCTCAATTACTTCTTGAGTTATAACCATTTTAGTAAAATAGGCTCCGCCCACAGCGTTTATTTTGCGCCCCCTAGCGAACATGAATCAAAATTTCAACTTTTTTTTGATAATTATTGATATTCAGACTCCAGAGAACATTTCTGCACTGGTTTGGTTCCGATCGGGCGAAAAACCAGGGACTAGTTCGCAAAAGTAGTTTTTCGACAAAATTCAAAATGGCGGAAAAATTTGCATACCGGAAATGAAATCGGAGATATACGTTTTTTAAGTCAGAAGTCCAGCTTTCCAATGATATAAGACACTTGAGTGTACGACATACGGTTTAGGAGTTATGAGCAGTTTCGCGTTTTTGTTACTACAGCGCCACCTATGGGCCAATCGGGCTCATATTCTCTCAACCTCTCCTCGATTTCTGTGCTACCTTAAACCCAAATATCAAGTCTCTAGCACTTACGGTTTGGTCTGCACGATGCGTTTTACGGGAGAATAATAATAATAATAATAACAAGCAGCATTTAGCGGTGTTCAAGCAGTTAAGGCATTTAAGATTTTTAACCACACAAGCATCAAAAGACATTACGTTTTATGTAGCAAGCATTTAACCACTGATATCATAGATGGAATAGACCATGTTTTAGCATGATTTACCATGATATACCACATTTTAGTGTGATTTTTCATGATTTACCATGTTCCAGTATGATTTACCATGAATCTAGCATGATTTACCATGATTTACCAAGTTCTAGTATGATTTACTACGTTCTAGGATGATTTACCATAGAGCAGTGGTTCCCAAACCTGTCCTGAAGGACCCGTTTTCTCTGTCTCTCTAATCAATCACACCTGATTCAACTCATCAGCTCATTAACCTATGTGATTATGAGCTGATGAGTTGAATCAGGTGTGTTTGATTAGGGTTCCCAACACTGCCATAGAGTACTGTGATTCTAGCATGATTTACCATAGTTTATCATGATTTACCACATTGCTAGCATTGATGTGAAGTGTCAGAACAAATGAAGTGATAAACTCTGAGAAAATATGATTGTGTTATAATAGTAATTGTTATACAAGTGATTTTATAGTGTCTAAATATGAATGCACCTGTTAAAAGACTTCATTAATAAGTAGAATGAGCCAATAAGTGGTCTTCTACTGCCCTCTGCAGGCCACTTTCATTTTGACAGTTTTTCCATTTTAACTCCTTTATGCAAGCTTACACACACACACACACACACACACACACACACACACACAAAATCATTATGAAAATATATTTGAATGTTATTTCATACATGTCTTTGCAAACTATTAATCAGATTATTCAGAATTTATTCAGAAACATAGGACTACACACACATTCTGTTGTAGATACAGAGATTTGAACTATGTCTCATTCAGGATTCACATTTGTCAATGTGACAGAATTGTCAATAGTGATACTTCAATAGATGAAATTTGACTTAATGTGATTGTAAATGTTAAAATAGTAATTTTATAAAGTCTAAATAGTAATTTTGTCACACTACTCAAGTATAATTCATATTTTAAACAGCAGGGGGCAGTAAAATACTACTTATTGGCTTAATATGCCATTATATTCATTTAATTTTCCCATTTTTAACTGTTATAGAGGCAAATTTTGTCCGATCTGTCTGAAATTTTTCATGATTGTTTGGAGTCATATGGCACATGTTCTGACTTGTTTTTAAGAAGATCTGAGCATTCATTGAAGAGATATAAGCTTTTGGGGACACTAGGTCATGGCTACATTGTGAAGTGACCCTATTATAGCCATCCAAATGAAGTTGTTCAACTTTTTCTGATAATTATTGATCTAGAGAGTCCAGAGAATTGTACTGCACTGGTTTTGAACATTATGATATGAACATTACATGATAATAAATGCAAAACACCATTTACAGCAAATACAGGCAATTTACCATAGGAAATACATTGTTTCAAAGCTTTTTAACAGTTATAGCGCCACCTATGGTCCGATCTCCATAAAATTTGGCATGCTTTTTAAGGATGTTATGTCACATATGCTCACCAATTTTTGTGAAGTTCTGAGTTTTCGTATAGGATTTATAGGCTTTTGACTATATTTTGCCACGCCCATTTTATAAATGACCCTGTTATAGCCAACCAAATGCCAAATTTCAACTTTTTTTTGATAATTATTGATCTAGAGAGTCCAGAGAATTGTCCTAGACTGGTCTGGTTCCGATCGGGCGAAAATCCTAGGACTAGTTCGCAAAAGTAGGTTTTAAACATATTTGTGAATATTTAATGAACGATTTGATTGACAGCAATGGTTCTAGAGGCAAAGTTGTTCAGCATGAGGAGATCTATCAAATGATATGCATTTTGTGGGGATGTGTGCCACACCACGTGATTACAGAGCCGTAAAACTTGTTAGCGCCAACTAGTGGCCGATTTCTTTCAAAACTCTTACAGACCTCTTGGGCCATGAGTCGAACATGCCCATCGAGTTTCGTTCCGATCGGCCTCCGTTAACCTCGTCTCACAGGTGCTCAAACTTCATTGGCCGATGGCGGCCATGTTTTTTGAGATACGCCAATGTCCTTTTATACATACATGGGGCCTTGGACCAAGACACTGCATACCAATTTTCAAGTCAATCGGACCAATGGTCAGGTGGTCACAGCCCTATTTATGTTTTTTTAATGTTATAGCGCCACCTAGTGCCCAATCGTCGCGATTTTTTTACTGTGACCTCAGAATGAACTTATTCACATGTGTACCGAGTTTGGTGAAGCTATCTCATTTACTTCTTGAGTTATAGCCATTTTAGTAAAATAGGCTCCGCCCACAACGTTCATTTTGCGCCCCCTAGCGACCGTGAATCAAAATTTCAACTTTTTTTCGATAATTATTTATATTCAGACTCCAGAGAACATTTTGGCACTGGTTTGGTTCCGATCGGGCGAAAAACCAGGGACTAGTTCGCAAAAGTAGTTTTTCGACAAAATTCAAAATGGCGGAAAATCTATCATGGCGGAAATGAAATCGGAGATATACGTTTTTTACTTCAGGTTTCCAGCTTTCCAGAGATATAAGACACTTGAGTCTACGACATACGGTCTAGGAGTTATGAGCAGTTTTGCGCAATTGGTTGCTATAGCGCCACCTATGGGCCAATCGGGCTCATAATTTGATAACCTCTCCTCGATTTTTGTACTACCATCTGACAAAGTTTCAAGTCTCTAGCACTTACGGTTTGGTCTGCACGATGCGTTTTACGGCAGAATAATAATAATAATAATAATAATAATAATTAAAGCTGCAAGCAGCATTTAGCGGTGTTCAAGCAGGTAAGGCCTTTAAGGCCGTTAAGCACAAAAGCATCAAAAGACAGTACATTTTATTTAGCATACATTTAAACACTGACATAATAGATGGAAAAAACCATTTACAGCCAATATAGGCAATTTACCATAGGAAATCTATGGTTTTAAAGCTTTTTAACAGTTATAGCGCCACCTATGGTCCGATCTCCATGAAACTTTGCATGCTTCTTCACCATGTTATGAGACATATGCTCTTCAATTTCTGTGAAGTTTTGACTTTTCGTTTAGGATTTATAGGCTTTTGACCGTATTTTACCCTGCCCCTTTTCTAAATGACCCTGTTACAGCCACCCAAATGCAACATTTCAACTTTTTATCAATAATTATTGATCTAGAGAGTCCAGAGAATTGCCCTATACTGGTTTGGTTCCGATCGGGCGAAAAACCAGGGACTAGTTCGCAAAATTAGGTTTTTAACATAATTGTGAATATTTAATGAACGATTTGATTGACAACAATGGTTCTAGAGGCAAAGTTGTTCAACATGAGGAGATCTATCAAATGATATGCATTTTGTGGGGATGTGTGCAACACCACGTGATTACAGAGCCGTAAAACTTGTTAGCGCCAACTAGTGGCCGATTTGTTTCAAAATTCTTACAGGCCTCTAGGGCCATGAGTCGAACATGCCCATCGAGTTTCGTTCCGATCGGCCTCCGTTAACCTCGTCTCATAGGTGCTCAAACTTCATTGGTCGATGGCGGCCATGTTTTTTGAGATACGCCAATATCCTTTTACACATACATGGGGCCTTGGACCAAGACACTGCATACCAATTTTCAAGTCAATCGGACTAACGGTCAGGTGGCCACACCCCTTTTTATGTTTTTTTAATGTTATAGCGCCACCATGTGGCCAATCGACGCAGTTTTTTTACTGTGACCTTGATTTGAACTCATAAATATGAGTACCAAGTTTGGTGAAGATATCTCATTTACTTCTCGAGTTATAGCCATTTTAGTAAAATTGGCTCCTCCCAAAACGTTAATTTTACTCCCCCTAGCGACCGGAATTTTAAATTTCAACTTTTTTTCAATAATTATTGATAAGCAGACTCCAGAGAACATTTCTGCACTGGTTTGGTTCCAATAGGGCAAAAAAACAGGGACTAGTTCACAAAAGTAGGTTTTTAACATAATTCAAAATGGCGGACAAGTTTGCATACCAAAAATAAAATCGGAGATATACATTTTATCCTACAGGCATCCAGCTTTCCAATGATATAAGACACTTGAGTCTACGACTTACGGTCTAGGAGTTATGAGCAGTTACGCGCAATTGATTGCTATAGCGCCACCTATGGGCCAATCGGGCTCATACTTTGATAACCTCTCCTCGATTTTTGTACTACCATCTGGCAAAGTTTCAAAGCTCCAGCTCTTACGGTTTGGGCTGCACGATGCGTTTTACGGCGGAATAATAATAATAATAATAACAAGCCGAATCTGCCGGAGCTTGTACGTCTCACACAATCAGAGCGTAAAAATACGGGATATTTTACGGGAAAATACTAAAACGGGAAGACAGCGGGAAAAGAGCTAAAATACGTGAGAAACCCGGAAAAAACGGGAGGGTTGACAGCTATGATTATATTACCAATCCATCATAATAATAAAATAGCTTTAAGAAGTAAAATGGCCAGCAGAGGGCAGTAGAAGACCACTTATTGGCTCACTTTCATTTTAAACAACTTGGTTTCACTAGAATCCTGCACTAAGGCAACCCAGTTTTTTCATGTTAACTCCATAATGCATGCTTACACACACACACACACACAAACACACACACACACACACACACACACACACACACACACACACACACACACACACACACACACACACTCTTGTACATCTATCTTTATGAGGACATTCATTGACACAATGCAATCTCTAGCCGCTTACCTAACCTTACTCATCACAACTAAGTGCTTAACCCGAACCCTTACCCTAAACCTACCCTTAACCTAATTATAACCGTATCCCTAAAACCAAGTCTTGACCCTCAAGCCTTTAAAGGGGTCTCAGAAAGTGAGGACCGGCCAAAATGCCCTCACTTTACTCTCTTTGTCCTCACTCCAATGGTCTAAAACTCAAACTGGTCCTCACAAAGATAGTTGTACAAGTACACACACACACACACACACACACACACACACACACACACACACACACACGTGTGGGATATGTTATTTTTGAAATCTCTTTTAATGGTCTATAAGCATTTCACATATTTCTTTGTGATGTAATAATATACAACTAATTTAAAAAAATAGCTTTAAGCATTTGTTTGTTAGCCAATGCTGAAAGCTGATAAAAAGATTGAACATGTCTAATACTGCTGCTCCCTCTAGTGGACAACAGTGGTATTACAGCCTATATAGAGTTGAAATGAATGAATGGAAATTTGGTTTTTCACTTATATCTCGGGAACGAGAAAGTGAAAAAATCTGAAACTCAGAACTTAGATAATGTCCGAAGAGCCCTGTTGAACGAGACCATCCCGGTGTTGGTGGCCGATCGGGGCCGGGAGTTATGCCCGTTCAAAAGCATATATTTTGGGGCTTATATCTCGGGAATGCCCTGGCCGAATCGCACCAAACTCGAATCGAAGCTAGATGAGGACGAGCCCTTTCTAACGAGCTATCGCACAAGAATCTAGGTGGTCTAGGTCGAGAGTTACAGCCGTTCAAACTCGGGGGTCTCTCGAATTAGCGATCCGCGGGGGGGCGCTCCCGAGGCCCGCGACGATAGATTTCGATCAAGGCCCAATAGAGGACTTTACCATCCAAATTTGAGCGCGCAGGGAGTTCGCGTTTTCGAGTTATGAGTGAATTTGTACTGTGAGGGCGTGGCCTAACGTTCGTTTTCAGCCTGAGCCTTCCTGTGACACAATTGTGAATAATACATGAATGTGATTGTAAATGTTAAAATAATGATTTTATAAAGTCTAAATATGAATTATATATAACAATATTAGGGAGTAGTATGATAAAATGACAGCAGGTCCACTTATTGTAAAATGCCACTTATTGGCTGTTATAGTCATCAAAGCTGTTTAATATAGTCATCACAGCTGGTCTTTCACCCTATTATAGCCATCCAAATGAAGAAGTTATACCTTTTCTGACAATTATTGATCTATTCTAGAGAGTCCAGAGAATTGTACTGCACTGGTTTTAAACAGGCAATTTACCATAAGATATATATGGTTTTAAAGCTTTTTAACAGTTATAGCGCCACTTATGGTCCGATCTCCATGAAACTGTGCATGCTTCTTCACCATGTTATGACACATATGCTCATCAATTTTTGTGAAGTTCTGATTTTTTATTTACGATTTATAGGCTTTTGAGTGTATTTTGACACGCCCCTTTTCTAAATGACCCTGTTATAGTGAACCATAGGGTAAAGTTCAACTTTTTTTTGATAATTATTGATCTAGAGAGTCCAGAGAATTGTCTTAGACTGGTCTGTTTCCGATCGGGCGAAAAACCAGGGACTAGTTCGCAAAAGTAGGTTTTTAACATATTCGTGAATATTTAATGAACGGTTTGATTGACAGCAATGGTTCTAGAGGCAAATTTGTTCAACATGAGGAGATCTATCAAATGATATGCATTTTGTGGGGATGTGTGCAACACCAAGTGATTACAGAGCCGTAAAACTCGTTAGCGCCAACTAGTGGCCGATTTCTTTCAAAATTCTTACAGGCCTCTAGGGCCATAAGTCGAACGTGCCCATCGAGTTTCGTTCCGATCGGCCTCCGTTAACCTCGTCTCATTGGTGCTCAAACTTCATTGGTCGATGGCGGCCATGTTTTTTTAGATACGCCAATGTCCTCATACACATACATGGGGCCTTGGACCAAGACACTGCTTACCAATTTTCAAGTCAATCGGACTAACGGTCAGCTGGTCAGAGCCCTTTTTATGTTTTTTTCACATTACAGCGCCACCTAGTGTTTGATCGTCGCGATTTTTTTACTGTGACCTCAGAATGAACTCATTCACATGTGTACCGAGTTTGGTGAAGCTATCTCAATTACTTCTTGAGTTATAACCATTTTAGTAAAATAGGCTCCGCCCACAGCGTTTATTTTGCGCCCCCTAGCGAACATGAATCAAAATTTCAACTTTTTTTTGATAATTATTGATATTCAGACTCCAGAGAACATTTCTGCACTGGTTTGGTTCCGATCGGGCGAAAAACCAGGGACTAGTTCGCAAAAGTAGTTTTTCGACAAAATTCAAAATGGCGGAAAAATTTGCATACCGGAAATGAAATCGGAGATATACGTTTTTTAAGTCAGAAGTCCAGCTTTCCAATGATATAAGACACTTGAGTGTACGACATACGGTTTAGGAGTTATGAGCAGTTTCGCGTTTTTGTTACTACAGCGCCACCTATGGGCCAATCGGGCTCATATTCTCTCAACCTCTCCTCGATTTCTGTGCTACCTTAAACCCAAATATCAAGTCTCTAGCACTTACGGTTTGGTCTGCACGATGCGTTTTACGGCAGAATAATAATAATAACAAGCAGCATTTAGCGGTGTTCAAGCAGTTAAGGCATTTAAGATTTTTAACCACACAAGCATCAAAAGACATTACGTTTTATGTAGCAAGCATTTAACCACTGATATCATAGATGGAATAGACCATGTTTTAGCATGATTTACCATGATATACCACATTTTAGTGTGATTTTTCATGATTTACCATGTTCCAGTATGATTTACCATGAATCTAGCATGATTTACCATGATTTACCAAGTTCTAGTATGATTTACTACGTTCTAGGATGATTTACCATAGAGCAGTGGTTCCCAAACCTGTCCTGAAGGACCCGTTTTCTCTGTCTCTCTAATCAATCACACCTGATTCAACTCATCAGCTCATTAACCTATGTGATTATGAGCTGATGAGTTGAATCAGGTGTGTTTGATTAGGGTTCCCAACACTGCCATAGAGTACTGTGATTCTAGCATGATTTACCATAGTTTATCATGATTTACCACATTGCTAGCATTGATGTGAAGTGTCAGAACAAATGAAGTGATAAACTCTGAGAAAATATGATTGTGTTATAATAGTAATTGTTATACAAGTGATTTTATAGTGTCTAAATATGAATGCACCTGTTAAAAGACTTCATTAATAAGTAGAATGAGCCAATAAGTGGTCTTCTACTGCCCTCTGCAGGCCACTTTCATTTTGACAGTTTTTCCATTTTAACTCCTTTATGCAAGCTTACACACACACACACACACACACACACACACAAAATCATTATGAAAATATATTTGAATGTTATTTCATACATGTCTTTGCAAACTATTAATCAGATTATTCAGAATTTATTCAGAAACATAGGACTACACACACATTCTGTTGTAGATACAGAGATTTGAACTATGTCTCATTCAGGATTCACATTTGTCAATGTGACAGAATTGTCAATAGTGATACTTCAATAGATGAAATTTGACTTAATGTGATTGTAAATGTTAAAATAGTAATTTTATAAAGTCTAAATAGTAATTTTGTCACACTACTCAAGTATAATTCATATTTTAAACAGCAGGGGGCAGTAAAATACTACTTATTGGCTTAATATGCCATTATATTCATTTAATTTTCCCATTTTTAACTGTTATAGAGGCAAATTTTGTCCGATCTGTCTGAAATTTTTCATGATTGTTTGGAGTCATATGGCACATGTTCTGACTTGTTTTTAAGAAGATCTGAGCATTCATTGAAGAGATATAAGCTTTTGGGGACACTAGGTCATGGCTACATTGTGAAGTGACCCTATTATAGCCATCCAAATGAAGTTGTTCAACTTTTTCTGATAATTATTGATCTAGAGAGTCCAGAGAATTGTACTGCACTGGTTTTGAACATTATGATATGAACATTACATGATAATAAATGCAAAACACCATTTACAGCAAATACAGGCAATTTACCATAGGAAATACATTGTTTCAAAGCTTTTTAACAGTTATAGCGCCACCTATGGTCCGATCTCCATAAAATTTGGCATGCTTTTTAAGGATGTTATGTCACATATGCTCACCAATTTTTGTGAAGTTCTGAGTTTTCGTATAGGATTTATAGGCTTTTGACTATATTTTGCCACGCCCATTTTATAAATGACCCTGTTATAGCCAACCAAATGCCAAATTTCAACTTTTTTTTGATAATTATTGATCTAGAGAGTCCAGAGAATTGTCCTAGACTGGTCTGGTTCCGATCGGGCGAAAATCCTAGGACTAGTTCGCAAAAGTAGGTTTTAAACATATTTGTGAATATTTAATGAACGATTTGATTGACAGCAATGGTTCTAGAGGCAAAGTTGTTCAGCATGAGGAGATCTATCAAATGATATGCATTTTGTGGGGATGTGTGCCACACCACGTGATTACAGAGCCGTAAAACTTGTTAGCGCCAACTAGTGGCCGATTTCTTTCAAAACTCTTACAGACCTCTTGGGCCATGAGTCGAACATGCCCATCGAGTTTCGTTCCGATCGGCCTCCGTTAACCTCGTCTCACAGGTGCTCAAACTTCATTGGCCGATGGCGGCCATGTTTTTTGAGATACGCCAATGTCCTTTTATACATACATGGGGCCTTGGACCAAGACACTGCATACCAATTTTCAAGTCAATCGGACCAATGGTCAGGTGGTCACAGCCCTATTTATGTTTTTTTAATGTTATAGCGCCACCTAGTGCCCAATCGTCGCGATTTTTTTACTGTGACCTCAGAATGAACTTATTCACATGTGTACCGAGTTTGGTGAAGCTATCTCATTTACTTCTTGAGTTATAGCCATTTTAGTAAAATAGGCTCCGCCCACAACGTTCATTTTGCGCCCCCTAGCGACCGTGAATCAAAATTTCAACTTTTTTTCGATAATTATTTATATTCAGACTCCAGAGAACATTTTGGCACTGGTTTGGTTCCGATCGGGCGAAAAACCAGGGACTAGTTCGCAAAAGTAGTTTTTCGACAAAATTCAAAATGGCGGAAAATCTATCATGGCGGAAATGAAATCGGAGATATACGTTTTTTACTTCAGGTTTCCAGCTTTCCAGAGATATAAGACACTTGAGTCTACGACATACGGTCTAGGAGTTATGAGCAGTTTTGCGCAATTGGTTGCTATAGCGCCACCTATGGGCCAATCGGGCTCATAATTTGATAACCTCTCCTCGATTTTTGTACTACCATCTGACAAAGTTTCAAGTCTCTAGCACTTACGGTTTGGTCTGCACGATGCGTTTTACGGCAGAATAATAATAATAATAATAATAATAATAATAATAAAAATCAGCACAAATACAATAGGTTTTCAGCACTTCGTGCTTGAACACCTAATAATAAAAATCAGCACAAATACAATAGGTTTTCAGCACTTCGTGCTTGAACACCTAATAATAAAAATCAGCACAAATACAATAGGTTTTCAGCACTTCGTGCTTGAACACCTAATTAAAGCTGCAAGCAGCATTTAGCGGTGTTCAAGCAGGTAAGGCCTTTAAGGCCGTTAAGCACAAAAGCATCAAAAGACAGTACATTTTATTTAGCATACATTTAAACACTGACATAATAGATGGAAAAAACCATTTACAGCCAATATAGGCAATTTACCATAGGAAATCTATGGTTTTAAAGCTTTTTAACAGTTATAGCGCCACCTATGGTCCGATCTCCATGAAACTTTGCATGCTTCTTCACCATGTTATGAGACATATGCTCTTCAATTTCTGTGAAGTTTTGACTTTTCGTTTAGGATTTATAGGCTTTTGACCGTATTTTACCCTGCCCCTTTTCTAAATGACCCTGTTACAGCCACCCAAATGCAACATTTCAACTTTTTATCAATAATTATTGATCTAGAGAGTCCAGAGAATTGCCCTATACTGGTTTGGTTCCGATCGGGCGAAAAACCAGGGACTAGTTCGCAAAATTAGGTTTTTAACATAATTGTGAATATTTAATGAACGATTTGATTGACAACAATGGTTCTAGAGGCAAAGTTGTTCAACATGAGGAGATCTATCAAATGATATGCATTTTGTGGGGATGTGTGCAACACCACGTGATTACAGAGCCGTAAAACTTGTTAGCGCCAACTAGTGGCCGATTTGTTTCAAAATTCTTACAGGCCTCTAGGGCCATGAGTCGAACATGCCCATCGAGTTTCGTTCCGATCGGCCTCCGTTAACCTCGTCTCATAGGTGCTCAAACTTCATTGGTCGATGGCGGCCATGTTTTTTGAGATACGCCAATATCCTTTTACACATACATGGGGCCTTGGACCAAGACACTGCATACCAATTTTCAAGTCAATCGGACTAACGGTCAGGTGGCCACACCCCTTTTTATGTTTTTTTAATGTTATAGCGCCACCATGTGGCCAATCGACGCAGTTTTTTTACTGTGACCTTGATTTGAACTCATAAATATGAGTACCAAGTTTGGTGAAGATATCTCATTTACTTCTCGAGTTATAGCCATTTTAGTAAAATTGGCTCCTCCCAAAACGTTAATTTTACTCCCCCTAGCGACCGGAATTTGAAATTTCAACTTTTTTTCAATAATTATTGATAAGCAGACTCCAGAGAACATTTCTGCACTGGTTTGGTTCCAATAGGGCAAAAAAACAGGGACTAGTTCACAAAAGTAGGTTTTTAACATAATTCAAAATGGCGGACAAGTTTGCATACCAAAAATAAAATCGGAGATATACATTTTATCCTACAGGCATCCAGCTTTCCAATGATATAAGACACTTGAGTCTACGACTTACGGTCTAGGAGTTATGAGCAGTTACGCGCAATTGATTGCTATAGCGCCACCTATGGGCCAATCGGGCTCATACTTTGATAACCTCTCCTCGATTTTTGTACTACCATCTGGCAAAGTTTCAAAGCTCCAGCTCTTACGGTTTGGGCTGCACGATGCGTTTTACGGCGGAATAATAATAATAATAATAACAAGCCGAATCTGCCGGAGCTTGTACGTCTCACACAATCAGAGCGTAAAAATACGGGATATTTTACGGGAAAATACTAAAACGGGAAGACAGCGGGAAAAGAGCTAAAATACGTGAGAAACCCGGAAAAAACGGGAGGGTTGACAGCTATGATTATATTACCAATCCATCATAATAATAAAATAGCTTTAAGAAGTAAAATGGCCAGCAGAGGGCAGTAGAAGACCACTTATTGGCTCACTTTCATTTTAAACAACTTGGTTTCACTAGAATCCTGCACTAAGGCAACCCAGTTTTTTCATGTTAACTCCATAATGCATGCTTACACACACACACACACACAAACACACACACACACACACACACACACACACACACACACACACACACACACACTCTTGTACATCTATCTTTATGAGGACATTCATTGACACAATGCAATCTCTAGCCGCTTACCTAACCTTACTCATCACAACTAAGTGCTTAACCCGAACCCTTACCCTAAACCTACCCTTAACCTAATTATAACCGTATCCCTAAAACCAAGTCTTGACCCTCAAGCCTTTAAAGGGGTCTCAGAAAGTGAGGACCGGCCAAAATGCCCTCACTTTACTCTCTTTGTCCTCACTCCAATGGTCTAAAACTCAAACTGGTCCTCACAAAGATAGTTGTACAAGTACACACACACACACACACACACACACACACACACACACACACACACACACACACACGTGTGGGATATGTTATTTTTGAAATCTCTTTTAATGGTCTATAAGCATTTCACATATTTCTTTGTGATGTAATAATATACAACTAATTTAAAAAAATAGCTTTAAGCATTTGTTTGTTAGCCAATGCTGAAAGCTGATAAAAAGATTGAACATGTCTAATACTGCTGCTCCCTCTAGTGGACAACAGTGGTATTACAGCCTATATAGAGTTGAAATGAATGAATGGAAATTTGGTTTTTCACTTATATCTCGGGAACGAGAAAGTGAAAAAATCTGAAACTCAGAACTTAGATAATGTCCGAAGAGCCCTGTTGAACGAGACCATCCCGGTGTTGGTGGCCGATCGGGGCCGGGAGTTATGCCCGTTCAAAAGCATATATTTTGGGGCTTATATCTCGGGAATGCCCTGGCCGAATCGCACCAAACTCGAATCGAAGCTAGATGAGGACGAGCCCTTTCTAACGAGCTATCGCACAAGAATCTAGGTGGTCTAGGTCGAGAGTTACAGCCGTTCAAACTCGGGGGTCTCTCGAATTAGCGATCCGCGGGGGGGCGCTCCCGAGGCCCGCGACGATAGATTTCGATCAAGGCCCAATAGAGGACTTTACCATCCAAATTTGAGCGCGCAGGGAGTTCGCGTTTTCGAGTTATGAGTGAATTTGTACTGTGAGGGCGTGGCCTAACGTTCGTTTTCAGCCTGAGCCTTCCTGTGACACAATTGTGAATAATACATGAATGTGATTGTAAATGTTAAAATAATGATTTTATAAAGTCTAAATATGAATTATATATAACAATATTAGGGAGTAGTATGATAAAATGACAGCAGGTCCACTTATTGTAAAATGCCACTTATTGGCTGTTATAGTCATCAAAGCTGTTTAATATAGTCATCACAGCTGGTCTTTCACCCTATTATAGCCATCCAAATGAAGAAGTTATACCTTTTCTGACAATTATTGATCTATTCTAGAGAGTCCAGAGAATTGTACTGCACTGGTTTTAAACAGGCAATTTACCATAAGATATATATGGTTTTAAAGCTTTTTAACAGTTATAGCGCCACTTATGGTCCGATCTCCATGAAACTGTGCATGCTTCTTCACCATGTTATGACACATATGCTCATCAATTTTTGTGAAGTTCTGATTTTTTATTTACGATTTATAGGCTTTTGAGTGTATTTTGACACGCCCCTTTTCTAAATGACCCTGTTATAGTGAACCATAGGGTAAAGTTCAACTTTTTTTTGATAATTATTGATCTAGAGAGTCCAGAGAATTGTCTTAGACTGGTCTGTTTCCGATCGGGCGAAAAACCAGGGACTAGTTCGCAAAAGTAGGTTTTTAACATATTCGTGAATATTTAATGAACGGTTTGATTGACAGCAATGGTTCTAGAGGCAAATTTGTTCAACATGAGGAGATCTATCAAATGATATGCATTTTGTGGGGATGTGTGCAACACCAAGTGATTACAGAGCCGTAAAACTCGTTAGCGCCAACTAGTGGCCGATTTCTTTCAAAATTCTTACAGGCCTCTAGGGCCATAAGTCGAACGTGCCCATCGAGTTTCGTTCCGATCGGCCTCCGTTAACCTCGTCTCATTGGTGCTCAAACTTCATTGGTCGATGGCGGCCATGTTTTTTTAGATACGCCAATGTCCTCATACACATACATGGGGCCTTGGACCAAGACACTGCTTACCAATTTTCAAGTCAATCGGACTAACGGTCAGCTGGTCAGAGCCCTTTTTATGTTTTTTTCACATTACAGCGCCACCTAGTGTTTGATCGTCGCGATTTTTTTACTGTGACCTCAGAATGAACTCATTCACATGTGTACCGAGTTTGGTGAAGCTATCTCAATTACTTCTTGAGTTATAACCATTTTAGTAAAATAGGCTCCGCCCACAGCGTTTATTTTGCGCCCCCTAGCGAACATGAATCAAAATTTCAACTTTTTTTTGATAATTATTGATATTCAGACTCCAGAGAACATTTCTGCACTGGTTTGGTTCCGATCGGGCGAAAAACCAGGGACTAGTTCGCAAAAGTAGTTTTTCGACAAAATTCAAAATGGCGGAAAAATTTGCATACCGGAAATGAAATCGGAGATATACGTTTTTTAAGTCAGAAGTCCAGCTTTCCAATGATATAAGACACTTGAGTGTACGACATACGGTTTAGGAGTTATGAGCAGTTTCGCGTTTTTGTTACTACAGCGCCACCTATGGGCCAATCGGGCTCATATTCTCTCAACCTCTCCTCGATTTCTGTGCTACCTTAAACCCAAATATCAAGTCTCTAGCACTTACGGTTTGGTCTGCACGATGCGTTTTACGGCAGAATAATAATAATAATTAAAGCTGCAAGCAGCATTTAGCGGTGTTCAAGCAGGTAAGGCCTTTAAGGCCGTTAAGCACAAAAGCATCAAAAGACAGTACATTTTATTTAGCATACATTTAAACACTGACATAATAGATGGAAAAAACCATTTACAGCCAATATAGGCAATTTACCATAGGAAATCTATGGTTTTAAAGCTTTTTAACAGTTATAGCGCCACCTATGGTCCGATCTCCATGAAACTTTGCATGCTTCTTCACCATGTTATGAGACATATGCTCTTCAATTTCTGTGAAGTTTTGACTTTTCGTTTAGGATTTATAGGCTTTTGACCGTATTTTACCCTGCCCCTTTTCTAAATGACCCTGTTACAGCCACCCAAATGCAACATTTCAACTTTTTATCAATAATTATTGATCTAGAGAGTCCAGAGAATTGCCCTATACTGGTTTGGTTCCGATCGGGCGAAAAACCAGGGACTAGTTCGCAAAATTAGGTTTTTAACATAATTGTGAATATTTAATGAACGATTTGATTGACAACAATGGTTCTAGAGGCAAAGTTGTTCAACATGAGGAGATCTATCAAATGATATGCATTTTGTGGGGATGTGTGCAACACCACGTGATTACAGAGCCGTAAAACTTGTTAGCGCCAACTAGTGGCCGATTTGTTTCAAAATTCTTACAGGCCTCTAGGGCCATGAGTCGAACATGCCCATCGAGTTTCGTTCCGATCGGCCTCCGTTAACCTCGTCTCATAGGTGCTCAAACTTCATTGGTCGATGGCGGCCATGTTTTTTGAGATACGCCAATATCCTTTTACACATACATGGGGCCTTGGACCAAGACACTGCATACCAATTTTCAAGTCAATCGGACTAACGGTCAGGTGGCCACACCCCTTTTTATGTTTTTTTAATGTTATAGCGCCACCATGTGGCCAATCGACGCAGTTTTTTTACTGTGACCTTGATTTGAACTCATAAATATGAGTACCAAGTTTGGTGAAGATATCTCATTTACTTCTCGAGTTATAGCCATTTTAGTAAAATTGGCTCCTCCCAAAACGTTAATTTTACTCCCCCTAGCGACCGGAATTTGAAATTTCAACTTTTTTTCAATAATTATTGATAAGCAGACTCCAGAGAACATTTCTGCACTGGTTTGGTTCCAATAGGGCAAAAAAACAGGGACTAGTTCACAAAAGTAGGTTTTTAACATAATTCAAAATGGCGGACAAGTTTGCATACCAAAAATAAAATCGGAGATATACATTTTATCCTACAGGCATCCAGCTTTCCAATGATATAAGACACTTGAGTCTACGACTTACGGTCTAGGAGTTATGAGCAGTTACGCGCAATTGATTGCTATAGCGCCACCTATGGGCCAATCGGGCTCATACTTTGATAACCTCTCCTCGATTTTTGTACTACCATCTGGCAAAGTTTCAAAGCTCCAGCTCTTACGGTTTGGGCTGCACGATGCGTTTTACGGCGGAATAATAATAATAATAATAACAAGCCGAATCTGCCGGAGCTTGTACGTCTCACACAATCAGAGCGTAAAAATACGGGATATTTTACGGGAAAATACTAAAACGGGAAGACAGCGGGAAAAGAGCTAAAATACGTGAGAAACCCGGAAAAAACGGGAGGGTTGACAGCTATGATTATATTACCAATCCATCATAATAATAAAATAGCTTTAAGAAGTAAAATGGCCAGCAGAGGGCAGTAGAAGACCACTTATTGGCTCACTTTCATTTTAAACAACTTGGTTTCACTAGAATCCTGCACTAAGGCAACCCAGTTTTTTCATGTTAACTCCATAATGCATGCTTACACACACACACACACACAAACACACACACACACACACACACACACACACACACACACACACACACACACACACACACACACACACACACTCTTGTACATCTATCTTTATGAGGACATTCATTGACACAATGCAATCTCTAGCCGCTTACCTAACCTTACTCATCACAACTAAGTGCTTAACCCGAACCCTTACCCTAAACCTACCCTTAACCTAATTATAACCGTATCCCTAAAACCAAGTCTTGACCCTCAAGCCTTTAAAGGGGTCTCAGAAAGTGAGGACCGGCCAAAATGCCCTCACTTTACTCTCTTTGTCCTCACTCCAATGGTCTAAAACTCAAACTGGTCCTCACAAAGATAGTTGTACAAGTACACACACACACACACACACACACACACACACACACACACACACACACACACACACGTGTGGGATATGTTATTTTTGAAATCTCTTTTAATGGTCTATAAGCATTTCACATATTTCTTTGTGATGTAATAATATACAACTAATTTAAAAAAATAGCTTTAAGCATTTGTTTGTTAGCCAATGCTGAAAGCTGATAAAAAGATTGAACATGTCTAATACTGCTGCTCCCTCTAGTGGACAACAGTGGTATTACAGCCTATATAGAGTTGAAATGAATGAATGGAAATTTGGTTTTTCACTTATATCTCGGGAACGAGAAAGTGAAAAAATCTGAAACTCAGAACTTAGATAATGTCCGAAGAGCCCTGTTGAACGAGACCATCCCGGTGTTGGTGGCCGATCGGGGCCGGGAGTTATGCCCGTTCAAAAGCATATATTTTGGGGCTTATATCTCGGGAATGCCCTGGCCGAATCGCACCAAACTCGAATCGAAGCTAGATGAGGACGAGCCCTTTCTAACGAGCTATCGCACAAGAATCTAGGTGGTCTAGGTCGAGAGTTACAGCCGTTCAAACTCGGGGGTCTCTCGAATTAGCGATCCGCGGGGGGGCGCTCCCGAGGCCCGCGACGATAGATTTCGATCAAGGCCCAATAGAGGACTTTACCATCCAAATTTGAGCGCGCAGGGAGTTCGCGTTTTCGAGTTATGAGTGAATTTGTACTGTGAGGGCGTGGCCTAACGTTCGTTTTCAGCCTGAGCCTTCCTGTGACACAATTGTGAATAATACATGAATGTGATTGTAAATGTTAAAATAATGATTTTATAAAGTCTAAATATGAATTATATATAACAATATTAGGGAGTAGTATGATAAAATGACAGCAGGTCCACTTATTGTAAAATGCCACTTATTGGCTGTTATAGTCATCAAAGCTGTTTAATATAGTCATCACAGCTGGTCTTTCACCCTATTATAGCCATCCAAATGAAGAAGTTATACCTTTTCTGACAATTATTGATCTATTCTAGAGAGTCCAGAGAATTGTACTGCACTGGTTTTAAACAGGCAATTTACCATAAGATATATATGGTTTTAAAGCTTTTTAACAGTTATAGCGCCACTTATGGTCCGATCTCCATGAAACTGTGCATGCTTCTTCACCATGTTATGACACATATGCTCATCAATTTTTGTGAAGTTCTGATTTTTTATTTACGATTTATAGGCTTTTGAGTGTATTTTGACACGCCCCTTTTCTAAATGACCCTGTTATAGTGAACCATAGGGTAAAGTTCAACTTTTTTTTGATAATTATTGATCTAGAGAGTCCAGAGAATTGTCTTAGACTGGTCTGTTTCCGATCGGGCGAAAAACCAGGGACTAGTTCGCAAAAGTAGGTTTTTAACATATTCGTGAATATTTAATGAACGGTTTGATTGACAGCAATGGTTCTAGAGGCAAATTTGTTCAACATGAGGAGATCTATCAAATGATATGCATTTTGTGGGGATGTGTGCAACACCAAGTGATTACAGAGCCGTAAAACTCGTTAGCGCCAACTAGTGGCCGATTTCTTTCAAAATTCTTACAGGCCTCTAGGGCCATAAGTCGAACGTGCCCATCGAGTTTCGTTCCGATCGGCCTCCGTTAACCTCGTCTCATTGGTGCTCAAACTTCATTGGTCGATGGCGGCCATGTTTTTTTAGATACGCCAATGTCCTCATACACATACATGGGGCCTTGGACCAAGACACTGCTTACCAATTTTCAAGTCAATCGGACTAACGGTCAGCTGGTCAGAGCCCTTTTTATGTTTTTTTCACATTACAGCGCCACCTAGTGTTTGATCGTCGCGATTTTTTTACTGTGACCTCAGAATGAACTCATTCACATGTGTACCGAGTTTGGTGAAGCTATCTCAATTACTTCTTGAGTTATAACCATTTTAGTAAAATAGGCTCCGCCCACAGCGTTTATTTTGCGCCCCCTAGCGAACATGAATCAAAATTTCAACTTTTTTTTGATAATTATTGATATTCAGACTCCAGAGAACATTTCTGCACTGGTTTGGTTCCGATCGGGCGAAAAACCAGGGACTAGTTCGCAAAAGTAGTTTTTCGACAAAATTCAAAATGGCGGAAAAATTTGCATACCGGAAATGAAATCGGAGATATACGTTTTTTAAGTCAGAAGTCCAGCTTTCCAATGATATAAGACACTTGAGTGTACGACATACGGTTTAGGAGTTATGAGCAGTTTCGCGTTTTTGTTACTACAGCGCCACCTATGGGCCAATCGGGCTCATATTCTCTCAACCTCTCCTCGATTTCTGTGCTACCTTAAACCCAAATATCAAGTCTCTAGCACTTACGGTTTGGTCTGCACGATGCGTTTTACGGCAGAATAATAATAATAATAATAATTAAAGCTGCAAGCAGCATTTAGCGGTGTTCAAGCAGTTAAGGCATTTAAGATTTTTAACCACACAAGCATCAAAAGACATTACGTTTTATGTAGCAAGCATTTAACCACTGATATCATAGATGGAATAGACCATGTTTTAGCATGATTTACCATGATATACCACATTTTAGTGTGATTTTTCATGATTTACCATGTTCCAGTATGATTTACCATGAATCTAGCATGATTTACCATGATTTACCAAGTTCTAGTATGATTTACTACGTTCTAGGATGATTTACCATAGAGCAGTGGTTCCCAAACCTGTCCTGAAGGACCCGTTTTCTCTGTCTCTCTAATCAATCACACCTGATTCAACTCATCAGCTCAATAACCTATGTGATTATGAGCTGATGAGTTGAATCAGGTGTGTTTGATTAGGGTTCCCAACACTGCCATAGAGTACCGTGATTCTAGCATGATTTACCATAGTTTATCATGATTTACCACATTGCTAGCATTGATGTGAAGTGTCAGTACAAATGAAGTGATAAACTCTGACAAAATATGATTGTGTTATAATAGTAATTGTTATACAAGTGATTTTATAGTGTCTAAATATGAATGCACCTGTTAAAAGACTTCATTAATAAGTAGAATGAGCCAATAAGTGGTCTTCTACTGCCCTCTGCTGGCCACTTTCATTTTGACAGTTTTTCCATTTGAACTCCTTTATGCAAGCTTACACACACACACACACACACACACACACACACACACACAAACACACACACACACAAAATCATTATGAAAATATATTTGAATGTTATTTCATACATGTCTTTGCAAACTATTAATCAGATTATTCAGAATTTATTCAGAAACATAGGACTACACACACATTCTGTTGTAGATACAGAGATTTGAACTATGTCTCATTCAGGATTCACATTTGTCAATGTGACAGAATTGTCAATAGTGATACTTCAATAGATGAAATTAGACTTAATGTGATTGTAAATGTTAAAATAGTAATTTTATAAAGTCTAAATAGTAATTTTGTCACACTACTCAAGTATAATTCATATTTTAAACAGCAGGGGGCAGTAAAATACTACTTATTGGCTTAATATGCCATTATATTCATTTAATTTTCCCATTTTTAACTGTTATAGAGGCAAATCTTGTCCGATCTGTCTGAAATTTTTCATGATTGTTTGGAGTCATATGGCACATGTTCTGACTTGTTTTTAAGAAGATCTGAGCATTCATTGAAGAGATATAAGCTTTTGGGGACACTAGGTCATGGCTACATTGTGAAGTGACCCTATTATAGCCATCCAAATGAAGTTGTTCAACTTTTTCTGATAATTATTGATCTAGAGAGTCCAGAGAATTGTACTGCACTGGTTTTGAACATTATGATATGAACATTACATGATAATAAATGCAAAACACCATTTACAGCAAATACAGGCAATTTACCATAGGAAATACATTGTTTAAAAGCTTTTTAACAGTTATAGCGCCACCTATGGTCCGATCTCCATAAAATTTGGCATGCTTTTTAAGGATGTTATGTCACATATGCTCACCAATTTTTGTGAAGTTCTGAGTTTTCGTATAGGATTTATAGGCTTTTGACTATATTTTGCCACGCCCATTTTATAAATGACCCTGTTATAGCCAACCAAATGCCAAATTTCAACTTTTTTTGATAATTATTGATCTAGAGAGTCCAGAGAATTGTCCTAGACTGGTCTGGTTCCGATCGGGCGAAAATCCTAGGACTAGTTTGCAAAAGTAGGTTTTAAACATATTTGTGAATATTTAATGAACGATTTGATTGACAGCAATGGTTCTAGAGGCAAAGTTGTTCAGCATGAGGAGATCTATCAAATGATATGCATTTTGTGGGGATGTGTGCCACACCACGTGATTACAGAGCCGTAAAACTCGTTAGCGCCAACTAGTGGCCGATTTCTTTCAAAACTCTTACAGACCTCTTGGGCCATGAGTCGAACATGCCCATCGAGTTTCGTTCCGATCGGCCTCCGTTAACCTCGTCTCACAGGTGCTCAAACTTCATTGGCCGATGGCGGCCATGTTTTTTGAGATAAGCCAATGTCCTTTTATACATACATGGGGCCTTGGACCAAGACACTGCATACCAATTTTCAAGTCAATCGGACCAACGGTCAGGTGGTCATAGCCCTATTTAAGTTTTTTTAATGTTATAGTGCCACCTAGTGCCCAATCGTCGCGATTTTTTTACTGTGACCTCAGAATGAACTTATTCACATGTGTACCGAGTTTGGTGAAGCTATCTCATTTACTTCTTGAGTTATAGCCATTTTAGTAAAATAGGCTCCGCCCACAACGTTCATTTTGCGCCCCCTAGCGACCGTGAATCAAAATTTCAACTTTTTTTCGATAATTATTGATATTCAGACTCCAGAGAACATTTTGGCACTGGTTTGGTTCCGATCGGGCGAAAAACCAGGGACTAGTTCGCAAAAGTAGTTTTTCGACAAAATTCAAAATGGCGGAAAATCTATCATGGCGGAAATTAAATCGGAGATATACGTTTTTTACTTCAGGTTTCCAGCTTTCCAGAGATATAAGACACTTGAGTCTACGACATACGGTCTAGGAGTTATGAGCAGTTTTGCGCAATTGGTTGCTATAGCGCCACCTATGGGCCAATCGGGCTCATAATTTGATAACCTCTCCTCGATTTTTGTACTACCATCTGACAAAGTTTCAAGTCTCTAGCACTTACGGTTTGGTCTGCACGATGCGTTTTAGCGGAGAATAATAATAATAAATATATTTTGGGGCTTATATCTCGGGAATGCCCTGGCCGAATCGCACCAAACTCGAATCGAAGCTAGATGAGGACGAGCCCTTTCTAACGAGCTATCGCACAAGAATCTAGGTGGTCTAGGTCGAGAGTTACAGCCGTTCAAACTCGGGGGTCTCTCGAATTAGCGATCCGCGGGGGGGCGCTCCCGAGGCCCGCGACGATAGATTTCGATCAAGGCCCAATAGAGGACTTTACCATCCAAATTTGAGCGCGCAGGGAGTTCGCGTTTTCGAGTTATGAGTGAATTTGTACTGTGAGGGCGTGGCCTAACGTTCGTTTTCAGCCTGAGCCTTCCTGTGACACAATTGTGAATAATACATGAATGTGATTGTAAATGTTAAAATAATGATTTTATAAAGTCTAAATATGAATTATATATAACAATATTAGGGAGTAGTATGATAAAATGACAGCAGGTCCACTTATTGTAAAATGCCACTTATTGGCTGTTATAGTCATCAAAGCTGTTTAATATAGTCATCACAGCTGGTCTTTCACCCTATTATAGCCATCCAAATGAAGAAGTTATACCTTTTCTGACAATTATTGATCTATTCTAGAGAGTCCAGAGAATTGTACTGCACTGGTTTTAAACAGGCAATTTACCATAAGATATATATGGTTTTAAAGCTTTTTAACAGTTATAGCGCCACTTATGGTCCGATCTCCATGAAACTGTGCATGCTTCTTCACCATGTTATGACACATATGCTCATCAATTTTTGTGAAGTTCTGATTTTTTATTTACGATTTATAGGCTTTTGAGTGTATTTTGACACGCCCCTTTTCTAAATGACCCTGTTATAGTGAACCATAGGGTAAAGTTCAACTTTTTTTTGATAATTATTGATCTAGAGAGTCCAGAGAATTGTCTTAGACTGGTCTGTTTCCGATCGGGCGAAAAACCAGGGACTAGTTCGCAAAAGTAGGTTTTTAACATATTCGTGAATATTTAATGAACGGTTTGATTGACAGCAATGGTTCTAGAGGCAAATTTGTTCAACATGAGGAGATCTATCAAATGATATGCATTTTGTGGGGATGTGTGCAACACCAAGTGATTACAGAGCCGTAAAACTCGTTAGCGCCAACTAGTGGCCGATTTCTTTCAAAATTCTTACAGGCCTCTAGGGCCATAAGTCGAACGTGCCCATCGAGTTTCGTTCCGATCGGCCTCCGTTAACCTCGTCTCATTGGTGCTCAAACTTCATTGGTCGATGGCGGCCATGTTTTTTTAGATACGCCAATGTCCTCATACACATACATGGGGCCTTGGACCAAGACACTGCTTACCAATTTTCAAGTCAATCGGACTAACGGTCAGCTGGTCAGAGCCCTTTTTATGTTTTTTTCACATTACAGCGCCACCTAGTGTTTGATCGTCGCGATTTTTTTACTGTGACCTCAGAATGAACTCATTCACATGTGTACCGAGTTTGGTGAAGCTATCTCAATTACTTCTTGAGTTATAACCATTTTAGTAAAATAGGCTCCGCCCACAGCGTTTATTTTGCGCCCCCTAGCGAACATGAATCAAAATTTCAACTTTTTTTTGATAATTATTGATATTCAGACTCCAGAGAACATTTCTGCACTGGTTTGGTTCCGATCGGGCGAAAAACCAGGGACTAGTTCGCAAAAGTAGTTTTTCGACAAAATTCAAAATGGCGGAAAAATTTGCATACCGGAAATGAAATCGGAGATATACGTTTTTTAAGTCAGAAGTCCAGCTTTCCAATGATATAAGACACTTGAGTGTACGACATACGGTTTAGGAGTTATGAGCAGTTTCGCGTTTTTGTTACTACAGCGCCACCTATGGGCCAATCGGGCTCATATTCTCTCAACCTCTCCTCGATTTCTGTGCTACCTTAAACCCAAATATCAAGTCTCTAGCACTTACGGTTTGGTCTGCACGATGCGTTTTACGGCAGAATAATAATAATAATAATAATAATAAAAATCAGCACAAATACAATAGGTTTTCAGCACTTCGTGCTTGAACACCTAATTAAAGCTGCAAGCAGCATTTAGCGGTGTTCAAGCAGTTAAGGCATTTAAGATTTTTAACCACACAAGCATCAAAAGACATTACGTTTTATGTAGCAAGCATTTAACCACTGATATCATAGATGGAATAGACCATGTTTTAGCATGATTTACCATGATATACCACATTTTAGTGTGATTTTTCATGATTTACCATGTTCCAGTATGATTTACCATGAATCTAGCATGATTTACCATGATTTACCAAGTTCTAGTATGATTTACTACGTTCTAGGATGATTTACCATAGAGCAGTGGTTCCCAAACCTGTCCTGAAGGACCCGTTTTCTCTGTCTCTCTAATCAATCACACCTGATTCAACTCATCAGCTCAATAACCTATGTGATTATGAGCTGATGAGTTGAATCAGGTGTGTTTGATTAGGGTTCCCAACACTGCCATAGAGTACCGTGATTCTAGCATGATTTACCATAGTTTATCATGATTTACCACATTGCTAGCATTGATGTGAAGTGTCAGTACAAATGAAGTGATAAACTCTGACAAAATATGATTGTGTTATAATAGTAATTGTTATACAAGTGATTTTATAGTGTCTAAATATGAATGCACCTGTTAAAAGACTTCATTAATAAGTAGAATGAGCCAATAAGTGGTCTTCTACTGCCCTCTGCTGGCCACTTTCATTTTGACAGTTTTTCCATTTTAACTCCTTTATGCAAGCTTACACACACACACACACACACACACACACACAAAATCATTATGAAAATATATTTGAATGTTATTTCATACATGTCTTTGCAAACTATTAATCAGATTATTCAGAATTTATTCAGAAACATAGGACTACACACACATTCTGTTGTAGATACAGAGATTTGAACTATGTCTCATTCAGGATTCACATTTGTCAATGTGACAGAATTGTCAATAGTGATACTTCAATAGATGAAATTAGACTTAATGTGATTGTAAATGTTAAAATAGTAATTTTATAAAGTCTAAATAGTAATTTTGTCACACTACTCAAGTATAATTCATATTTTAAACAGCAGGGGGCAGTAAAATACTACTTATTGGCTTAATATGCCATTATATTCATTTAATTTTCCCATTTTTAACTGTTATAGAGGCAAATCTTGTCCGATCTGTCTGAAATTTTTCATGATTGTTTGGAGTCATATGGCACATGTTCTGACTTGTTTTTAAGAAGATCTGAGCATTCATTGAAGAGATATAAGCTTTTGGGGACACTAGGTCATGGCTACATTGTGAAGTGACCCTATTATAGCCATCCAAATGAAGTTGTTCAACTTTTTCTGATAATTATTGATCTAGAGAGTCCAGAGAATTGTACTGCACTGGTTTTGAACATTATGATATGAACATTACATGATAATAAATGCAAAACACCATTTACAGCAAATACAGGCAATTTACCATAGGAAATACATTGTTTAAAAGCTTTTTAACAGTTATAGCGCCACCTATGGTCCGATCTCCATAAAATTTGGCATGCTTTTTAAGGATGTTATGTCACATATGCTCACCAATTTTTGTGAAGTTCTGAGTTTTCGTATAGGATTTATAGGCTTTTGACTATATTTTGCCACGCCCATTTTATAAATGACCCTGTTATAGCCAACCAAATGCCAAATTTCAACTTTTTTTGATAATTATTGATCTAGAGAGTCCAGAGAATTGTCCTAGACTGGTCTGGTTCCGATCGGGCGAAAATCCTAGGACTAGTTTGCAAAAGTAGGTTTTAAACATATTTGTGAATATTTAATGAACGATTTGATTGACAGCAATGGTTCTAGAGGCAAAGTTGTTCAGCATGAGGAGATCTATCAAATGATATGCATTTTGTGGGGATGTGTGCCACACCACGTGATTACAGAGCCGTAAAACTTGTTAGCGCCAACTAGTGGCCGATTTCTTTCAAAACTCTTACAGACCTCTTGGGCCATGAGTCGAACATGCCCATCGAGTTTCGTTCCGATCGGCCTCCGTTAACCTCGTCTCACAGGTGCTCAAACTTCATTGGCCGATGGCGGCCATGTTTTTTGAGATAAGCCAATGTCCTTTTATACATACATGGGGCCTTGGACCAAGACACTGCATACCAATTTTCAAGTCAATCGGACCAACGGTCAGGTGGTCATAGCCCTATTTAAGTTTTTTTAATGTTATAGTGCCACCTAGTGCCCAATCGTCGCGATTTTTTTACTGTGACCTCAGAATGAACTTATTCACATGTGTACCGAGTTTGGTGAAGCTATCTCATTTACTTCTTGAGTTATAGCCATTTTAGTAAAATAGGCTCCGCCCACAACGTTCATTTTGCGCCCCCTAGCGACCGTGAATCAAAATTTCAACTTTTTTTCGATAATTATTGATATTCAGACTCCAGAGAACATTTTGGCACTGGTTTGGTTCCGATCGGGCGAAAAACCAGGGACTAGTTCGCAAAAGTAGTTTTTCGACAAAATTCAAAATGGCGGAAAATCTATCATGGCGGAAATGAAATCGGAGATATACGTTTTTTACTTCAGGTTTCCAGCTTTCCAGAGATATAAGACACTTGAGTCTACGACATACGGTCTAGGAGTTATGAGCAGTTTTGCGCAATTGGTTGCTATAGCGCCACCTATGGGCCAATCGGGCTCATAATTTGATAACCTCTCCTCGATTTTTGTACTACCATCTGACAAAGTTTCAAGTCTCTAGCACTTACGGTTTGGTCTGCACGATGCGTTTTAGCGGAGAATAATAATAATAATTAAAGCTGCAAGCAGCATTTAGCGGTGTTCAAGCAGTTAAGGCATTTAAGATTTTTAACCACACAAGCATCAAAAGACATTACGTTTTATGTAGCAAGCATTTAACCACTGATATCATAGATGGAATAGACCATGTTTTAGCATGATTTACCATGATATACCACATTTTAGTGTGATTTTTCATGATTTACCATGTTCCAGTATGATTTACCATGAATCTAGCATGATTTACCATGATTTACCAAGTTCTAGTATGATTTACTACGTTCTAGGATGATTTACCATAGAGCAGTGGTTCCCAAACCTGTCCTGAAGGACCCGTTTTCTCTGTCTCTCTAATCAATCACACCTGATTCAACTCATCAGCTCATTAACCTATGTGATTATGAGCTGATGAGTTGAATCAGGTGTGTTTGATTAGGGTTCCCAACACTGCCATAGAGTACTGTGATTCTAGCATGATTTACCATAGTTTATCATGATTTACCACATTGCTAGCATTGATGTGAAGTGTCAGAACAAATGAAGTGATAAACTCTGAGAAAATATGATTGTGTTATAATAGTAATTGTTATACAAGTGATTTTATAGTGTCTAAATATGAATGCACCTGTTAAAAGACTTCATTAATAAGTAGAATGAGCCAATAAGTGGTCTTCTACTGCCCTCTGCAGGCCACTTTCATTTTGACAGTTTTTCCATTTTAACTCCTTTATGCAAGCTTACACACACACACACACACACACACACACACACACAAAATCATTATGAAAATATATTTGAATGTTATTTCATACATGTCTTTGCAAACTATTAATCAGATTATTCAGAATTTATTCAGAAACATAGGACTACACACACATTCTGTTGTAGATACAGAGATTTGAACTATGTCTCATTCAGGATTCACATTTGTCAATGTGACAGAATTGTCAATAGTGATACTTCAATAGATGAAATTTGACTTAATGTGATTGTAAATGTTAAAATAGTAATTTTATAAAGTCTAAATAGTAATTTTGTCACACTACTCAAGTATAATTCATATTTTAAACAGCAGGGGGCAGTAAAATACTACTTATTGGCTTAATATGCCATTATATTCATTTAATTTTCCCATTTTTAACTGTTATAGAGGCAAATTTTGTCCGATCTGTCTGAAATTTTTCATGATTGTTTGGAGTCATATGGCACATGTTCTGACTTGTTTTTAAGAAGATCTGAGCATTCATTGAAGAGATATAAGCTTTTGGGGACACTAGGTCATGGCTACATTGTGAAGTGACCCTATTATAGCCATCCAAATGAAGTTGTTCAACTTTTTCTGATAATTATTGATCTAGAGAGTCCAGAGAATTGTACTGCACTGGTTTTGAACATTATGATATGAACATTACATGATAATAAATGCAAAACACCATTTACAGCAAATACAGGCAATTTACCATAGGAAATACATTGTTTCAAAGCTTTTTAACAGTTATAGCGCCACCTATGGTCCGATCTCCATAAAATTTGGCATGCTTTTTAAGGATGTTATGTCACATATGCTCACCAATTTTTGTGAAGTTCTGAGTTTTCGTATAGGATTTATAGGCTTTTGACTATATTTTGCCACGCCCATTTTATAAATGACCCTGTTATAGCCAACCAAATGCCAAATTTCAACTTTTTTTTGATAATTATTGATCTAGAGAGTCCAGAGAATTGTCCTAGACTGGTCTGGTTCCGATCGGGCGAAAATCCTAGGACTAGTTCGCAAAAGTAGGTTTTAAACATATTTGTGAATATTTAATGAACGATTTGATTGACAGCAATGGTTCTAGAGGCAAAGTTGTTCAGCATGAGGAGATCTATCAAATGATATGCATTTTGTGGGGATGTGTGCCACACCACGTGATTACAGAGCCGTAAAACTTGTTAGCGCCAACTAGTGGCCGATTTCTTTCAAAACTCTTACAGACCTCTTGGCCCATGAGTCGAACATGCCCATCGAGTTTCGTTCCGATCGGCCTCCGTTAACCTTGTCTCACAGGTGCTCAAACTTCATTGGCCGATGGCGGCCATGTTTTTTGAGATACGCCAATGTCCTTTTATACATACATGGGGCCTTGGACCAAGACACTGCATACCAATTTTCAAGTCAATCGGACCAACGGTCAGGTGGTCATAGCCCTATTTATGTTTTTTTAATGTTATAGCGCCACCTAGTGCCCAATCGTCGCGATTTTTTTACTGTGACCTCAGAATGAACTTATTCACATGTGTACCGAGTTTGGTGAAGCTATCTCATTTACTTCTTGAGTTATAGCCATTTTAGTAAAATAGGCTCCGCCCACAACGTTCATTTTGCGCCCCCTAGCGACCGTGAATCAAAATTTCAACTTTTTTTCGATAATTATTGATATTCAGACTCCAGAGAACATTTTGGCACTGGTTTGGTTCCGATCGGGCGAAAAACCAGGGACTAGTTCGCAAAAGTAGTTTTTCGACAAAATTCAAAATGGCGGAAAATCTATCATGGCGGAAATGAAATCGGAGATATACGTTTTTTACTTCAGGTTTCCAGCTTTCCAGAGATATAAGACACTTGAGTCTAAGACATACGGTCTAGGAGTTATGAGCAGTTTTGCGCAATTGGTTGCTATAGCGCCACCTATGGGCCAATCGGGCTCATAATTTGATAACCTCTCCTCGATTTTTGTACTACCATCTGACAAAGTTTCAAGTCTCTAGCACTTACGGTTTGGTCTGCACGATGCGTTTTACGGCAGAATAATAATAATAATAATAAAAATCAGCACAAATACAATAGGTTTTCAGCACTTCGTGCTTGAACACCTAAATATATTTTGGGGCTTATATCTCGGGAATGCCCTGGCCGAATCGCACCAAACTCGAATCGAAGCTAGATGAGGACGAGCCCTTTCTAACGAGCTATCGCACAAGAATCTAGGTGGTCTAGGTCGAGAGTTACAGCCGTTCAAACTCGGGGGTCTCTCGAATTAGCGATCCGCGGGGGGGCGCTCCCGAGGCCCGCGACGATAGATTTCGATCAAGGCCCAATAGAGGACTTTACCATCCAAATTTGAGCGCGCAGGGAGTTCGCGTTTTCGAGTTATGAGTGAATTTGTACTGTGAGGGCGTGGCCTAACGTTCGTTTTCAGCCTGAGCCTTCCTGTGACACAATTGTGAATAATACATGAATGTGATTGTAAATGTTAAAATAATGATTTTATAAAGTCTAAATATGAATTATATATAACAATATTAGGGAGTAGTATGATAAAATGACAGCAGGTCCACTTATTGTAAAATGCCACTTATTGGCTGTTATAGTCATCAAAGCTGTTTAATATAGTCATCACAGCTGGTCTTTCACCCTATTATAGCCATCCAAATGAAGAAGTTATACCTTTTCTGACAATTATTGATCTATTCTAGAGAGTCCAGAGAATTGTACTGCACTGGTTTTAAACAGGCAATTTACCATAAGATATATATGGTTTTAAAGCTTTTTAACAGTTATAGCGCCACTTATGGTCCGATCTCCATGAAACTGTGCATGCTTCTTCACCATGTTATGACACATATGCTCATCAATTTTTGTGAAGTTCTGATTTTTTATTTACGATTTATAGGCTTTTGAGTGTATTTTGACACGCCCCTTTTCTAAATGACCCTGTTATAGTGAACCATAGGGTAAAGTTCAACTTTTTTTTGATAATTATTGATCTAGAGAGTCCAGAGAATTGTCTTAGACTGGTCTGTTTCCGATCGGGCGAAAAACCAGGGACTAGTTCGCAAAAGTAGGTTTTTAACATATTCGTGAATATTTAATGAACGGTTTGATTGACAGCAATGGTTCTAGAGGCAAATTTGTTCAACATGAGGAGATCTATCAAATGATATGCATTTTGTGGGGATGTGTGCAACACCAAGTGATTACAGAGCCGTAAAACTCGTTAGCGCCAACTAGTGGCCGATTTCTTTCAAAATTCTTACAGGCCTCTAGGGCCATAAGTCGAACGTGCCCATCGAGTTTCGTTCCGATCGGCCTCCGTTAACCTCGTCTCATTGGTGCTCAAACTTCATTGGTCGATGGCGGCCATGTTTTTTTAGATACGCCAATGTCCTCATACACATACATGGGGCCTTGGACCAAGACACTGCTTACCAATTTTCAAGTCAATCGGACTAACGGTCAGCTGGTCAGAGCCCTTTTTATGTTTTTTTCACATTACAGCGCCACCTAGTGTTTGATCGTCGCGATTTTTTTACTGTGACCTCAGAATGAACTCATTCACATGTGTACCGAGTTTGGTGAAGCTATCTCAATTACTTCTTGAGTTATAACCATTTTAGTAAAATAGGCTCCGCCCACAGCGTTTATTTTGCGCCCCCTAGCGAACATGAATCAAAATTTCAACTTTTTTTTGATAATTATTGATATTCAGACTCCAGAGAACATTTCTGCACTGGTTTGGTTCCGATCGGGCGAAAAACCAGGGACTAGTTCGCAAAAGTAGTTTTTCGACAAAATTCAAAATGGCGGAAAAATTTGCATACCGGAAATGAAATCGGAGATATACGTTTTTTAAGTCAGAAGTCCAGCTTTCCAATGATATAAGACACTTGAGTGTACGACATACGGTTTAGGAGTTATGAGCAGTTTCGCGTTTTTGTTACTACAGCGCCACCTATGGGCCAATCGGGCTCATATTCTCTCAACCTCTCCTCGATTTCTGTGCTACCTTAAACCCAAATATCAAGTCTCTAGCACTTACGGTTTGGTCTGCACGATGCGTTTTACGGCAGAATAATAATAATAATAATAATAATAAAAATCAGCACAAATACAATAGGTTTTCAGCACTTCGTGCTTGAACACCTAATAATTAAAGCTGCAAGCAGCATTTAGCGGTGTTCAAGCAGTTAAGGCATTTAAGATTTTTAACCACACAAGCATCAAAAGACATTACGTTTTATGTAGCAAGCATTTAACCACTGATATCATAGATGGAATAGACCATGTTTTAGCATGATTTACCATGATATACCACATTTTAGTGTGATTTTTCATGATTTACCATGTTCCAGTATGATTTACCATGAATCTAGCATGATTTACCATGATTTACCAAGTTCTAGTATGATTTACTACGTTCTAGGATGATTTACCATAGAGCAGTGGTTCCCAAACCTGTCCTGAAGGACCCGTTTTCTCTGTCTCTCTAATCAATCACACCTGATTCAACTCATCAGCTCAATAACCTATGTGATTATGAGCTGATGAGTTGAATCAGGTGTGTTTGATTAGGGTTCCCAACAC
Source organism: Gila orcuttii (assembly GCA_026230005.1). Classification (NCBI taxonomy): domain Eukaryota; kingdom Metazoa; phylum Chordata; class Actinopteri; order Cypriniformes; family Leuciscidae; genus Gila; species Gila orcuttii. The sequence goes on along the minus strand of JAPDVR010000001.1, from coordinate 49,154,712 downwards.
TGCCATAGAGTACCGTGATTCTAGCATGATTTACCATAGTTTATCATGATTTACCACATTGCTAGCATTGATGTGAAGTGTCAGTACAAATGAAGTGATAAACTCTGACAAAATATGATTGTGTTATAATAGTAATTGTTATACAAGTGATTTTATAGTGTCTAAATATGAATGCACCTGTTAAAAGACTTCATTAATAAGTAGAATGAGCCAATAAGTGGTCTTCTACTGCCCTCTGCTGGCCACTTTCATTTTGACAGTTTTTCCATTTTAACTCCTTTATGCAAGCTTACACACACACACACACACACACACACACACAAAATCATTATGAAAATATATTTGAATGTTATTTCATACATGTCTTTGCAAACTATTAATCAGATTATTCAGAATTTATTCAGAAACATAGGACTACACACACATTCTGTTGTAGATACAGAGATTTGAACTATGTCTCATTCAGGATTCACATTTGTCAATGTGACAGAATTGTCAATAGTGATACTTCAATAGATGAAATTAGACTTAATGTGATTGTAAATGTTAAAATAGTAATTTTATAAAGTCTAAATAGTAATTTTGTCACACTACTCAAGTATAATTCATATTTTAAACAGCAGGGGGCAGTAAAATACTACTTATTGGCTTAATATGCCATTATATTCATTTAATTTTCCCATTTTTAACTGTTATAGAGGCAAATCTTGTCCGATCTGTCTGAAATTTTTCATGATTGTTTGGAGTCATATGGCACATGTTCTGACTTGTTTTTAAGAAGATCTGAGCATTCATTGAAGAGATATAAGCTTTTGGGGACACTAGGTCATGGCTACATTGTGAAGTGACCCTATTATAGCCATCCAAATGAAGTTGTTCAACTTTTTCTGATAATTATTGATCTAGAGAGTCCAGAGAATTGTACTGCACTGGTTTTGAACATTATGATATGAACATTACATGATAATAAATGCAAAACACCATTTACAGCAAATACAGGCAATTTACCATAGGAAATACATTGTTTAAAAGCTTTTTAACAGTTATAGCGCCACCTATGGTCCGATCTCCATAAAATTTGGCATGCTTTTTAAGGATGTTATGTCACATATGCTCACCAATTTTTGTGAAGTTCTGAGTTTTCGTATAGGATTTATAGGCTTTTGACTATATTTTGCCACGCCCATTTTATAAATGACCCTGTTATAGCCAACCAAATGGCAAATTTCAACTTTTTTTGATAATTATTGATCTAGAGAGTCCAGAGAATTGTCCTAGACTGGTCTGGTTCCGATCGGGCGAAAATCCTAGGACTAGTTTGCAAAAGTAGGTGTTAAACATATTTGTGAATATTTAATGAACGATTTGATTGACAGCAATGGTTCTAGAGGCAAAGTTGTTCAGCATGAGGAGATCTATCAAATGATATGCATTTTGTGGGGATATGTGCCACACCACGTGATTACAGAGCCGTAAAACTCGTTAGCGCCAACTAGTGGCCGATTTCTTTCAAAACTCTTACAGACCTCTTGGGCCATGAGTCGAACATGCCCATCGAGTTTCGTTCCGATCGGCCTCCGTTAACCTCGTCTCACAGGTGCTCAAACTTCATTGGCCGATGGGGGCCATGTTTTTTGAGATAAGCCAATGTCCTTTTATACATACATGGGGCCTTGGACCAAGACACTGCATACCAATTTTCAAGTCAATCGGACCAACGGTCAGGTGGTCATAGCCCTATTTAAGTTTTTTTAATGTTATAGCGCCACCTAGTGCCCAATCGTCGCGATTTTTTTACTGTGACCTCAGAATGAACTTATTCACATGTGTACCGAGTTTGGTGAAGCTATCTCATTTACTTCTTGAGTTATAGCCATTTTAGTAAAATAGGCTCCGCCCACAACGTTCATTTTGCGCCCCCTAGCGACCGTGAAAAAAAATTTCAACTTTTTTTCGATAATTATTGATATTCAGACTCCAGAGAACATTTTGGCACTGGTTTGGTTCCGATCGGGCGAAAAACCAGGGACTAGTTCGCAAAAGTAGTTTTTCGACAAAATTCAAAATGGCGGAAAATCTATCATGGCGGAAATGAAATCGGAGATATACGTTTTTTACTTCAGGTTTCCAGCTTTCCAGAGATATAAGACACTTGAGTCTACGACATACGGTCTAGGAGTTATGAGCAGTTTTGCGCAATTGGTTGCTATAGCGCCACCTATGGGCCAATCGGGCTCATAATTTGATAACCTCTCCTCGATTTTTGTACTACCATCTGACAACGTTTCAAGTCTCTAACACTTACGGTTTGGTCTGCACGATGCGTTTTAGCGGAGAATAATAATAATAATGAAAAAATCTGAAACTCAGAACTTAGATAATGTCCGAAGAGCCCTGTTGAACGAGACCATCCCGGTGTTGGTGGCCGATCGGGGCCGGGAGTTATGCCCGTTCAAAAGCATATATTTTGGGGCTTATATCTCGGGAATGCCCTGGCCGAATCGCACCAAACTCGAATCGAAGCTAGATGAGGACGAGCCCTTTCTAACGAGCTATCGCACAAGAATCTAGGTGGTCTAGGTCGAGAGTTACAGCCGTTCAAACTCGGGGGTATCTCGAATTAGCGATCCGCGGGGGGGCGCTCCCGAGGCCCGCGACGATAGATTTCGATCAAGGCCCAATAGAGGACTTTACCATCCAAATTTGAGCGCGCAGGGAGTTCGCATTTTCGAGTTATGAGTGAATTTGTACTGTGAGGGCGTGGCCTAACGTTCGTTTTCAGCCTGAGCCTTCCTGTGACACAATTGTGAATAATACATGAATGTGATTGTAAATGTTAAAATAATGATTTTATAAAGTCTAAATATGAATTATATATAACAATATTAGGGAGTAGTATGATAAAATGACAGCAGGTCCACTTATTGTAAAATGCCACTTATTGGCTGTTATAGTCATCAAAGCTGTTTAATATAGTCATCACAGCTGGTCTTTCACCCTATTATAGCCATCCAAATGAAGAAGTTATACCTTTTCTGACAATTATTGATCTATTCTAGAGAGTCCAGAGAATTGTACTGCACTGGTTTTAAACAGGCAATTTACCATAAGATATATATGGTTTTAAAGCTTTTTAACAGTTATAGCGCCACTTATGGTCCGATCTCCATGAAACTGTGCATGCTTCTTCACCATGTTATGACACATATGCTCATCAATTTTTGTGAAGTTCTGATTTTTTATTTACGATTTATAGGCTTTTGAGTGTATTTTGACACGCCCCTTTTCTAAATGACCCTGTTATAGTGAACCATAGGGTAAAGTTCAACTTTTTTTTGATAATTATTGATCTAGAGAGTCCAGAGAATTGTCTTAGACTGGTCTGTTTCCGATCGGGCGAAAAACCAGGGACTAGTTCGCAAAAGTAGGTTTTTAACATATTCGTGAATATTTAATGAACGGTTTGATTGACAGCAATGGTTCTAGAGGCAAATTTGTTCAACATGAGGAGATCTATCAAATGATATGCATTTTGTGGGGATGTGTGCAACACCAAGTGATTACAGAGCCGTAAAACTCGTTAGCGCCAACTAGTGGCCGATTTCTTTCAAAATTCTTACAGGCCTCTAGGGCCATAAGTCGAACGTGCCCATCGAGTTTCGTTCCGATCGGCCTCCGTTAACCTCGTCTCATTGGTGCTCAAACTTCATTGGTCGATGGCGGCCATGTTTTTTTAGATACGCCAATGTCCTCATACACATACATGGGGCCTTGGACCAAGACACTGCTTACCAATTTTCAAGTCAATCGGACTAACGGTCAGCTGGTCAGAGCCCTTTTTATGTTTTTTTCACATTACAGCGCCACCTAGTGTTTGATCGTCGCGATTTTTTTACTGTGACCTCAGAATGAACTCATTCACATGTGTACCGAGTTTGGTGAAGCTATCTCAATTACTTCTTGAGTTATAACCATTTTAGTAAAATAGGCTCCGCCCACAGCGTTTATTTTGCGCCCCCTAGCGAACATGAATCAAAATTTCAACTTTTTTTTGATAATTATTGATATTCAGACTCCAGAGAACATTTCTGCACTGGTTTGGTTCCGATCGGGCGAAAAACCAGGGACTAGTTCGCAAAAGTAGTTTTTCGACAAAATTCAAAATGGCGGAAAAATTTGCATACCGGAAATGAAATCGGAGATATACGTTTTTTAAGTCAGAAGTCCAGCTTTCCAATGATATAAGACACTTGAGTGTACGACATACGGTTTAGGAGTTATGAGCAGTTTCGCGTTTTTGTTACTACAGCGCCACCTATGGGCCAATCGGGCTCATATTCTCTCAACCTCTCCTCGATTTCTGTGCTACCTTAAACCCAAATATCAAGTCTCTAGCACTTACGGTTTGGTCTGCACGATGCGTTTTACGGCAGAATAATAATAATAATAATAAAAATCAGCACAAATACAATAGGTTTTCAGCACTTCGTGCTTGAACACCTAATAAAAATCAGCACAAATACAATAGGTTTTCAGCACTTCGTGCTTGAACACCTAATTAAAGCTGCAAGCAGCATTTAGCGGTGTTCAAGCAGGTAAGGCCTTTAAGGCCGTTAAGCACAAAAGCATCAAAAGACAGTACATTTTATTTAGCATACATTTAAACACTGACATAATAGATGGAAAAAACCATTTACAGCCAATATAGGCAATTTACCATAGGAAATCTATGGTTTTAAAGCTTTTTAACAGTTATAGCGCCACCTATGGTCCGATCTCCATGAAACTTTGCATGCTTCTTCACCATGTTATGAGACATATGCTCTTCAATTTCTGTGAAGTTTTGACTTTTCGTTTAGGATTTATAGGCTTTTGACCGTATTTTACCCTGCCCCTTTTCTAAATGACCCTGTTACAGCCACCCAAATGCAACATTTCAACTTTTTATCAATAATTATTGATCTAGAGAGTCCAGAGAATTGCCCTATACTGGTTTGGTTCCGATCGGGCGAAAAACCAGGGACTAGTTCGCAAAATTAGGTTTTTAACATAATTGTGAATATTTAATGAACGATTTGATTGACAACAATGGTTCTAGAGGCAAAGTTGTTCAACATGAGGAGATCTATCAAATGATATGCATTTTGTGGGGATGTGTGCAACACCACGTGATTACAGAGCCGTAAAACTTGTTAGCGCCAACTAGTGGCCGATTTGTTTCAAAATTCTTACAGGCCTCTAGGGCCATGAGTCGAACATGCCCATCGAGTTTCGTTCCGATCGGCCTCCGTTAACCTCGTCTCATAGGTGCTCAAACTTCATTGGTCGATGGCGGCCATGTTTTTTGAGATACGCCAATATCCTTTTACACATACATGGGGCCTTGGACCAAGACACTGCATACCAATTTTCAAGTCAATCGGACTAACGGTCAGGTGGCCACACCCCTTTTTATGTTTTTTTAATGTTATAGCGCCACCATGTGGCCAATCGACGCAGTTTTTTTACTGTGACCTTGATTTGAACTCATAAATATGAGTACCAAGTTTGGTGAAGATATCTCATTTACTTCTCGAGTTATAGCCATTTTAGTAAAATTGGCTCCTCCCAAAACGTTAATTTTACTCCCCCTAGCGACCGGAATTTTAAATTTCAACTTTTTTTCAATAATTATTGATAAGCAGACTCCAGAGAACATTTCTGCACTGGTTTGGTTCCAATAGGGCAAAAAAACAGGGACTAGTTCACAAAAGTAGGTTTTTAACATAATTCAAAATGGCGGACAAGTTTGCATACCAAAAATAAAATCGGAGATATACATTTTATCCTACAGGCATCCAGCTTTCCAATGATATAAGACACTTGAGTCTACGACTTACGGTCTAGGAGTTATGAGCAGTTACGCGCAATTGATTGCTATAGCGCCACCTATGGGCCAATCGGGCTCATACTTTGATAACCTCTCCTCGATTTTTGTACTACCATCTGGCAAAGTTTCAAAGCTCCAGCTCTTACGGTTTGGGCTGCACGATGCGTTTTACGGCGGAATAATAATAATAATAATAACAAGCCGAATCTGCCGGAGCTTGTACGTCTCACACAATCAGAGCGTAAAAATACGGGATATTTTACGGGAAAATACTAAAACGGGAAGACAGCGGGAAAAGAGCTAAAATACGTGAGAAACCCGGAAAAAACGGGAGGGTTGACAGCTATGATTATATTACCAATCCATCATAATAATAAAATAGCTTTAAGAAGTAAAATGGCCAGCAGAGGGCAGTAGAAGACCACTTATTGGCTCACTTTCATTTTAAACAACTTGGTTTCACTAGAATCCTGCACTAAGGCAACCCAGTTTTTTCATGTTAACTCCATAATGCATGCTTACACACACACACACACACACACACACACACACACACACACACACACACACACACACACACACACACACACACACACACACACACACACACACACACACACACACACTCTTGTACATCTATCTTTATGAGGACATTCATTGACACAATGCAATCTCTAGCCGCTTACCTAACCTTACTCATCACAACTAAGTGCTTAACCCGAACCCTTACCCTAAACCTACCCTTAACCTAATTATAACCGTATCCCTAAAACCAAGTCTTGACCCTCAAGCCTTTAAAGGGGTCTCAGAAAGTGAGGACCGGCCAAAATGCCCTCACTTTACTCTCTTTGTCCTCACTCCAATGGTCTAAAACTCAAACTGGTCCTCACAAAGATAGTTGTACAAGTACACACACACACACACACACACACACACACACACACACACACACGTGTGGGATATGTTATTTTTGAAATCTCTTTTAATGGTCTATAAGCATTTCACATATTTCTTTGTGATGTAATAATATACAACTAATTTAAAAAAATAGCTTTAAGCATTTGTTTGTTAGCCAATGCTGAAAGCTGATAAAAAGATTGAACATGTCTAATACTGCTGCTCCCTCTAGTGGACAACAGTGGTATTACAGCCTATATAGAGTTGAAATGAATGAATGGAAATTTGGTTTTTCACTTATATCTCGGGAACGAGAAAGTGAAAAAATCTGAAACTCAGAACTTAGATAATGTCCGAAGAGCCCTGTTGAACGAGACCATCCCGGTGTTGGTGGCCGATCGGGGCCGGGAGTTATGCCCGTTCAAAAGCATATATTTTGGGGCTTATATCTCGGGAATGCCCTGGCCGAATCGCACCAAACTCGAATCGAAGCTAGATGAGGACGAGCCCTTTCTAACGAGCTATCGCACAAGAATCTAGGTGGTCTAGGTCGAGAGTTACAGCCGTTCAAACTCGGGGGTCTCTCGAATTAGCGATCCGCGGGGGGGCGCTCCCGAGGCCCGCGACGATAGATTTCGATCAAGGCCCAATAGAGGACTTTACCATCCAAATTTGAGCGCGCAGGGAGTTCGCGTTTTCGAGTTATGAGTGAATTTGTACTGTGAGGGCGTGGCCTAACGTTCGTTTTCAGCCTGAGCCTTCCTGTGACACAATTGTGAATAATACATGAATGTGATTGTAAATGTTAAAATAATGATTTTATAAAGTCTAAATATGAATTATATATAACAATATTAGGGAGTAGTATGATAAAATGACAGCAGGTCCACTTATTGTAAAATGCCACTTATTGGCTGTTATAGTCATCAAAGCTGTTTAATATAGTCATCACAGCTGGTCTTTCACCCTATTATAGCCATCCAAATGAAGAAGTTATACCTTTTCTGACAATTATTGATCTATTCTAGAGAGTCCAGAGAATTGTACTGCACTGGTTTTAAACAGGCAATTTACCATAAGATATATATGGTTTTAAAGCTTTTTAACAGTTATAGCGCCACTTATGGTCCGATCTCCATGAAACTGTGCATGCTTCTTCACCATGTTATGACACATATGCTCATCAATTTTTGTGAAGTTCTGATTTTTTATTTACGATTTATAGGCTTTTGAGTGTATTTTGACACGCCCCTTTTCTAAATGACCCTGTTATAGTGAACCATAGGGTAAAGTTCAACTTTTTTTTGATAATTATTGATCTAGAGAGTCCAGAGAATTGTCTTAGACTGGTCTGTTTCCGATCGGGCGAAAAACCAGGGACTAGTTCGCAAAAGTAGGTTTTTAACATATTCGTGAATATTTAATGAACGGTTTGATTGACAGCAATGGTTCTAGAGGCAAATTTGTTCAACATGAGGAGATCTATCAAATGATATGCATTTTGTGGGGATGTGTGCAACACCAAGTGATTACAGAGCCGTAAAACTCGTTAGCGCCAACTAGTGGCCGATTTCTTTCAAAATTCTTACAGGCCTCTAGGGCCATAAGTCGAACGTGCCCATCGAGTTTCGTTCCGATCGGCCTCCGTTAACCTCGTCTCATTGGTGCTCAAACTTCATTGGTCGATGGCGGCCATGTTTTTTTAGATACGCCAATGTCCTCATACACATACATGGGGCCTTGGACCAAGACACTGCTTACCAATTTTCAAGTCAATCGGACTAACGGTCAGCTGGTCAGAGCCCTTTTTATGTTTTTTTCACATTACAGCGCCACCTAGTGTTTGATCGTCGCGATTTTTTTACTGTGACCTCAGAATGAACTCATTCACATGTGTACCGAGTTTGGTGAAGCTATCTCAATTACTTCTTGAGTTATAACCATTTTAGTAAAATAGGCTCCGCCCACAGCGTTTATTTTGCGCCCCCTAGCGAACATGAATCAAAATTTCAACTTTTTTTTGATAATTATTGATATTCAGATTCCAGAGAACATTTCTGCACTGGTTTGGTTCCGATCGGGCGAAAAACCAGGGACTAGTTCGCAAAAGTAGTTTTTCGACAAAATTCAAAATGGCGGAAAAATTTGCATACCGGAAATGAAATCGGAGATATACGTTTTTTAAGTCAGAAGTCCAGCTTTCCAATGATATAAGACACTTGAGTGTACGACATACGGTTTAGGAGTTATGAGCAGTTTCGCGTTTTTGTTACTACAGCGCCACCTATGGGCCAATCGGGCTCATATTCTCTCAACCTCTCCTCGATTTCTGTGCTACCTTAAACCCAAATATCAAGTCTCTAGCACTTACGGTTTGGTCTGCACGATGCGTTTTACGGCAGAATAATAATAATAATAATAATAAAAATCAGCACAAATACAATAGGTTTTCAGCACTTCGTGCTTGAACACCTAATAATAATAATAAAAATCAGCACAAATACAATAGGTTTTCAGCACTTCGTGCTTGAACACCTAACAAGCAGCATTTATCGGTGTTCAAGCAGTTAAGGCAGTTAAGTGGTTTTATGTAGCAAGCATTTAACCACTGACATCATAGATGGAATAGACCATGTTTTAGCATGATTTACCATGATATGCCAAATTTTAGTGTGTTTTTCATGATTTACCATGTTCCAGTATATTTTACCATCAATCTAGCATGATTTACCATCGTTTACCATGATATACCAAGTTCTAATATGATTCACTATGATTTACCCTCTTCTAGCATGGTTTACCACAATATAACACATTGTAGTATGATTTAATATGATTCTAGCATGATTTACCAGTTTACCATAATTTACCATGTTATAGGATGATTTACCATGATATATTACCATGAAACATTGTATTATTCTGGCAATAAAATACAGTTTTGTTTTCTATGACTTGGTTTGATTCCATGTATTTTTTAATGGCACATTTTTCATATTAACTCTAATAAAAATGCTTAAACACATTTTGTTATAGCTATAGATATTTGAAATAAATGGTAGGCAAAAAATGCTTATTACAGGTCTTTCCATTTAAAACGCAATTTTTAGTTTTCATTTTAATCATATAATTTTATTGAAAAAAATGTCTCACATTTTCATGTTTACTCAATAGTGCATGCTTACACACACACAAACACACACACACACACACACACACACACACACACACACACACAAACACAGACACACACACACACACACACACACACACACACACTTTTGGGATGTTATTGTGAAAATCTAATTTAGTTTAATATAGTTGATAAAATCTAATTTAGTTTAGTTCAATATTTAGGTAATATAGTTTAATAATATTAAACTATATTACCAGTCCATCATAATAATAAAAAAAAATAGCTGCAAGAAGTAAAATGACCAGCAGAGGGCAGTAGAAGACCACTTATTGGCTCACTTTCATTTTAAACTACTTGGTTACACCATTATTCTGGACTAAAGCAAACCAGTTTATTCATGTTAACTCCATGATGCATGTTTACACACACACAAACACACACACACACACACACACACACACACACACACACACACACACACACACACACACACACACACGTTATTGTGAAAATCTCTTTTAATGGTATATAAGCATTTCACATATTTCTTTGTGATGTAATAATATAAAACTAATTTAAAAAAAATTGCTTTAAGCATTTGTTTGTAAGCCAATGCTGAAAGCTGATAAAAAGATTAAACATGTCTAATACTGCTGCTCCCTCTAGTGGACAACAGTGGTATTACAGCCTATAGAGTTGAAATGAATGAATGGAAATTTGTTTTTTCACTTATATCTCGGGAACGAGAAAGCGAAAAAATCTGAAACTCGGAGCATAGATAGTACTCGATGGGCCCTGTGGAACAAGACCACCCTGGTGTTGCTGGGCGATTGGGGACGGGAGTTACGCCCATTCAAAGGCATATCTTTGTTGACTTATATCTCGGGAATGCCCAGGCCAGATCGCACCAAACTCGAATCGAAGCTAGATGAGGACGGGCTCTTTCCAACAAGCTATCCCACAAGAATCTAGGTGGTCTAGGTCGGGAGTTACAGCCGTTGCAAGTCGGGGGTCTCTCGGATTAGCGATCCGCGGGGGGGCGCTCCCGAGCCCCGCGACGATAGATTTCGATCAAGAGCCCGGAGAGGACCTTACCATCAAAATTTGAGCGCGCAGCGACTTTCCGTTTTCGAGTTATGAGTGAATTTGTACTGGGGGGGCGTGACCTAAATGGCGGTTAAAGTTTTACTTTCATTTTCACAATTGACATTATAGTAATACTCCATTTTGACAAAATGTGATTGTAAATGTTCAAATAATGATTTTATAAAGTCTAAATATGAATTATATATAAAAATATTAGGGAGTAGTATGATGAAACGACAGCAGGGGGCAGTAAAAAACCACTTATTGGCTGTTATACACCCTATTATAGCCATCCAAATGAAGATATTATACCTTTTTTGATAATTATTGATCTAGAGAGTGCAGAGAATTGTACTGCACTGGTTTGAAACATTATGATTTGAAAATTATATGATCATAGATGGAAAATACCAGTTACAGCCAATACAGGCAATTTACCATAGGAAATATGTGGTTTTAAAGCTTTTTAACAGTTATAGCGCCACCTATGGTCCGATCTCCATAAAATTTGGCATGCTTTTTAAGGATGTTATGTCACATATGCTCACCAATTTTTGTGAAGTTCTGAGTTTTCGTATAGGATTTATAGGCTTTTGACTATATTTTGCCACGCCCATTTTATAAATGACCCTGTTACAGCCAACCAAATGCCAAATTTCAACTTTTTTTTGATAATTATTGATCTAGAGAGTCCAGAGAATTGTCCTAGACTGGTCTGGTTCCGACCGGGCGAAAAACCTAGGACTAGTTCGCAAAAGTAGGTTTTAAACATATTCGTGAATATTTAATGAACGATTTGATTGACAGCAATGGTTCTAGAGGCAAAGTTGTTCAGCATGAGGAGATCTATCAAATGATATGCATATTGTGGGGATGTGTGCCACACCACGTGATTACAGAGCCGTAAAACTCGTTAGCGCCAACTAGTGGCCGATTTCTTTCAAAATTCTTACAGGCCTCTAGGGCCATAAGTCGAACGTGCCAATCGAGTTTCGTTCCGATCGGCCTCCGTTAACCTCGTCTCATAGGTGCTCAAACTTCATTGGTCGATGGCGGCCATGTTTTTTTAGATACGCCAATGTCCTCATACACATACATGGGGCCTTGGACCAAGACACTGCATACCAATTTTCAAGTCAATCGGACTAATGGTCAGCTGGTCAGAGCCCTTTTTATGTTTTTTTCACATTACAGCGCCACCTAGTGTTTGATCGTCGCGATTTTTTTACTGTGACCTCAGAATGAACTCATTCACATGTGTACCGAGTTTGCTGAAGCTATCTCAATTACTTCTTGAGTTATAACCATTTTAGTAAAATAGGCTCCGCCCACAGCGTTTATTTTGCGCCCCCTAGCGAACATGAATCAAAATTTCAACTTTTTTTTGATAATTATTGATATTCAGACTCCAGAGAACATTTCTGCACTGGTTTGGTTCCGATCGGGCGAAAAACCAGGGACTAGTTCGCAAAAGTAGTTTTTCGACAAAATTCAAAATGGCGGAAAAATTTGCATACCGGAAATGAAATCGGAGATATACGTTTTTTAAGTCAGAAGTCCAGCTTTCCAATGATATAAGACACTTGAGTGTACGACATACGGTTTAGGAGTTATGAGCAGTTTCGCGTTTTTGTTACTACAGCGCCACCTATGGGCCAATCGGGCTCATATTCTCTCAACCTCTCCTCGATTTCTGTGCTACCTTAAACCCAAATATCAAGTCTCTAGCACTTACGGTTTGGTCTGCACGATGCGTTTTACGGCAGAATAATAATAATAATAATAAAAATCAGCACAAATACAATAGGTTTTCAGCACTTCGTGCTTGAACACCTAATAATAAAAATCAGCACAAATACAATAGGTTTTCAGCACTTCGTGCTTGAACACCTAATAAAAATCAGCACAAATACAATAGGTTTTCAGCACTTCGTGCTTGAACACCTAATAATAATAATAAAAATCAGCACAAATACAATAGGTTTTCAGCACTTCGTGCTTGAACACCTAAAAATCAGTACAAATACAATAGGTTTTCAGCACTTCGTGCTTGAACACCTAATAAAAATCCTTACAAATACAATAGGTTTTCAGCACTTCGTGCTTGAACACCTAATAATAATTAAAGCTGCAAGCAGCATTTAGCGGTGTTCAAGCAGTTAAGGCCTTTAAGGCCGTTAAGCACAAAAGCATCAAAAGACATTAAGTTGCATGTAGCAAGCATGATTTACCATGATATACTACATTTCAGTGTGATTTTTCATGATTTGCCATGTTCCAGTATGATTTACCATGAATCTAACATGATTTTCCATAGTTTACCTTGATATACCATGTTATAGGATGATTTACCATGATATAGCACATTCCAGAATAATTTACCAGGATTCTAGCATGATTTACCTTTTTTACTATGATTTACCATGTTTCTGGCGTTATTTACCATGATTTACCTCGTTGATAGCAATTATTTGAAGCATCAGAACAATTGAACTGATACACTCTGACAGAATATAAATGTGTTATAATAGTAATTGTTATATAAGGGATTTTATAGTGTCTATATACATATGAATGGAAAAGCACATGTGAAAAGACTATTAAAAAGAAGAGTGGCCAGCAGAGGGCAGTAGAAGACCACTTATTGGCTCACTTTAATTTTAAACTACTTTGTTTCTCCAGTATTCTACACTAAAGCAAACCATTTTTTTTTTCATGTTAACTCCATAATGCATGCTCTCTCTCTCACTCCCACAACGTTCATTTTGCGCCCCCTAGCAACCGGAAATCGAAATTTCAACTTTTTTTCGATAATTATTGATATTCAGACTCCAGAGAACATTTATGCACTGGTTTGGTTCCGATCGGGCAAAAAACCAGGGACTAGTTCGCAAAAGTAGTTTTTTGACAAAATTCAAAATGGCGGAAAAATTTGCATACCGGAAATGAAATCGGAGATATACGTTTTTTAAGTCATGAGTTCAGCTTTCCAGTGATATAAGACACTTGACTCTACGACTTACGGTCTAGGAGTTATGACCAGTTTCGCGCAATTGATTGCTATAGCGCCACCTATGGGCCAATCGGGCTCATAGTCTCTCAACCTCTCCTCGATTTCTGTGCTACCTTAATCCCAAATATCAAGTCTCTAGCACTTACGGTTTGGGCTGCACGATGCGTTTTAAGGGAAAATAATAATAATAAGAAAAATCAGTACAATTAGAAAAGGTTTTCAGCACTTCGTGCTTGAACACCTAATTAAAGCTGCAAGCAGCATTTAGCGGTGTTCAAGCAGTTAAGGCCTTTAAGGCCGTTAAGCACAAAAGCATCAAAAGACATTAAGTTTTATGTAGCAAGCATGATTTATCATGATATACTACATTTCAGTGTTATTTTTCATGATTTACCATGTTCCAGTATGATTTACCATGAATCTAACATGATTTTCCAGAGTTTACCTTGATATACCATGTTATAGGATGATTTACCATGATTTACCAATAATTTACCTACGATTTACCTTTTTTACTATGATTTACCATGTTTCTGGCGTTATTTACCATGATTTACCACGTTGATAGCAATTATGTGAAGCATCAGAACAATTGAAGTGATAAACTCTGACAAAATATGATTGTGTTATAATAGTAATTGTTTTATAAGGGATATTTGTGTGTCTATATATATGAATGCAAAAGCACATGTGAAAATACTATTAAAAAGAAGAGTGGCCAGCAGAGGGCAGTAGAAGACCACTTATTGGCTCACTTTCATTTTGAACTAGTTTGTTTCTCCAGTATTCTGCACTGAAGCAAACCATTTTTTTCATGTTAACTCCATAATGCATGCTCTCACACACACACACACACACACACACACACACACACACACGCACGCACACACACACACGTGCACACATACGTACACACGTTTGGGTTATGTTATTGTGAAAAATCATGTTCTACCACAATTCACCATGATTTACCACATTGCTAGCATTGATGTGAAGTGTCAGTACAAATGAACTGATACACTCTGACAGAATATGAATGCGTTTTAATAGTAATTGTTATATAAGTGATTTTATAGTGTCTATATACATATGAATGCAAAAGCACATGTGAAAAGACTATTAATAAGAAGAGTGGCCAGCAGAGGGCAGTAGAAGACCACTTATTGGCTCACTTTCATTTTCAACTACTTTGTTTCTCCAGTATTCTTCACTGAAGCAAACCATTTTTATCATGTTAAGTCCATAATGCATGCTTACACACACACACACACATTTTTGGGATATGTTATTGTGAAAATCTGTTTTAATGGTATATGAGCATTTCACATATTTCTTTGCAATGTAATAATATAAAACTAATTAAAGAAAATGCTTTAAGCATTTGTTTGTTAGCCAATGCTGAAAGCTGATAAAAAGATTAAAAATGTCTAATGCTGCTGCTCCATCTAGTGGACAACAGTGCTATTACAGCCTACTTATACAATATGCCATGTTTTTCATATCATTTAATCTACACACACTCATTCTGTTGTAGATAGAGACATTTGGAACTTCAGGGTCCAATGTGACTCAATTGTCACTTCAATAGATGATTTTTGACTAAATGTTATTGTAAATGTTAAAATAGTGAATTTATAAAGTCTAAATATTAATTATAGTTGAGTAGCGTGACAAAATGACTTTTTAAACAGCAGGGGGCAGTAAAATACCACTTATTGGCTTAATAGGCCATTATGTTCATATCATTTTCACCTTATTAACTGTTATACAGATCTATTTTGTCCAATCTGTCCGAAAATTTTCATGATTATTTGGAGTCATGGCCCACATGTTCAGACTTGTTTTTAATAAGATCTGAGCATTCATCGAAGAGATATAGGCTTTCGAGCACACTCGGTCAAGGCTACACATTGAAGTGACCCTATTATAACCATCAAAATGCAGAAGTTCAACCTTTTCTGATAATTATTGCTCTAGAGAGTCCAGAGAATTGTACTGCACTGGTTTTGAACGTTATTATATGAAAATTATATGATCTTAGATGGAACAAACCATTTACAGTCAATACTGGCAATTTACCATAGGGAATACATGGTTTTTAAGATTTTTAACAGTTATAGCGCCACCTATTGTCCGATCTCCATGAAACTTTGCATGCTTGTTAAAGATGTTATGTCACATATGCTCACCAATTTTTGTGAAGTTCCGAGTTTTTATTTATGATTTATAGGCTTTTGAGTGTTTTGACACGCCCCTTTTTATAAATGATCCTGTTATAGCAAACCAAAGGGCAAAGTTCAACTTTTTTTCGATAATTATTGATCTAGAGAGTCCAGAGAATTGTCCTAGACTGGTCTGGTTCCGATCGGGCGAAAAACCAGGGACTAGTTCGCAAAAGTAGGTTTTTAACATATTCGTGAATATTTAATGAACGGTTTGATTGACAGCAATGGTTCTAGAGGCAAAGTTGTTCAGCATGAGGAGATCTATCAAATGATATGTATATTGTGGGGATGTGTGCAACACCACGTGATTACAGAGCCATAAAACTCGTTAGCGCCAACTAGTGGCCGATTTCTTTCAAAACTGTTACAGACCTCTTGGGCCATGAGTTGAACATGCCCATTGAGTTGTTCCAATCGGCTTCCGTTAACCTTGTTTAAAAGGTGCTCAAACTTCATTGGCCGATGGCGGCCATGTTTTTTGAGATATGCCAATATCCTTTTACACATACATGGCACCTTGGACCAAGACACTGCATACCAATTTTCAAGTCAATCGGACTAACGGTCAGGTGGCCACACCCCCTTTTATGTTTTTTTAATGTTATAGCGCCACCTAGTGTTAGATCGACGCGGTTTTTTTACCGTGACCCCAAACTGTCCTCATACACATGTGTGTCAAGTTTGGTGAAGATATCTCATTTACTTCTTGAGTTATAGCCATTTTAGTAAAATAGGCTCCTCCCACAACGATCATTTTGCGCCCCCTAGCGACCGGAAATCGAAATTTCAACTTTTTTTCGATAATTATTGATATTCAGACTCCAGAGAACATTTCTGCACTGGTTTGGTTCCGATCGGGCGAAAAACCAGGGACTAGTTCGCAAAATTAGGTTTTGGACAAAACTGGCCATTACAAACGATTTGGCCAAACGAATAGGCCTAGACTGGTTTGGTTCAGATCGGGCGAAAAACCAGGGACTAGTTCGCAAAAGTAGGTTTTGGACAAAACTGGCCATAACAAATTTGTTTTTGCTCAAATCGAGAATCCGACATATACATCTTGTCCATCTTGAGCCAGGGATCACAGTGATGTAAACATCTTGATTCTAGGTCAAAAGGTCGAGAAGTTATGGGTAATTTAGTGCTTTTTGTTGCTGTAGCGCCACCTATGGGCCAATCGGGGTCATACTCTGATAGGTTCTCCCCAAAAGTGTGGCCTACCATCTGGCCGAGTTTCAAGTCTCTAGGCCTTACGGTTTGGGCTGCACGATGCGTTTTAGGGCATTTTTTTTTTCAAATAGCAAATACAATAGGTTTTCAGCACTAAAGTGCTTGAACACCTAATAAGAATGAGACCTTTTTGACAGTTATAGCGCCACCTATGGTCTGATCTCCATGAAACTTTGCATGCTTCTTCACCATGTTATGACACATATGCTCATCAATTTTTGTGAAGTTTTGACTTTTCGTTTAGGATTTATAGGCTTTTGACCGTATTTAGCCCCGCCCCTTTTCTAAATGACCCTGTTACAGCCAACCAAATGCAAAATTTCAACTTTTTTTTGATAATTATTGATCTAGAGAGTCCAGAGAATAGGCCTAGACTGGTTTGGTTCCGATCGGGCGAAAAACCAGGGACTAGTTCGCAAAAGTAGGTTTTGGACAAAACTGGCCATAACAAATTTGGTTCTCCCCAAAAGTGTGGCCTACCATCTGGCCGAGTTTCAAGTCTCTAGGCCTTACGGTTTGGGCTGCACGATGCGTTTTAGGGCAAATTTTTTTTTTCAAATAGCAAATACAATAGGTTTTCAGCACTAAAGTGCTTGAACACCTAATAAAAATCCTTACAATTACAATAGGTTTTCAGCACTTCGTGCTTGAACACCTAAAAAAATCCTTACAATTACAATAGGTTTTCAGCACTTCGTGCTTGAACACCTAATAATAAGAACCGGAACAGATACAATAGGTGCCTCCGCACCTTCGGTGCTTGGCCCCTAATAATAATAAGAACCGGAACAGATACAATAGGTGCCTCCGCACCTTCGGTGCTTGGCCCCTAATAATAAGAACCGGAACAGATACAATAGGTGCCTCCGCACCTTCGGTGCTTGGCCCCTAATAACTAAATAGAACCTGTGCTTTTTGCTCCAATTGGCACAGAACCTTAAAGGTTTTTGGCCAAGAACACTAACCTATCAACATTTTGAGGTTTCAGGGAGGAACGCAGGCATGTTACAATGTTCCCCCCTGTGCTAAAAACCCTTTCTGATGGGGAACTTGTAGCACTGATACAGAGGTATTTCCTTGCCAGCACAGACAGTTTTGGATATTGCTTTTATAGAAGTTTGTTTCGTCTAGCCGCTGGTACTTTGGGATTTAGCAGTTTTGTTTTTAACCATCTCATACTGTAGTTTAAGATAAGTTTTTAATTGAGATAAGTTTTATAATAACTTTGCTTTTCATTTATTACTTAAACACACACACACACCTTGTTTTAATACATTTATGCTGTTAATAAATAACAATAAATTGTTGTTGTACAAGCAATCTCTCCAAGATTTGTTTTTCACTGTAGAAATCTCAAATGTCATGATTTGCCAATGTAAGAGAGTTCACCATTCTTTTCCCACTTCAAGCACTGTATATATTATATTATCCATTATCCAAACATCCATTTCTTTCTCAACTGTTCACTTATGACATAAACGATAGAATACTTGAGACGGCCAGTTAGACAGGTATTTTGACAATTTTGTGTTTATGTGTCCGTTCAAGGGCAAGGAAACGCGAAAGAGGAATCAATTCTGTATTCGAGCTCTGTCTGACACGCACCTCTCTCTCTGTGCGTTTCCAGTGTGTGTGGCTGGGGGCTGTGCGCACAGATAACACACGATTCCCGGTTTTCGTCTCTTCTTCTGTGATTAAAATTGTTTGAATGTGTAAATTGGCAAGACAATACACGTCCAAATGATAAACTTTCACTCTATGATGGTTATATTTAGCAGTTAATCCGAAAATCACATGCGTGCCGAACCACAGAAGCGAATCTAGTGCGATCCATTCCACCCCAGCACGTTATCTCGTTGAATATCATTGGCAGAATCGTAGAAATGCAGGATTAAGATCACATGGGGGGGTTGAATCGAGATTGCGATCTTTTAACGATTAATCATGCAGCCCTAAGCGTACCCTCACTTTTTCTTGCGTACCAGCACTTCACATGTTGCCGGTACTCTGACCCCCACACGAAACATAAAATCAAGCTATTAATCAATTGTATACGTCGCAATTTATGAGTTTTTATAAGCATGAGTGTTGCGCGAATCACCGTAGGTGCGTTCACCAACGCGCTCAAAGAGTGTAAAGACTTGGATTTGTAAATATATTATTCCTAGCCTGATTTATATAACATTTTATTCCAAATACCATGGCGAAAATCAATTTAAGGCTACTGACAGTAGGGCTGTAATCAACCAAAGAAAATCTTGGTCGACTGAAGTCCTGAAATTTCGACTAATTAGTCGACTTGGGGGGGTGGGGGTTTCTAACGTAAAAAAACGTTAGATTAATAGCTGAGCAGTACTTGGTAGCCTTGTCCGCATAAATGAATTATAAATAAACATATTTATTATAATAAACTTGTAGGCTATTGCAGTATATTAAATCGTTTTTTTACCTTATTATTTTGCACTGAAATGACACACTCGAGTCTGTCGGCTCTGACAGCATTGCATCACGTGCACCTGCGCAATATAGCCTATGATTTCCGAAAATAGTACTATGTCAACTAGTGATATCAGCACAAGAACTGTTGAGGAATATGCAACATAATTTAGACAATTGTTTTTGTCATAATGTTATGATAACTGACAGACACTATCATTTCAGCCGCTCTGTGCATGTCCCCGCACAGAGCAAGGCTGAACATAGGAGCTCAGCTTCGCGGCTGAGACACGAATAGACTATTAATTTAAAGCTTTTACTCTTAAACACACAAAGCACGTCCACTTTATAAAAAAAAGAATATTTATTAAACAAACCAGATCAAGACGAGAGCAGAAACTAAAAGTTCATAACTGAAAAATAAAGCATAGGCTCAAAACAAATACAGGTCCTTCTAAAAAAATTAGCATATTGTGATAAAGTTCATTATTTTCCATAATGTAATGATAAAAATTAAACTTTTTTATATATTTTAGATTCATTGCACACCAACTGAAATATTTCAGGTCTTTTATTGTTTTAATACTGATGATTTTGGCATACAGCTCATGAAAACCCAAAATTCCTATCTCAAAAAATTAGCATATCATGAAAAGGTTCTCTAAACGAGCTATTAACCTAATCATCTGAATCAACTAATTAACTCTAAACACCTGCAAAAGATTCCTGAGGCTTTTAAAAACTCCCAGCCTGATTCATTACTCAAAACCGCAATCATGGGTAAGACTGCCGACCTGACTGCTGTCCAGAAGGCCATCATTGACACCCTCAAGCAAGAGGGTAAGACACAAAGAAATTTCTGAACAAATAGGTTGTTCCCAGAGTGCTGTATCAAGGCACCTCAGTGGGAAGTCTGTGGGAAGGAAAAAGTGTGGCAAAAAACGCTGCACAACGAGAAGAGGTGACCGGACCCTGAGGAAGATTGTGGAGAAGGACCGATTCCAGACCTTGGGGGACCTGCGGAAGCAGTGGAGTCTGGAGTAGAAACATCCAGAGCCACCATGCACAGGCGTGTGCAGGAAATGGGCTACAGGTGCCGCATTCCCCAGGTCAAGCCACTTTTGAACCAGAAACAGCGGCAGAAGCGCCTGACCTGGGCTACAGAGAAGCAGCACTGGACTGTTGCTCAGTGGTCCAAAGTACTTTTTTCGGATGAAAGCAAATTTTGCATGTCATTCGGAAATCAAGGTGCCAGAGTCTGGAGGAAGACTGAGGAGAAGGAAATGCCAAAATGCCTGAAGTCCAGTGTCAAGTACCCACAGTCAGTGATGGTCTGGGGTGCCATGTCAGCTGCTGGTGTTGGTCCACTGTGTTTTATCAAGGGCAGGGTCAATGCAGCTAGCTATCAGGAGATTTTGGAGCACTTCATGTTTCCATCTGATTTCATTTTTCAGCACGACCTGGCACCTGCTCACAGTGCCAAAACCACTGGTAAATGGTTTACTGACCATGGTATTACTGTGCTCAATTGGCCTGCCAACTCTCCTGACCTGAACCCCATAGAGAATCTGTGGGATATTGTGAAGAGAAAGTTGAGAGACGCAAGACCCAACACTCTGGATGAGCTTAAGGCCACTATCGAAGCATCCTGGGCCTCCATAACACCTCAGCAGTGCCTCCATGCCACGCCGCATTGAAGCAGTCATTTTTGCAAAAGGATTCCCGACCAAGTATTGAGTGCATAACTGAACATAATTATTTGAAGGTTGACTTTTTTTGTATTAAAATCACTTCTTTTATTGGTCGGATGAAATATGTTAATTTTTTGAGATAGGAATTTTGGGTTTTCATGAGCTGTATGCCAAAATCATCAGTATTAAAACAATAAAAGACCTGAAATATTTCAGTTGGTGTGCAATGAATCTAAAATATATGAAAGTTAAATTTTTATCATTACATTATGGAAAATAATTAACTTTATCACAATATGCTAATTTTTTGAGAAGGACCTGTACAAACTGTGGGCACAGCGCAATTGCGCATTAGGCTCCAAAAAAAAACAACAACCAATAAATAATACTAGAAATAAATGGTCACAATAATAAAAGTGAACCATAAAATGTTTCCAGCGTGGTCTGGGTGTGTCTGGGGGATGCTACCGTTGTTGCGTGCGGGTGCACCGGCAGTTAACTTATAATACGATTATTACTAATTGGCATATTTCAATGTTTTATGCCAATTCTGATATGTTCATTCATATAGCAACTCAAAACAGACGGGGCAACTAAACGCAGACAAGTTAGCTTACCGTTTTTAGGTGATATGCCATGTTTGATGTCGAGCTGTGATATGCCAACTTTGCCTTCGACTTTTTTTCTATTTTCATAAAATACTGCCACACTCCCAATGTCTTTGACATGGTAGATTACTCTGACAATAAATTAAACGCTAAATTCAGCAAATCACCATGGATGATGCAGACCAATGCCTTAGTAGTTCTTTCTTCAATCGGTCTCCAGTGGGTTGGGCTAATCCAAAAAAGTGAAAACAAGGGGGGTGTTCTGAAGACAGACTGTTACCTGTGAAACAGGGGTACTCTGAAAACACCCCCATTAGCAATTAGTGATGAAATGAATGTAATTAAATTAATGTGGCAAAAAGTCGACCAATCAGAATATTAGTCGAGCCAGAACGTATCGACCAATTAATCGACTAGTCGACTGGTCGATTTGCATATTTAAACATTAAATTAGAGAAAACTTGTCATACATTTTTTTCTCATCTTAATGTAGGTAATCAACTGTGAAAGTTTCATGGTGATATCTGCTAGTTACAAATTTTACCCTATTCACCTGTAGCGTCTCGCCTTAAGAGAACAGTTCTCCTGCTTGCTTTGCCTCTATCAAGAGAGTAGGGGGGGGACCTGCACGCATTTTCGGTTGACGAATCGTAACTGGAATTTGGGCCGGCCAACTCTCATGGTATCTTGAGACCCCGGCCTGGATATGTGCCCTAGGTTCCTACCTCTCCCTTAAACGGGACCAGGTGGTGAGCCTGCAAGCGCTGCCCCAGAGGAGACAGACCCAGCCCTGACTTTTCTCTGTCTCCTTGCGGTTATAGCTGGACAGAACACAAAGCCTCAGGACCTCAGACCAGCTCTTGTCTGTTATGGAGACAAGCAGAAGGTAAGGCTGTTTCCAAGCAGAGGTTGGCCCGCTGGATAGTGGTTGCCATCTCCTAGGTGTATTTACCCAAGGTGCACCGTGCCCACCTGGGTAGTGAGCCTCTCCAAAGAGAGAGTGTAGCTCCTTCCTGCGACACCAAACACGTTCGCTAGAGAAATAGCCTGTGTCGAGCCGGTTGCTTCCCGTGGGCTCCCTTCACATGAAGCCAGTTTCACTGTAAGCCTGGTTCGAAGTGTCGGCTTGCTGCACCACTCCCCTCCTATGGACTGGATACGTGTGCCATTCTTGCTCCAGTAGAGTTCCTCTTTACCTGAACCCTGTTGAGTTCCTCCACACACTTCGGCAACGGACGTGGCGGAGCATCCAATGCCAGGCCTAACACTCGTATGCACTGGTGGAACCTGTGTTAGGCTGGGTCCCATATGTTGTAATCCCTAGGGTGATCCCATATGTGTATACTTCAAAGGTATGGCTCCCTGCTGCGAGCCAGTGTC
The DNA here is from genome assembly GCA_026230005.1 of Gila orcuttii. Classification (NCBI taxonomy): domain Eukaryota; kingdom Metazoa; phylum Chordata; class Actinopteri; order Cypriniformes; family Leuciscidae; genus Gila; species Gila orcuttii. The sequence goes on along the minus strand of JAPDVR010000001.1, from coordinate 49,131,141 downwards.
TTCCCTTGGCAGAGCCAGCTCTGACAAGAAACACCACTTAGACAAGAAACTTGGTTTAAAAATACCATAGAAAAACAACTATCCTAAATTATATAAATTTCAAGCATTATTAAAGACAAGTAAACACTCAGTAATTAAAAAAAACATTAAAATGAGCAATCGCAACAAATAGATACAACTGAACAAAGATACGATTAAAATAATGTTTTAAGAATTTCAGGTACAGAAACTAATCAAATGTAAAATAACACTGTACTTTATAAATAAAATATTTATACAAATATAGTTACAAAAGTTATTCAGCCAAGAATGGGTGAATTTTCTCTTTGTCCAGACTGATCTCATGAAATGGCGTATCAGAGCTCGAAATTAACTTTTTTACTTGGTAGCACTGGTGCTCCCAACTTCAAAAAGTTAGGAGCACCAGCAAAAATTTAGGAGCACCCACCAAATTTGACGTTTAGCTCTGCCAGTAGAGTGGAACGACCGGCAGCATTCTAGCGATTAATAATCGAACCTGATTTGTTTGCCACACACTTGTCCCTGCATTTTGTGCTTGGCACTCTCTCCGTGTTTAACCAAGCTCTCGCGCTTAAAATGTATTGGTTTTCGGTGGTGGCCGACGGACACTGTCATCCTTTCTTGGCCTTGTTGTTATTTTTTTTAAGCTGTGATTTTACCACAAGATTTCATAGCTTTGTAAGATAAAATCCTTCTTTGCTAAACCTAATAATTATTTTGGTATATAATCATATCAATATCAAAAATTAGATTAAAAAAGTAACATTAAAAAGTTTATTTTAACTAATAGTCTAATTTTCTACCATATAAAATCAAATACAATTAGAGGCTAGCTAACAACAACTTGCTTTGCACTTTTTTTTTTCTGGTTTCACCTCACTCCAGTCTAAACTAAAAGCTTTTCTTTGGTAAGTTTTCTTCACATTGTCATAAATAACCTGAAAATACAGTAGTTTATTAAGGTTAAATCTTCCTAACCACTCTTACTAAAAATAAATGGGGTCATTTTAAGCTTTATTTTAAGAGGTGTTCTGAGTAAATGTGGTTTGATTTGTTAAAGGGTTAGTTCACCCAAAAATGAAAATTAAGTAATTAATTACTCACCCCCATGCTGTACCAACCCCGTAAGACCTTCGTTCATCTTCGGAACACAAATGAAGATATTTTTGATTAAATCTGAGAGGTGGATCACTGCTACATAGGCTGCCTGAGGGAATGAAACTTGACGGCCCAGAAAGTCATTAAAGAACATGTTTAAATATTCCATGTGCCTACAGTGGCTCAACTATAAGTTTATCAAGCGACGAGACTACTTTTTGTGCGAAAAAAAACAAATTAAAATAATAAATAACGACTTTATTCGACTATTCCATTACTTCCTTGTGGGCCTTGAGACGAGAGTTGGAGAGATTTCCACGACGCATGCGCGAGAACTGAGAAGAGGACGTTCTTCTTCTACTACTTCTTGTTCAGTTCTCGCGCATGCGCCGTGGAAATCTCTTGAACTCTCGTCTCAAGGCCCACAAGGAAGTAATGGAATAGTCGAATAAAGTCGTTATTTATGGGTTTTTTTCGCACAAAAAGTAGTCTTGTCGCTTGATAAACTTATAGTTGAGCCACTGTAGGCACATGGAATATTTAAACATGTTCTTTAATGACTTTCTGGGCCGTCAAGTTTCATTCCCTTAGGCAGCCTATGTAGCAGTGATCCACCTCTCAGATTTAATCAAAAATATCTTCATTTGTGTTCCGAAGATGAAAGAAGGTCTTACGGGGTTGGTACAGCATGGGGGTGAGTAATTAATGACTTAATTTTCATTTTTGGGTGAACTATCCCTTTAATGAGAGATTTATCCCATCCTGTCTCTACGCAAGTACATGAATGCAGACACGTCTAGTTATGGTCAGTTTAACATTAGTTAATGCATTAGGCTAATTAACATGAACCATGAGCAATACATTTGTTACTGTATTTATTAATCTTTGTTAATCTTAGTTAATAAAAAATACAGCTGTTCATTGTTTGTTCATGTTACTTCACAGTGCATTAGGCTAACTAATGTTAACAAATACAACTTTTGATTTCAATAAGGCTACTATTAATGGTGAAATTAACATTAAGAAAGATTAATAAATGCTGTAGAAATGCAGTTTATTAATAGTTAATATTAACTAATGTAACTAGAGTTTAATAAATTTAACTATTGTAAAGTGTTACCAATTTGTTATACACTGATTCAGACGTCTCGTGAGTTCAGTGTTGGACAGATCAGTTGTCTTTACCGTTCATTAAATGGAATCAGTTCAAAGGAGTCATTAGTTCGCGAAACGGACGTGTCGGCTACTACGGCACGCATTGTGTGATTATTCCAGCAGTTTAGGACATCGCTCAAGATTCGTATCAACACAGAATACATTTCATCACTGGATAGTTTAAAAAAAAAAAAAAAAAAAAAAAAAAAAAAAATCGAAACATGTTGGACGTGATCCTTGCGTTATGAAGGGGATAGGGCTGCAACTAACGATTATTTTGATAATCGATTAATCGGACGATTATTTTTGCGATTAATCAATTAAAGTTTTTTTTCAATTTTATTAGATTTTTTGTTTATTATAATTAAATAAAACCTTAAATCAGGGTATTCATGTGTAAAAGTGTACTTTAAAAAGTGCAAAAGCCACACATTGAGTTTTACTAATATAATCTTTATTTTTGACATTTTAAACCTTAATATATTGATAATTTAAATATAGAAAGACTGAAAACAAACGTGTGATTGTAGTAGAGCCGCAGTAGATCGCGTTTGAAAAACAATTAAAACTTAATAGTAGACAAATGCTATAAAAAGAGAACGGAATGGAGGTACGCAGCAAGCTAACAGGCTTGATTAAAAAGACAGGAAAAATTATGCATTAGTGCACAAGCATTCGCTGAAAACCACTGACTACAGTGACTAAAAAAAAAAATCTTTTACTGCTGCTGTTATTAACTGCCTTTATATTTAGTGCTTCACTTTGTAAACACCGTTTTAATTTAACCTATTTCTGCGGTAGCGCTATTTTAATCCATCACTTATGTTGCGAGCGAACTGATTGCGCAACCTGATGCTCGAGACAAAATAGATCTAGTGTGACTGTTCCGAAGTTAGTAAACAAAGCTGTTTACACAGTAGCATTGTTTTCTCAGATCAGATAGCTATCGGATCGTGAAAAGACCAGGTGTAAAAGCCCTTCTAAACGCGCTCAAACCACTTCAGGAGGAGATCTGAGACTCATTCCATACGAAACTGGAAAAGTGTAAATGCATCTAGCCTAGTTGTTGAAACCACATATGTACATTTTACTCCTCCCAAAAATGCTAAAAAAAAAATAAACATGTGAGAGTGTGTTATAGGCAATGTAATGTTATAGCCGGATATGACGACGCTACTGCAACACGCATTACCGCAAATGAGCGATCTATTCATCAAGCCAACGAGCAAACTATCGCAAATCAAAGTGAAAGTAAGTCGCAGACGCTTAACGCACAATCATCATCATTAAAAGTAAAGAAACGAAATGATCTTACCAGTGCTGTTGCCGCTCTCTTATTGCGGTGTTTGATTTTGATTTTAACTGCTAATCAATAAAATGCAGCTCATATCTGTTGCTTTCGGTGACGTGAACTCCATTAAATCTGCATATAGCGCGGGAATTGAAGAGCGAAAACACATGTGACCAGGTGTAAATGGAATCGTTTTGATAAATCAGAGCTATCCGATCTGAGAAAACGCATGAAGTGGCCAGATGTAAACAGCCCCGGCTTGGGGTGCACACTTTTTTTCTGCCGTCGATTGATCTGTAGGTACTCACTGCCATTTCGCGATCGACTGTGTTGTCATGAAAGTGACATCATCAGTAAACGCTCCCCGTGACGTAAGCAGACCAACTAATCGATAATGACATTCGTTGACAGTAGGGCTGCAACAACTAATCGATAAAATCGATAATAATCGATTATGAAAATCGTTGTCAACGAATGTCATTATCGATTAGTTGGTCTGCTTACGTCACGGGGAGCGTTTACTGATGACGTCACTTTCATCACAACACAGTCGATCGCGAAATGGCAGTGAGTACCTACAGATCAATCGACGGCAGAAAAAAAGTGTGCACCCCAAGCCGGGGCTGTTTACACCTGGCCACTTCATGCGTTTTCTCAGATCGGATAGCTCTGATTTATCAAAACGATTCCATTTACACCTGGTCACATAAATGTGTTTTCGCTCTTCAATTCCCGCGCTATGCAGATTTAATGGAGTTCACGTCACCGAAAGCAACAGATATGAGCTGCATTTTATTGATTAGCAGTTAAAATCAAAATCAAACACCGCAATAAGAGAGCGGCAACAGCACTGGTAAGATCATTTCGTTTCTTTACTTTTAATGATGATGATTGTGCGTTAAGCGTCTGCGACTTACTTTCACTTTGATTTGCTATAGTTTGCTCGTTGGCTTGATGAATAGATCGCTCATCTGCGGTAATGCGTGTTGCAGTAGCGTCGTCATATCCGGCTATAACATTACATTGCCTATAACACACTCTCACATGTTTATTTTTTTTAGCATTTTTGGGAGGAGTAAAATGTACATATGTGGTTTCAACAACTAGGCTAGATGCATTTACACTTTTCCAGTTTCGTATGGAATGAGTCTCAGATCTCCTCCTGAAGTGGTTTGAGCGCGTTTAGAAGGGCTTTTACACCTGGTCTTTTCACGATCCGATAGCTATCTGATCTGAGAAAACAATGCTACTGTGTAAACAGCTTTGTTTACTAACTTCGGAACAGTCACACTAGATCTATTTTGTCTCGAGCATCAGGTTGCGCAATCAGTTCGCTCGCAACATAAGTGATGGATTAAAATAGCGCTACCGCAGAAATAGGTTAAATTAAAACGGTGTTTACAAAGTGAAGCACTAAATATAAAGGCAGTTAATAACAGCAGCAGTAAAAGATTTTTTTTTTTTAGTCACTGTAGTCAGTGGTTTTCAGCGAATGCTTGTGCACTAATGCATAATTTTTCCTGTCTTTTTAATCAAGCCTGTTAGCTTGCTGTGTACCTCCATTCCGTTCTCTTTTTATAGCATTTGTCTACTATTAAGTTTTAATTGTTTTTCAAACGCGATCTACTGCGGCTCTACTACAATCACACGTTTGTTTTCAGTCTTTCTATATTTAAATTATCAATATATTAAGGTTTAAAATGTAAAACATAAAGATTATATTAGTAAAACTCAATGTGTGGCTTTTGCACTTTTTAAAAGTACACGTTTACACATGAATACCCTGATTTAAGGTTTTATTTAATTATAAACAAAAAATCTAATAAAATAAAAAAAAAACTTTATCCGATTAATCGAAAAAATAATCGTCCGATTAATCGATTATCAAAATAATCGTTAGTTGCAGCCCTAGTTGACAGCGATTTTCATAATCGATTATTATCGATTAGTTGTTGCAGCCCTAGAAGGGGAGCGATTTTTCAACTGAATTGAAAGATTTGCCTGCCATCAGCAACTAGCCTACCTTGTCTTATAGACATACTTTGACTTTACAAAGTTCGGAAACTGGTACGTTACACAAACATAGCCACATAAGTTGTATTAACTCGCCTTTGACGAAGTGATCACTGCACACAGGCATTTTCCGATTCGGTTCCTCCCGACCGCAGACGTAGGTGTGCAAGCCATTTTTTCCGGCGTTTTTCCTGTCAATTTCTTGCATTTTTTCCCCTTATGAACATCAACTTTTGGTACACGATAAAAACTACTCGTGGTTTCTCGGTTTGATCGATTTGAGCAACCATAAATGAAGCAAAACACAGGCATTTTGAGTTTGTTATAGTGCTTCCTAAATATAGCAAATCACTTCCTGCCCTCCATCTACATTTCGCGCCATGGCAACGCAGTGACGTGACGTCATATGCAAACAAGCTATTGATTTCGATTATTATGCGCGAGGGAGGGAGAGCAAGACAGTTTGAAGACTGGGAGAGTGTTCTTTCAGTAACTCGAGCCCTGTCACAAGCGCAGCAGTCAGTCATCTATCACTCACCGATCAAATAAGGCTTTGGGGGTCGCCAAAAAAAATTAAATGCAGGAAAAACCTCGTTTCATCTCTCTTATTCAGCCTTTTAAATTTCACGCGGTGGTCAGCTTCCTGTCATGTGACAACGGAGCGCAGCGAAAGTGAGTGGGAGTGATTGACAGCTAATATTAACCAATCTAAAATCTGCTTTAAAAGTTAAGAACGCAAGGATGAAGTTTGATTGGATGTAATCGTTGGATAGAATGATGGTCCGGCCACCGCGTATGAGCGCACATAAGGTACACACTGTGCAGTAATTTGCGAACGTTTTGTAGAGAAATAAAAACAGGTTGCACCACAACCATTATTTGCGCTCGCACAAATACTCCCAAATATATTTTTAGGACGCACAGATTAAATTTCAGGAGCATATGCGACCAAAATGGTCGCAATTTCGAGCCTTGCGTATGTATGAAACGCCAATTTATCAACGCCGTTTGGCCTCCAATGACTTACATTACCTTGCGATTGCGTGTTAATTTATGCCAAGTTCTCCTGAAGAAAGAACTTCTGTTCGTTTTTTTTCTGACCCACTGCGAAAACCGAAAGTGTAGTCACGTGACTATTACAGAGACTGGAGGGCAAAGCATGTGAGTTTTCATCTTTTACAACCCACAAGTGTTAAGATAACCTCCGAAGAGAAAAGAGAAAAAACAAAGAGATATATATACAAACTGCAAGTCTTAGGCATATTTGACCCATATACAGCACCCACTGCGTTGTTTTAGCTAATCATTAAATGCTAGCTAGGCTGCTCATCCGATCATAACATGATAGACTATACTAACTTTCATCACTGCTCATTTCATAAAGGCCGCCGCAAGAAAACGTGTATTTGTTTACATTGTATAATGTGCTGATGGATTGCTTATTATTTTGTCATTCTGCCTGCCATCGGACACGATTCTGGGAAAAGGATGGATCGCTAGTGAGCTAACGTTAGCTCTGCTAGCTAACATCGGCAGTCAGAAACAAACTATGATCCAATGTCGTTTTGATAATCTACACGAATTGTTGCGGTGGCCTTTCTACAATAAGCCGTGGTAAAAATTACTATAATCCGTTCAAGGAGTTGAAAAGCAGACAGATTAGCTAGCTAGCTAGTTGAGAAGTTGTCTACTTCGACTTTATAAACACCTAACGTTAAGTCGCTGCTATAGTGGTCAGCTACTTTAGCGATGTTTAATGTTACCTACATAACGTTGGCAATATACATTGTGTAGAATCCAGGACCAGAAGAGCAGAGGGACGCGTAGGGAGCAGAGACAAAGTATTTAGATGAAGTGAGCTGGTTTGACCATGGAGATGGGATATGAGATGAGTCAATTTCATCTGTCACTGTCAAATCCTCATTCATTGTGCCTGACCCTTCCTAGAGGTAAACTGATTTTAGTGCTCTCTCCAGTTTGCAGTGTGAGCTGTTAAAAGTGTAACTGGAGACAGGACAGGAAAAGAATGTCTGTTTTTATTTAATCTTTTGGTTTTGTGAAAGAGCCATGCGTTAAAAGTCAGAGGGCACTTAAGCTACTTTATAATTTGCCTTATTATGTCTTATGTATTATGTATATGTCTGAACAAAAGAAATAAAAGTTAACTACATATACCATATTGAACTGCATAGCATCATTTTTCTCCATTGCATTGAATAGCATCGCGTTAAATCGAAATCGGATCGCAATAGTAGTGAATCGTATTGCATCGCATCGGTAGCTGCTTATATGCATCGTATCGTTGGCTTTGCATCGAGATGCGTATCGCATCTGCCTCAGTTATGGAGATGCACATCCCTAGTGTGTGCAGCACAGAAAACAGCGCGCGAGTCGTCTCGCGCTTGAAATGTTTAAAGTTATATTGAAATGCTCAAAGGAATCGATAAGAAGAATCAATTTAAATTTTATAAGTATCCGATTCCTGACCTCAAGTCTCATAGTAGCAGCAGAGCGAACACACAGAGTAGCATTATAACTAGGGTGGGGAATCAAAAATCAATATCCAATACTCTGTGTTCGCTCGGCTGCTACTATATGAGACACTTGTTGCACACTGCAGTGAGCTAGATCGATATTAGGCATGGTAAATATGGTACTCACGGTAAATCAAGAAATGAGATTTAAAAAAAAAAAAAACTGTGTTGAGCTGTATAACAATTAGTTTTAGATTAGATTAGTTTTTGGTCAATGAATGCATCCAAATAGTTGCTCACCTGTCTAATAAAAATATCTTAAAGCGTCTTTGGCATTTCCATGGTTTCTCCAAAATAAAAATCGAGGGTAACGTGGGTATGATGTCATTGAAAGGCGACGCACGGACACGGTCCATGTCCTGGTTAAAACTACTTATTTCTCTGGATTTCTCTCCAAACAAAATATATAACATTTGTCTAGTGGTTTTTGGATATTTTGATTAAAAAAATATTACATAGTGTGCCTTTAAGTACATCTGAAAAGTCATTAAAGGGTCATGAAACCCCCCTCTTTCAGCTCAAGTCTAGCTCACAATCTTTTTGAAAAATGCAACTTAAATGGGCGTGGATGGCTGTGAGAAGCAGGGAGGGAGTGTGTCACGGCAGTTGGAGAGGGGGAACTGTCATCAGCCAGTGGCCCATGCATATCGACTGTCACTAAAAAACACTGGTAAAACGTGAGGAAATGCTAAATTTTTTTTTTATTGCTGGCAAAATTAATGAAATACACTGACACTTTATTATTGTCCTTTCAAAAGTAACTGAATGCCCTGCTACATTTATTAGCCTACAGTAATCGTAATTCTATTTAAAACATATGAATGTACGTCTAATTATAATGTCATTATAAAATATATAGTTGTTTATATACACACTATAAATGCATATATTTGAAATAATTAATTTTCCGCTTAAAAAAAAAGTTCCGTGCATAGCCTAGATCTACGCGCCCCCTGAACCCCAATAACGTATACATTTAATTACACGAATTAAGCATACAATTGAGGTATTATCGAAATATTTCAAATTTTAATAAAGAGTGCTTATTTAACAAAAGGCAAGTAAAACGATCAGGGTTACATTTTAGACACACACATACCTCTGAAGGGATAGAGATGTCCTCGGGACTTGGTACCACATTACTCGCAATACGTAACTTGCATTGGTTGTCAACAAGGCCGAAGTCCACCATTCTCCAGTTCTCGAAGCTCTCTCAAGAAAAATGTTTGCTGCACACATATAATTTAGATGTGTCCGTGGTTGATGGCCAACCAACCACCCGGAGCCAGAGTTTAGCCCTCTAACATTGTCTTCAATGGTGTTCAACACACATACCTCTGTTAAAATCTCAGAAAATTTGGTTTAGGGTTTCATGACCCTTTAAAAGTAAAAAAACAAAAAATGTATTTATATTTATATATAGAGAGGTCTACTTTTTCACATAACAACGAACTATGTTACATTGGTGCCGAAACCCGGGAGGATGGAGGGACATGCTGTCGGAGAGCCCTCGCTGCTAAGGGGGATCGCGGTGCTGAGGAAGTCGGGCAGTAAAGAAGCTGTGACTGCCGATGGCTGCCTGAGGCAGTGGTGCTGGAGCGATTGAACAGCAGGTGGGATGGAGAGCTCGCTGTCGTGCTTCTAGGTTGAGGAGGGGAGGCTGCCGTCCAAGAGGGAGCGGAGGAATCGCCGTGGGAGAATGGCGCAAGGCCGGTGGTGTGATTGCTGATGAGCACCACCTGTGCACTGCACCGGTCTCGTATCTCTCACAGAGGAGCGGACGCATAAAAGCAGCAACGACAGTGAAGAACGAGAGAGCCCAGGCCTGGATTTGTTGCGTTTTGTTTCTGTTTTATTATATGTGGCAGCAGTCCTCCGTGAGGGGGCTGCTGCCTTTACTTTTGTTGTTTATTGATTGTTATTAAAGTCTTGAAATGTTTGCCGGTTCCCGCCGCCTCCTTCCCATAACAACAAACTGTGTTACATTTACCATTTTCAATGCAGATGCACTCCCCTACAAAATCACTCCAATCATCCTAAAATTATTAATTCTTAACAAATAGAGCTATTCAAATTATCTGGTGAAATATATATATATAAAAAAAGACGCATAAAAACAAAATATCGCCATGTCAGTTTTTTCCAATATCGTGGAGCCCTATTGTAAGCTAGTGTAAGCACAGCCCTAGTGTAAGCACAGAAAAGAATCAGGACAAACTATGTGCAGAAATCTTCAAACTACATTTAAAGCTGCAGTCCGTAACTTTTTTGGGTTAAAAAAAATTTAAAATAAATTTGAGCAAGTGCATAACCAGCCAGTGTTCAAAACTATCTGCTTGCCTTAGCTCGATTCAAAACGGTAAGCTTGTAATAATGTTTTTAATTCCAGTGGTACTGGTGGAATTCCGAAATTTTAACATGTCTTTGCATCATTGCGTCACACACATAAACAAGGTGTCCCGGCTAGTAGGCTATATTGCTTGTGAGGATGTTGGAGGTGGAGATTTATAGCCTTTTCTCACAGCACTTGATATAATTAAACTTATCAATTTGATGGTGGTTCCAGAAAGGTTCAAACGACAATCACCAGTGACAACTGGAGATTTACCCGTTTTAAAATGCAAAAGACTTCGGAGTGGCTACAGAAAAAAAAAAGAGACCGCAACCGGGCCCATGCGAAAACAAGGATAAATATCGGAAGGGCATTAAAAGTAGTCATGCAATGCTGATGTTGTTAACATTAACAATTTGAGAACAAAGTATAATTTGCACGGTTTGACGTGATATGATAAGCAATCAAGTGTGATTTACTGCAATGCTTTTTCCCTTATTTGGTCAGAACAAAAGTGGATGTAACTTGTTCAGATGGCATTTTCCGGTGAAAATTCTTATGTTGGTCATACTTTCAAAAAGTAGAATCTGTGAATCCGAATAACAGTATCCACACCGGCACGGTGACTGTCACAGCCACACATTCTCCTCAAAACATTAGATTCATCCGCGATGTGCCGAGCCGAGGCACAATGCAGGTAAAGTTGATAATTCCGTGAATAACTGAAATTGCAGATTTCGAACAGAGATGGCGACAGAGGAAAAACTACAAACTGCAGCTTTCAAGAAATTTTTTTCTCTCTGTGTTCTTGAGTAAAAGGCTCAAGAACAAAGGACAAGGTAAGAGAAAGAAAGCTCCTAAACACTCTCATCAAGCATAAAGGCTCATCGAATTGATAAAAGGGAAGAAGTTTATACAAAATGTATGAGGTGCTTTAATCCTAATAATGAGGAAAGAATTCAGTGGAATACCTACAACTGTCTTGTAGGTCAAATGTCAAATCTGATCATTCTTGCCCATTTTTATTTCCTATTCCTTTTTTTTTTTCTATTCTTTGCTTCCTATTCCTTTTTTTTATTTCCTATTCTTTGCCTAATTTTATTTCCTAAGAAAAACATTAAACATTGTACAAGCAATAGAACGGATATAAAAAACACCTTGATACTATTGAACTAATATATTGACATTCTGAACATCTTCAACCACAAAATAATCTAGTTCTAGAAAATAACTGACATGACATTTCCAATGACCCTTTGCAGAAAAAAAAATTCACATTATGCAAATTTGGGGAAGAATTAAAATAGTTTATATTCAAAATCTTTCGTTCATCACTCACTGTGGATGTGGCTGACTTTGCAGTGCTGGACTGATTAAAGCGTAACTGGAAATCATATTCCCCAGGATAGTCAGAGATGGAGGGCACTACAGTTGCAGGAGGTGGGAGGCTGTCCACAACTGGGGCCACATCAGGTGCAGGAACAGCAGTGTCAGTGTTTTCTGGGAGATCCAGGTCAAAGCCATCTGTGAAAGCAGTGCCATCGGGCAATGCCTGATGTAGTGAAGAGAGTTTAAATTTAGGCATGGATGTTTTGTGATGCTTCATTCTGTTCTTGAATTTAGAATAAGAAGCAAAAAATAAATGCAGTAGTTAAGTTTCAGTCAAAAAAGCTGTTGGACCTTTGGTAGCAGATATCTGGTAATCACTTAAAGGAACACGCCACCGTTTTTGAAATAGGGGTTATTCACCATCTCCCCTACATTTAAATAGGTGGGCAAACACATTTTTGTCTCAGTGCATGCATTGTCTTAGTCTAGCAGCGCCGACACTAGCTTAGCTTAGCATAATGAAAGGAATCCTTTATTGCCGGATAGCATGTCATGAGTAAAAGTGATCAAAAAAAAAAAAAAAAACTAATTACTTCTTGTGGCCTGCGTATTCACAACGAGTACAAATAGCAATGCAGATTAAGACTAGGCGATTTCCTAGGCAGATATTGACTTGGGACTATATGGGGGGGGGGGGAGCAGAGGGTATAGCAGAGAGGCACAGAGATATCACACAAGTTAGGTACCTGTGACACAATTGCGGGCACGCTCATCTTGATCTGACACGTTGAGTACCTTGTCCCACTCGCCACAGTACAGACACACCATTTCAGTCAGCATAGGTTGGCATTAACCCACACTCACACCACCAGTTCGTGTTGGCTCTCATCCTCACGTCCTCAGGCTGTTGAGCGATCGCAACCTCCTCCTCCTGTCGTTCTATTTCCAAAGCACGCAGCTCCTCTTCTGAAAACTCTGGTTCGTAGAGGTATGGTTCTGTATCTTAATTGTCTGAGAAGTCACCCTCTTCTCTCACAAAATCCACCATTTTCATCGCCATTCACTATGTCTACTGTAATAGCCAGCTAATATTCACGCCGGTATGTTACACGGAAATTGGGGGATTTCAGGTGTTGCGTTATATCTCTGCGCCCAAGTAGCAGTGCTTCGCCCCCATATAGTCCCAAGTCAATATCTGCCAAGGAAATCGCCTAGTCTTAATCTGCATTGCTATTTGTACTCGTTGTGAATACGCAGGCCATAAGAAGTAATTAGGGTTTCTTTTGGATCACTTTTAATCACGACATGCTATCCTGCAACAAAGGATTCCATTCATTATGCGAAGCTAAGCTAGCGGCGGCGCTGCCAGACTAACTGTACGTATACACCGCCGCCGACTTGAGCTGCAAAGAAGCTCTGGCCGCCCTGTCAAGAACGCTTGTCAAAAAGTACGGGAAAGCTTGTTGACGCTTTGGCCGCTCTGACGTAGCAGTTTGGTCGGAAAAAAAATAATAATTAGCTATTATTATTATTTGCATCTAGTGCAATTGGTCAAATCGGTGTTACCGTGAGCAAATGAATTGCATTCCCACTTAAAACGAGCGTTCGTAAATATTTCCAATAAAAGTTGCGCTCATCCTCAAATGTGTATCACTGTACACCATAACCAGACAGTTTATGGACCACATTGACTTCCATAGTAGGAAAAAATACTAGAGGGTTTCCCGCACCACTTTGAAACTAAGGCGAATCACAAAAATAATCAGGCAAACATCATTAAAAAGATATAAGACTCAAGTTTCAGTATTTGTCTTAATTTGTGTCAGGAGTTATGCAATTCCCCCTTACCCCCACCCACCACCACCTTCTTAACTAACATTTTCTGCGGGAAACCCTATACTATGTAAGTCAATGGGGTCCATCAACTGTCTGATTACTGACATTCTTCAAAATATCTTCTTTTGTGTTCAGCAGAAGAAAGAAATTCATACAAGTTTGAAACCACTTGAGGCTGAGCAAATGACAGAATTTTCATTTTTAAGTGAACAATCCCTTTAAGTCATATTTAAAAAAACAAAAAAACATCCACTCTGAAGTGCAACTGAAAAATGAAAATACCAGCTTACAGCAGTAAGCCAAGCATCACTGTTTGTACGAGGCAGCTCCTTGATCAGCTCACCAAATCCTCTATGAATGAAAAGAAATATCGTAAAACAGTTGTTTTATGGATAGTAATGCATTTATGAGTTTTAATTATCTAAACAAAAATAAAAGACATACATTAAAATGTAAAACTTAACATGGATGACTAAATGCATATGCATATGCATGATCCCTTTTGGTCACTTGTGAAATATGGTGCATGTTGCTAGTTTACATTCTCATTTTATTGTTAGACTTAAACAAAAATACATTTTTGTAGTGAAATGAACTTACAGGTCCCCCCAAATATGTTCAAACTTGCCCTGGCTCAGGGGCAGTTCCATCTCCCCATCACTCATGGCTCCAGTGCTCCACTATAGCCAATAAAGAGGGCACTTTAGACTGCAGAAACAAACAAGCAGGAACTGTGACAGACAAATCACATATTAGGAAAGAATACAAAAATGTCAGAACAATGTAATGATGTCATTACAGGTCCTGTGATTGATGGTAAAAAAAACTTCACTGTGGTATCAAAGACATCTCATGGAAAATACTGATAAACTAAGAGGCGTGAAGTGTGTTGACGTCCACTCAAGAGAGAAGAAAATATACCTATCCGTGCGAAAACGAAAGAAGTGTAGGCTATCATGCCTTCACATCAGGCCAAATCTAATCAGAATCAGAATCAGAAAGAGCTTTATTGCCAAGTGTGCTTGCACACACAAGGAATTTGTTTTTGGTACACCGAGAAATCACCGAGAAATCGAATTTCGACTTTCAAACATGCGTGTTAATTAACCTCAGAGTGAAGTTCCTTTAACAAATCTCTACACACTTACCACTTTCTGATCTTGAAAAAAAAACACACGTGCTGCTTCAGATAAAAGCTATCTTGCTGTTCACAGTCTCTTCCTTTATTCATCACAGTGAAAGAGAAAGAGCAGCGCAGTCACGTGGGAGCGGTCATATGACCAACCAGAGGCGCGTATTATCAAAGTGCATTTTTTGAATTCACAACCAAGAAAGTTTTTTCCTTATGGGAAAATATAAAAAAAAAGGTAATTGCGATTTTTTTTCACTCGCAATTTTGACTTTTTTTCTTCTTAGAATTGCCTGACATAAACTCACAATTGCTAGTTTTAACGTCGCTAAATAAACGTGCACTTGCGAGTTATTTAAAGTCAGAATTACAACATAAACTCGTAATTGTGAGGGGGGAAAAGTCAGAATTGCGACTTTATATCACGCTAATGCAGTGAGATCCAGTTAGACAAAGAAGTGATAGATAAACATGTAAGTAAAGAATAAAAATGAATAAATAAAAACAACAAAACAATGAATGCTTAAATAAAAGTGTAAGTAATAATCAGCTTTAAATAGTAAATTACAAAGTAACAATAAACCAGTCTGTAACCAAATATCTGCGTAAAATAATATTGCCACAAGAGTAAAGAATAAGAGATGCTACGAGCAAGATGCAAGAGCTAGAGAGAGAGCAAAATGAACTTTGCAAAAAAAAAAAAATTCATGTCAAGTAACCTTTATTTATATAGCGCTTTTAACAATAATTGGCCTACAAATTGTTTCAAAGCAGCTTTACAGACATAACAGGAAAATAATGCAACAAAGTTTGTTTCAAGAAAGAAAATAGCGTCACAGTCCAGCTTAAGTAAGTTCAGTGATGGTTCATTTTTGTTGTAAAAAAGTTATTAATTTAGTAAATTTATAGCCTATATAGTTGCTCTGGAGAAAACCGTGATGTCATCGTCCAGCTCAGTTCAGTTCTCATATGGTATCAATGCAGGCAGATCAATAATATTGTTGAATATTAAATTAAGTTCATAAACAGCAGTTAAACTGTTGTGTATATAAATATTCAACAATAGTGTTTAGTGGTGTTTTCTTGTTGGGTTTTTATTTTTGACACTATATCTACTTTATCATACTATTATTTTTACCTTTTACCTATTTAGTTTTTTTTATGACACCCAACTCTTCCATATATTTCAGTTCTCTTTCAATAGCCGCGTTTCCACTGCCGGGCCAGGGCCGAGCCGTGCTAGTGCGTGCCAGGGCCAGTCGCGTTTCCACTGTCACTTCCGGTGCTTGAGCGGGGCTTACTCGGGGCCAACGGCCAGGATTTCTGGCCCGTCGAATACCTTGGGCCAAAGCAGGCCAGCTCGGGCTAGAGGCGTGGTCAAGGTAAAAGGCGGAGTTTATCGGTGTTAGGGAAAGGTATGGTTTGCGGCAAGATGCACATTTCACTTTTTTATATCGCGCAAATTTATCACTGCTCAAAATGGAGAATCGCCTGTACTGGTCTGTCGAGGATACCAAAGCTCTTCTGAGCATTTGGGCAGAAGAAAGAGTACAACGTCAATTTGACGACGTGTGCAGAAACGGGGATATAGAAAAATAATAGAATGAAGTGTAAACATTAATTACATAATTATGTTACAGATCTGTACATGTACATAAATGAAAGGCACTTCTACAGCATTTATAAATATTTGCTAACCCATTTATTAATACATTACAATGTTTTAATTGTTACAATCAGTTAACGCACTGTGAACAAACTAACAAACCAAAAGCTTATTTTTTTGAAAATCTAGCGTTAACAAAGATAAACAAATACAGTAACAAATGTATTGCTAATGTTTCGTTCATGTTAACCCATACATTACATACTTTACTTTCTTGCAAAGTGGTACTGTAAACATTACTTCCCTAATTATGCGAAATGTAAATGCATATATTCATAATCATGGGTATAAATAGATGTATTAGACGAATAATACAATGACAGTTTAACATTAACACCTAACTTTAATTATATTAATATAGCAAGCAAGATATGACAAGCTAGCAAAATATTTGTGTCTTTTCAGCAGATAGTAAAGTTAGTGAAAAGCTCATAAAAACAACTCTGTGCAATATGATTTGAAGTTATGCTCACATCGACTACAAGATACGAATTAACTATACTATAAAATAAAATATTTACCGTTTCCATCCATTGCTGGCGACTCTGCATTCGCTGTAACCGAATCGCACGTCGTTGGATCGCTCTCTTTCACCTTGCAGCCAACATAAGCTTTCGGCGTTGTCGCCGCTGAACCTCCATCTTCTTATCTTGGCTTTGCTGCCTCATCTTCCACCAAGCAAATACCAAAAAGAGCAAACAAACAGACGCTTCGGTCCTCTCCATCTCGATCGTCGTGTGATTTTAGCAAGCTAGTGTGTCCTGCCTGAATGAACTTCATAATTCCCGCTGAAATGGGTGGGGTTGTATTACGTTCGATCCAGGAAGGCGTGTTAAGGGCGGGGTTTATGGCAGCGCTGCGGGGCTACTGGCCCGGCAGTGGAAATGCAAGCCCGGTGCTTGAGGCCCGAGGCCAGTGGCTCGGCTCGCTGTTAGCCCTGGCCTGGCCCTGGCCCGACAGTGGAAACGCGGCTAATGTCTTTTTTTTGGGGCCACTGGAACTTTCCTGGGAGCATGAATCACTGGCATGACCTCAGACTTGTCTGAATGTGATGGACTCCAGGAACACAACCCAGTCATGTAAACAAATCCTCAAATTCACTCAGAATATCTGTTGAGGTATCTCCTTTTATTTTATACATACTTTTTATTACACCCAACGTGTTGCACAATTCTCTAATCTCTACCCACAATTGCAAAAGCATTTTGCTTTATGATCTAAAATTCAAGAGTGTACGGCTTTTCTTCAAGTAAATTCAATGCATGGCTTACCCAAGGGCGACATCGTGTGGCCTGAATATGTCACAAGTTCCCTTTCGAGAGGTCTCTTGTATTGCATAAATAGCTTACTCTATGGGAAAAACTCCTTTTCTCGAGAATATTTAAGCCAACAATATTTAAGAACTCTCCACTTCGCTGACCTCTGGAATTCGAAGCCTTGTTCGCCGCCGTCGAAAAGCCCTTCAGCGGAACAAGCACCTGCAAAGCAGTCTGAGGACGCCGGCTCCTGTGTTCAACTCGACGCCGCCTTCAGCCCGCTGTTCTGCTGTGCCATCCGGCGCGCTATATCCTTTGAAAAGCTAAAAGAGTGTTCGACGATGCAACTCTCCTTACTAAAAGAGCAATTTTAGGCGTTGTTCCAAATGCCTCGTGTCAACTGTGCCTTGTGTAGAGGCCTGCTCTTCGGCGGAGATTTCCATATCCTCTGTGCTTCCTGCCTAGGCCGCGACCACGCGGAAGCTGCACTCTCCAAGGGCGGCTGCCCGGAGTGCGATGACATGGCGCTCTCTACACTGCGGGCTCGACTGGCCAGTTTTGCTGACCCCGCACCCGCTCCTTTCCCTTTGCTTGAGCCGCGCAAAAAGAAGCGCCGCGCACAAAGGATTCCAGAGCGGACAGTTACGAGCGAGCACACACCAGCCCTGTCCCCGCATGCCTCGCTCTTTCCCAGAGAAACCCCCTCACCGGTCCTGTTCACACAGGCAGACCAACGCCCCTCTCAGCGGGTGGCCGGTCTTGTCTCTTTCGGAGCATCAGACGAGGAGGACGACAAGGATCCAAGCATGAGGAATGGACGGGCTCCGTGATGAACCCCGCCGCCTCAACGCAAGCTTGCATGAGTGATGTGAGATTCAGCCTCGACACAGAGCTTCTCCGCGTGCTGACTAAGGCCGTTGAAGACCTCGGGCTCGAGTGGTCTTCGCACAAGGAGCCGCGTAGCAGGTTGGACGAATGGTTCCAATGGCTCACCTCTGCCTTCCCACCGCCACGGGATGGAAGGCTAAAGCGACTCACCCGTCCAAGACATGCCGCGTCACTTCAGCTCTCGCCGGCCGTGCATACAGCTCCACTGGCCAAGCTGCTTCGGTGCTTCACACCATGGCTGTCCTCCAAGTTTTTCAGGCTAAACTTTTCCGCTCAATGGACGAGTCTGGACCTGAACCAGAGGTTTTTAGAGACCTGCGCAGTGCTTCTGACCTAGCTCTGCGAGCTACCAAGGCAACCACACAGGCGATTGGCAGAAGCATGGCGAACTTGACAGTGCTTGAACGCCATCTCTGGTTAAACCTAACGGAGTTGAAGGATGCAGATACGGCAGCTTTTCTCGACTTCGCTATTTCCACCACCGGTCTGTTCGGACCAGCAGTCAAGGGTTTCGCGGAACGTTACACCGAGGCTCAGAAAGCGTCGCAGGCTATGCGTCACTTCCTCCCTAAACACTCCAGCTCTGCTTCGGGCTGCCACAAAATGGCGCCGCCCCTTCAGCCTTCAAAGCCAACGCCGCCGGTCTCACAGCCTCGCCCAGCGACTGAGGTACGTCAGTGCTCTCGTTCAGCGAAACGTCAGGAGTTCCCGGAGCGACGGGGACCCCGACCAAGGATTGTGTTGGACCCCAAGCCTTGAAAGCCTTCCTAACCGCAATGGCAGGGAGGAAAAGAGAGTGTTTGAGTCCCGCTGTGGCCACACCAACCTCCAAGTAAGCTCTTACACATCTCCCAGTCCCCTCTTTTCAGGCGGCTGGAAATTACTGCAGTAAACATCTGTTTTAAAACATGCACATCTGCAAACAAACGCTTTTTTTATGGCGACCCAAATAAAACACAAAAAGTGCACTTGTCTGTCTGTTCTCCCTCCAGCTCATGCAGGAAGTGTAATAAATGTAGGTCGTGTGCCCACAATGAAGTATACACCCCTGCACATAAGCACAATTTCCACAATGCTACTTTTCTCCCCGGTTCGCGCTGGAGGTGTCACACAGCGGCCCGTCCCCAGATATCATTCAACCCGTAGCTATGCAGACCAAGGCCTGGGGCCTCCCAAGAGCGTCATCCCTGGTATATCAAAATGGGTTTTGAATATAATAAAACGAGGCTACTCGCTACAGTTCGCTCACAGACCCCCGCGCTTTCGAGCCGTGGTCGAGACAACAGTGAGAAGCGACGTGGCTCAGGTCCTTCGCACCGAAGTGTCGAAACTGTTGGCAAAAGGTGCTGTAGAGCCAGTCCCATCACCACAGAGCGAGTCAGGCTTTTACTGTCGCTACTTTCTCGTTCCAAAAACGGATGGCGGCCTCAGGCCCATCCTAGATCTCAGACACCTGAACAAAGCGCTTATGACTCGCTAGTTCAGGATGCTGACGACCAAACAAATCCTCGCTCAAATTCGCCCGGGGAATTGTTTTTTCTCAGTAGATCTGAAAGATGCTTATTTTCACATTCAGATAACGCCCCATCACAGGCGATTCTTGAGATTCGCTTTTGAGGGGCAGACTTATCAGTTCACGGTCCTACTGTTCGGTCTCGCCTTATGGTCTATCCTTAGCACCCCATACATTTACGAAGTGCATGGATACAGCTCTCGCTAAGACAACGGGGGATGCGAGTGTTGAACTACCTCAACGATTGGCTGGTTATAGCAGAATCATGAACGCAGTTAATAACCCACAGATCCTGGCTCCTCAGCCATCTAGAGTGCCTACGGCTCAGGATCAATACTTCCAAAAGCGCACTGTCTCCCAGCAGGAACATTTCCTTCCTGGGAACAGTCATAAACTCTGTACAAATGAGAGCGTGGCTCTCGGCAGAGCGCGCGCTCACCATTCAGCACCTAGCTGCATCATTCAGAGAGGGCGAAGAGATTTTAGAGGATGTTAGGTCTCATGGCCTCAGCATCATCAGTACTCCAGCTGGGTCTACTGTACATGCATCCTCTTCAGCGCTGGCTAAAACCCTGTGTACCAGCTCACGCGTGGCGATCGGGCCACTCACGCATCAAAGTGAACCACGGCTGTGTCAGAGCCCTGGCCCCTTGGAAAGCAGCTGGCTGGTACCAGACCGGCGTGAGTACGGGAGTGATTTCAAAGAGGAAAGTTATCTCAACAGACAAATCCAGCCTAGGTTGGGGGGGCCCTTTATGAGGCCAGGCTCATCTCCGGCCTATGGTCAAAGCCGGAGAGGAGCTTACATATAAAGTGTTTGGAGATAAAAGCGGTCGCTCTGTTGCTGCAAGCTTTTCTCCCATGTCTAAATGGACACCACATCTTGGTCCGGACGGACAACATGTCGGTGGTCTCCTATATAAATCGCCAGGGTGGACTCAGGTCCAAAAACCTGCACACCATGGCCAAAAGCCTTTTAATATGGGCTCAGCACAACCTGCGCTCACTGAGGGCGACACACGTGTCAGGCACTCTGAACCAGGGATATGTTAACCATAGACAGAATTCCCCCAGGGGAATGGTCGCTTCACCCGAGAACGGTTCAGCTGATATGGAGCATCTTCGGTGAGGCAGAGGTCGACCTCTTCACCTCAGAAGATAACGTTCATTGTCAAACATTTTTCTCCAAGAACAGGGTTGCCCACGATTGGCCGAGCCGCCCCCTGTATGCATTCCCTCCGATCTCAATGCTTCCTCAGGTCATAGAACGGATCAGGGAGAGCGAGTGTACAGTGCTCTTGATAGCCCCTCTCTAGAAGAACCAGCTATGGTTCCCCGAGTTGACTCAGCTGCTAGAAACAGCCCCATGGCTGATTCCCCTGATGAGAAACCTCCTCTCACAGGCGAACAGGAAGATCTGGCATCTCCGTCCCGACTTGTGGGCCCTACATGTATGGCCCCTCAACGGGTAACTGGGGACTTCTCAGAAAGGGTGATGAAAACTAAGCTAGAGTGCCCTCGACCAGGCGTCTTTACTCTCTAAAATGGTCAGTGTTCTCCGGCTGGTGCACAGCTCGGAACCTGGACCCCTACTCATGCGGAGTGCCGAAGGTGCTCTCCTTTTTACTAGAACTTTTGGACGCGGGGCGTTCCCCGTCCACACTCAAAGTATATGTGGCGGCCAAAGCAGCATTTCATGCTCATGTGGCTGGGAAATCACTGGGAAGAAGCGAACTGGTCGTGCGCTTCCTCAAAGGGGCCAGAGGGTTAAACCCACCTCGACCCCCTTCCATGCATGTCTAGGACCTCTCCATGGTCCTGGAGGCCATTAAAGGAGCCCCATTTGAGCCGCTTCAGCTCGCTGACCTGAAGCCTCTTTCACTCAAAACTGCTCTCTTGCTGGAGCTTGTGTCGGTCAAGCGAGTAGGTGATTTGCAAGCGCTGTCAGTGAGCGCTTCCTGCCTTGAATTCGGGCCCAACGATTACAGAGTCGTCCTTAAGCCAAGGCATGGGTATGTTCCTAAAGTGCTCTCCACTCCCTTCAGAGCAGGACATCTCACAGCTCTTCCCTCATCAGAGTATGAAAGAGATGCAAATTTACTCTGCCCTGTTAGGGCTCTCAGAGTCTATTTGGAGCATTCTGCCCCGTTCAGGCAGTCAGAACAGCTCTTCGTATGTTTTGCCGGCCGCTCCAAAGGGTTCGCGGTCACAAAACAGAGATTATCACGCTGGATAGTGGATGCTATCTCGCTGGCTTATGAGTCTAAGGGCCTCCTATGAAGGTATTTTTGGTGCAAAACAACTAAACGCCTGTGACAGTGAAATTTGTAGTTGTAGAGAATAGCCACACATGTGTATCAGTAAATTTGAAGTCACAGAGAGAAATGTTTTAAGAGTTGCAAGCTTGTAGACTTTTTTTTCTCTCCCACAAACACAACACAACAGTTGCACCTTCTCAAATTCTTCATTGCAGGTGCACAAATCCTATTCTACAAATCACAAATTAATAAACTTGTGCGCTCGCATTTTTGCTACAGTTGCTGCAGTGAATATGGTGCAAAACGCATTTAAACACCCGCATTAAAAAATGTGAAGTCATGGAGAAATTTTGCTCATCCGCAAATCAGTATGTGAATTCATTCAATGAGAGTTGCACACTTGTAGAATATTTTCTCACAAATATCTTGTATATTTTTCTAGCACAAACACAAGTACATAACTACAGCTTGAATCTGCTGCCACGAATCTCAAACACTGTTTTTCGCTTTCAAGTGACAAGTTTTGCGCGCTCTCCCTTTTGCACCATATATCTCGTTAAATGTGGAGCAAAACTGATTTGTGCATCTGTAGAGGCAGTGGGCGGAGCCAACATGAATATTCATGAGTTTCCCGGGCATGCATGTGGAACTGCTCATTTTAGTTCACTCAGAGGTTCACTCCTCGTTTCTCAGCAGGTTTAATGGGTTATTTCAAAAAAGGTAAATATAGTTTCAGCGCAAACTTAAACTACAATTGTGTATTGTTTCGTAAAGTTCATAATGTTTTTATTAGTTTGCACGTTTTTTTTGCATTCGTTAATGACTGAATGATTGCAGGCATTCACTTCGTGTAGGCCTATATAAAGTACAGCAAACTTCAACTCGTTCATTTCGTTGTGCTTTTCCTTTGTACATTGCAATGCTTTAAAACTGTCTTTTGTTGTCATTTGTTGAATGTCACTGCAATAAAAAAATATTAAGATTTTATACAAACAAAATATAAATTTACAAAAAAAAATCACAGGTTCCACTTTTACTGTAAAATCAGAAATTCCAGAACACCTGAATGATTTCAGCAAGACTTATTTCCAACAGAAGAGCACATATAGAATATAAATACATTAACCATTACCATTTAATTTATTTATTGCTAAGCTCTTCTGATACCTCTTACCTTATGAAGCTTTAAAACTGTGTCATCTCTGGCAATAATCTCTGGGAAATAACTCCACAACCATATCAGTGTCCTAATAAACATTTTGCACCCTACACTGATGTTTCTCTTTGTCATGTTCTTTCTTTGACCTTATGTGTTGCACTGTGTGCCTGGATGATACACAATGATGATCATTGATACAAATGCATGGTCTATTTTGTTGCACAACAAACACTCATTCAACAATATGTTTTAAAAGTCATAAAGTTTTATAAACATGTATGTTCTTAATTAGGCTTCAATTAGAGGCACTTCTGACTTGAACTCTTGAAAAATGAAACCTTTAAACTTTGTTGGATCGATGTTAAAGCATGACATTCTCATCATTTTCATCACTTAAGATTTGCATGACAAAAGTTTGGAATCACTATGATTTAAATAAATGTATACTTTTATAGCAGACAAGGTCAAGGATGCCTTAAATTGATCACAAATGACAGCAAAGACACTTATAATGTTACAAAAAAAATAAAAATTTTAAATAAATTTTGTTCTTTTACTTGCTATTCATAAACAATCCTGGAAATATGCTCCATAATGATTTCCACACTTCATTAAGCAGCACAACCATTTTCAACTGTGATCATAATCTGAAATGTTTCTTGAGCAGCAAATCAGTATTAGAATGATTTCTGAAGGCTCGTGTGACACTGAAAGAGTAATGAGCTCTGCCATCACAATACATTTTTTTAAAACATTCAAATAGAAAACTTTCACATATTTATAATATTTCACAATATTACTGTTTTTCAGATAAATTTAGTCTTGGTACCCTTCCTAGAACCTTACTAATACCAAACTATTGAACAGTAGTGTATATATTATTATATCAAAGCCAGCACAAGCACACCTTGCAACCAAAACATTAAAAAAATAGTGTTACATTATTTTGCCAGTATATTTGTAAATATAATTCTTTTAGAACATCAAATTGGTTGCTTATTATATTCCGTAAAAGATTGTTAAGTGTTTTTTTCCTCATTTACAGTAACCTAGTTGTACCAAATGTAATTTATCCACTTTTGTCCATACAATTTTGTTTAATCCAAATTGTACTTAAGTATTAAAGCAACACATTCATGCTTCTGTGTGGTCTTAAATTATTTGGCTTATTTAAATGAACAAGAATTTAAGAACAATCACACCAGCATATATTTGTAAAAAAAAAAAGTGTTAGCCCACAGATACATTTATGAGGGTTTATTTAATTTATTGCAATCAACAAATGATAACAATTAGTAAAAGACAGTTTTAAAGCTTCGCAAGGTGCAATTCATATGACGAGTTGAAGTTTGCTGTACTTAATATAGGCCTACATGAAGTGAATGCCTGCAATCATTCAGTCATTGACGAATGCACAAAACGCACAAATGAATAAAAACATTATGAACTTTACGAAACGATACACAATTGTAGTTTAAGTTCGCGCTGAAACTATATTTACCTTTTTTGAAATAACCCATTAAACCTGCTGAGAAACGAGGAGTGAACCTCTGAGTGAACTAAAATGAGCAGTTCCACTCGCATGCCCGGGAAACGTCTCGGTTACGTATGTAACCCTCGTTCCCTAAGTAGGGAACGGAGACGTTACGTCGGATGACGACGAATGGGGTTTCGCTTAGAAAGCCTATCAACTTCGAGTATTACAAAACGAGCCAATGGCAAAGAAATGCCATGGGTCTGCGGAATTTGCATGACGTAACTCCGCCCCACCTCGTGGGTATAAAAGGAGGAAGTCCGCAACAGCAGTTTATGTTTCTTCGCTGAGGAGCCAAGACTGAGCTCAGGCAATCCCCGCGGTACAGCGGAAAGTGGCAGGCAGACGTAACGTCTCCGTTCCCTACTCAGGGAACGAGAATTACATACGTAACCGAGACGTTCCCTTTCGTTGTCACTCCGAGTTACGTCGGATGACGACGAATGGGGTTACCAGTCTAATCACGCCACCTTCTCAGCTGTCTTCCAGTGCCCTGCGTAAATCGAGATCCCTGTCCTAGACTGGACGAAGGACTCCATTTAACACAGGAATACCAAGGTACACTGGGAAGCATATCCCAAGCTAGGGGAAGTATGCAATTAATGCCAACCCAGAGGGGGGGGGGGACTTAGAGAATACACATATGACCCGAAGGAACATATGGAGAACACTGGGGTGTCCAGCCGCAGGTGGAATATTTCAACCCCAGGGGTGGCAAGGTGGCTTGCCAAGGGAAAGACACATGCTCAGAGAGGCTTACAGTGGAAATACACATGTGGGGGTCGCTCAGGGGAGGGACCATGCACACGGGAGGCACCTAGCCGACGCGCAGGCAAGAGACACTGGCGCCGACGTCAGGAGTGCTGGAGGAACTCAGGGCTTTCGGAAAAGCTCACCTGAGGAGAATAATCGCACGTATCCAGTCCGAGGAGTGGAATGGCGAGCAAGCGAAGACACCTGAGCGGGTCCGGTACTAGCTAGTTGAAGCAAGTACATGAGAGGACACTGGCTCCACTCGGAGATTATAGAATCTGGCGAATGTGTTAGGTGTCGCCCAGCCTGCAGCTCTGCAGATGTCTGTTAGCGAGGCGCCATGCGCTAGAGCCCAAGAGGATGCCACACTCCGGGTGGAGTGGGCCGTCACACCAAGGGGGCACGGTCGACCTTGCTGCTGGTAAGCCAAGGCAATGGCGTCCACTATCCAGTGAGACAACCTTTGCTTGGAGAGAGCCTTTCCCTTCAGCTTCCCACCATAACAGACAAAGAGCTGGTCTGAGGTCCTGAAACACCGCGTCCTGTCTACATAGGCGCGAAGAGCGCGTACTGGACAGAGCAGTGCCAAGGCTGGGTCTGCCTCCTCCGGAGGCAGCGCTTGCAGGTTCACCACCTGGTCCCGAAAGGGAGTGGTAGGAACCTTGGGCACATATCCGGGCCGGGGTCTCAGGATCATGTGAGAGAAAGCCGGTCCGAATTCCAGGCACGCTTCGTCGACGGAGAATGCGTGCAGGTCCCCTACCCTCTTGATGGAGGCCAGTGCAACCAGGAGCGCTGTCTTCATTGACAGGAACTTAAGCTCGACTGACTGCAGGGGCTCAAAGGGAGCACTCTTCAGGGCAGTTAGAACCACTGAGAGGTCCCATTTAGTCTCCTCGCTCCTCTCAGGAACCTGATGACCAGGTCGTGCTTCCCTACCGACTTACCTTCGACTAGGTCATGGTGTGCGGCAATGGCGGCAACATAGACCTTAAGGGTGGAGGGAGACAGCCTTCGCTCCAACCCCTGCTGAAGGAAGAAAAGCACAACGCTGATTGAGCATCTCCGGGGGTCTTCTCGGTGAGAAGAGCACCAGACGACGAAGAGGTTCCACTTCAACGCGTAGACGTGTCTTGTGGACGACGCTCTAGCGGAAGTGATGGTAGGCGCCACCGCTGGTGGAAGGGTACTCAAACCTACCTCGAGCCGTCCAGGAGCCACACGTGTAGGCTCCAGAGATCGGGGCGAGGGTGCCACAGGGTGCCCCGTCCCTGAGAAAGAAGGTCCTTCCTCAGAGGAATGGGCCAGGGAGGTGCTGTCGCGAGGAGTGCAAGTTCGGGGAACCAGGTCCGGCCGGGCCAATACGGCGCGACCAAAATGACCTGCTCCTCGTCCTCCCTGACCTTGCGCAACGTCTGCGCAAGAAGGCTCACTGGGGGAAACGCATATTTGCGGCCCGGCGGCCAGCTGTGCGCCAGTGCATCCATGCCGAGCGTGCCCTCGGTCAGGGAAAAATACAGGGCGCAATGGGTCGAGTCGTGAGAGGCAAACAGATCTATCTGTGCGTCCCCGAACTGGTCCCAAATCAGCTGAACCGACTGGGGATGGAGTCGCCATTCTCCAGGGAGGGGCTGAAGCCGTGAGAGCTCGTCGGCTGCACAGTTCAGGGCTCCGGGAATGAAAATGGCTCGAAGCGACCTCAGATGCTTCTGACTCCATAGAAGGAGGTGGCGGGCGAGTTGTGACATACGGCGGGAGCGTAGACCACCTTGATGGTTGATGTACGCTACAGTAGCGGTATTGTCTAAGCGGACTAGTACGTGTTGACCCCTGAGCAACGCCCGGAAGCGGTGCAGGGCAAGGCGTACTGCCAACAACTCGAGGCAATTGACATGCCATAGCCGCTGGGGTCCTGTCCAGGAGCCCGCAGCAGCATGTCCATTGCACATGGCGCCCCAGCCCGTGGTGGAGGCATCCGTGGAGACCACAACATGCCGGGAAGCTCGTTCCAGGGGGACACCCGCCCTGAGAAAACTGAGGTTCGACCACGGGGTGAGGAACTGACGGCAGGTCGGAGTAACTGGTACCCGGAGCGTGCCTTGATGCCATGCCCACCTCGGGACTCGGTCGCGAAGCCAAAGCTGAAGCGGTCTCATATGAAGCAATCCGAGTGGCGTGACCGCGGCTGCAGATGCCATATGCCCCAGGAGCCTCTGAAAATGTTTCAGTGGAACCGCATTCTTGCTCCTGAGATGTCTCAGGCAAGTCAGCAGTGACTGCGCGCGCTCGCTCGTAAGCTGCGCGGACATGGCGACCGAGTCGATGTCCATACCGAGAAAAGAGATCCTCTGCACGGGGCAAAGTTTGCTCTTCTCCCAGTTGACCCGAAGGCCCAGACGAGCTAGGTGCCGGAGCACTAGGTCCCTGTGTTCGCAAACCTGATCTCGAGAGTGAGCTAGGATCAGCCAGTCGTCGATATAACTCAGGATGCGAACCCCGTGTTCCCGAAGGGGAACAAGGGCAGCCTCGACGACCTTCGTGAAGGTGCGAGGAGACAGGGCTAGCCCGAAAGGGAGAACCGCGTACTGGTATGCCTGCCCCTCGAAAGCAAACCGTAGGAACGGTCTGTGTCGAGGAAGAATGGAGACATGAAAGTAGGCGTCCTTCAGTTCGATCGCTGCAAACCAATCCTGGGCCGCACGCATTCGAGAACGCGTTTGGGGGAGAGCATCTTGAACGGCAGCCTGTGAAGGGAGCGGTTCAGCACGCGCAAGTCCAGGATTGGCCGTAACCCACCGGTTTTCTTGGGGACAGTGAAGTAGGGGCTGTAGAACCCGGACCTCATCTCGGCTGGAGGGACAGTCTCGATTGCACCCTTCGCCAGCAGGGTGGCAATCTCTGCTCTCATGATAGGGGCATTGCCACCGACCAAAGTGGAGCGGACTCCCCTGAAGCGGGGAGGAGACCATGCGAACTGAATCGCATAGCCGAATAGCATAGTCGCACAGACGGGGAAGCTCTAACCAGGCTCCCAGGAACTGAACCAGCGGGATCAAGCGGACGACAGGCGTCCCCCCGGAGGGGCAGCGAAGCGGAGTAACTGGCCCAGACGTGGACGGCATAGCGGCCCGGTGTGGGGGCACAGTTAGCAACCGCGCCCTGACAGAGGGGGCCAGGGGAGGACCATGCTGGTCGTCCCGCGGGGGCCTGCTCTGGCAGGGGTCTGGCGACAGAGGGGGACAGGGGCGAAGCGGTCCGTGGACGGCACGCCGTGTCAAGCACCTCTGGGACAGAGGGGGACGAGGAGAGCACGGCTTGTGGGCGGCGCTCTGTGTCGTCCGAGAACTCTGTCTTCCCAGAGACGGGTGAGTCAGTTCTTAGGAGAATAAGGATTTTTCCCCGGCCCTCCACCGGGGAAAGGAGTGGTCCTGCTACCAACTCCTGGAAGAACTGAGTCCCATCTCTGTGGAGCCCGTCTCAGGAGCGCCGCTTAACCCGGCACGTAGCGGGGGGCGGGGCTGGAGAGGGCTGTGGCGTCCGCCCGCGGGGGGGGGGCGCCTTCGGCAGTGGGCAGACCGAGGGATCTGAGCGGACGGCGGGCCATCGGGACAGAATCACGTCAGTCTGCACATGGGCGGTTGAGAGCTGTCGGGCGAAGTTCTCAACCGCACCGCCGAAGAGGCCGACCTGGGATATGGGAACGTCGGACAGACGGGGCCGCGCGACATTCAGCACATCAGACAGGTTCAGCCACAGAATGGTAGGCATCACCTGACCCAGGGAGCGTACGGCCACTTTCGTCGCTCGGAGAGCAAGGTCAGTGGCGGCGCGCGACTCAGTGAAGAGCCCTGGGTCAGTCCCGCCCTCGTGCAAGTCCATGAGCATCTGGATCGAGGACCAGCAGAATGGCCATGGCCTGCAGAGAGGCGGCTGCCAGTCCCGTGGTGCTATAGGATCTCGCCACAAATGTAGACGAAAACCATAGACCACGGGCGGGTGCTTAGGATTGCGCCGAGAAGAAGCACTCTGAGGACACATAGCATCGCAACAGAGCGTTCAGCCGGGGGAACCCCAGTGTACCCGTGACAGCAGCCCCATCGAGGGGGGAAAGGCGGATGAGATCAGCGAGCGGTCCCGAGAAAACCAGGGGGTCTTCTGGGACTTCAAGATCTCATCATGCACGTCCGGGAGGGAAGGTATTGGGGTTTGCCGTGGACGAGGGTCGGCGGCCTTACCCAAAAACCAATCGTCCCAGGAAAGCATGGCCGTCATCTCTGGATCAGACTCAGGCACAGCCGTATGCACACCAGAGGGTGGCAGCTGTGACGAGTCGTCACTTCGCAGAGAATCAAACCCACCTTGTGAAGCTGCTACAAACATAGTATCATCCTCTGTAGCTTTAAATGAAACACACGGGCCACCAGAGGGTAGACTCGTGGGAATCACCTATTCACTAGCGGGCACCGCCGTTGAGGGGAGGCTGGGGTCACGGACACGGAGTCGGCGCCTTGTTCCAGACCAACACCCTCAGGTCACCCTGGCCACCAGCCGAAGATCGGGGGGTGGATGAGGGGACTCTCACTCTTGCGAGTTCACCGAGTCTCGACCTATATGACGCGATGATCATGTTCCCACAGAGAGAACATGAGTCATCCACGAGCGCTGCTCTAGTATGATCAAGCCCAAACATACCAGACAACGCTCGTGCCCATCAGAGTCCGATACCAAGCTGCCGCAACCATTCGTTTTTTTTTTTTTTTAAATGCACGGGCGAGCCGTCTTTAAAAAGACGTGCCGCGTGCGCTCTTTTAGAGAGAAAACTCAAGTGTTGAAGCGCCCGGGGAAGCACGCGCTCTCTGATGAACCACTGCAGAGATAAGCAGGAAGCACGCACTCGCCGGAGATCGCCGTAACACCAACACTCGAGGCACTCGTTTGTGAAGCTGATAATTCAGAGTTGGCTTGTGGAGAGAAGAATACACTTGGCTCCGAAGCGAAAAACATAAACTGCTGTTGCGGACTTCCTCCTTTTATACCCACGAGGTGGGGAGGAGTTACGTCATGCAAATTCCGCAGACCCATGGCATTTCTTTGCCATTGGCTCGTTTTGTAATACTCGAAGTTGATAGGCTTTCTAAGCGAAACCCCATTCGTCGTCATCCGACGTAATTCGGAGTGACAACGAAAGGGAACTCATGAATATTCATGTTGGCTCTGCCCACTGCCTCTACAGATGCACAAGTCAGTTTTGCTCCACATTTAACGAGATATATGGTGCAAAAGGGAGAGCGCGCGAAACTTGTCACTTGAAAGCGAAAAACAGTGTTTGAGATTCGTCGCAGCAGATTCAAGCAGCTGTAGTCATGTACTTGTGTTTGTGCTAGAAAAATATACAAGATATTTGTGAGAAAATAATCTACAAGTGTGCAACTCTCATTGGATGAATTCACATACTGATTTGCAGATGAGCAAAATTTCTCCGTGACTTCACATTTTTTGATGCGGGTGTTTAAATGCGTTTTGCACCATATTCACTGCAGAAACTGTAGCAAAAGTGCGAGCGCACGAGTTTATTAATTTGTGATTTGTAGAATAGGATTTGTGCACCTGCAATGAAGAATTTGAGAAGGTGTAACTGTTGTGTTGTGTTTGTGGGAGAGAAAAAAAAGTCTACAAGTTTGCAACTCTTAAAACATTTCTCTCTGTGACTTCAAATTTACTGATACACATGTGTGGCTATTCTCTACAACTACAAATTTCACTGTCACAGGCGTTCAGTTGTTTTGCACCAAAAATACCTTCATAGCCTCCAGTGTCCCATAGGCGTCAGAGCTCATTACACGAGAGGCATGGCCTCATCTTGGGCATGGTGGAATGGAATACCAATTGAAGATATCTGTGCGGTGGCCGGCTGGGCCTTGCCGTCCACATTTATTAGATATTATAACCTGGAAGTTCCTGCTTTGCAAGCAAAGGTTCTTTCAATGTAATAAGTGTTAAGCACATAACTATAAGGCCAATGCATATATCTGGTCCTAGTTCATACATATAAGGATTGGCCCTCTCTAGGCCCAATCCTTGGTTCCCTATAGAAGACTCAACAGGGGTTTGGCCTCTATTAGGACTCATAACTTTACTCTCATATGGGCTCCCGGATTTTTCCCCTGGGCTTTAGTGAGGTGCGAAGTTTAAGCACGCACGGCGTTTCGAATGGGGTTCCCATAGCTTAAGCTACTTACACAATACAAGAGACCTCTCAAAAGGGAACGTCTCGGTTACTAACGTAACCTCGGTTCCCTGAGAGAAGGGAAAGAGTATTTGCGTAACCCTCCGTGCTACTGTGCTTAGATCAGGGAATTGCTTCAGTCGATTTAACCTGGTTGTACCTTATATAATATAAGTCACGCCCATTCTGGCGGACTATGACGCGCCAGGGCGCAAAGCGACCTGGTTGGTTCGTGCGCATGAGCCGTCTCACCATAGATTCGTGCAGTTGCCGCAGCACAGCCAATAATTGCTCTAGGCGCTCAGCTTAGTGTCTGCTGTGCAGCTGCACTGCGTTTCAAAAATTTGGCTTCAATATTCTCAAGAAAAGGAGATTTTCCCATAGCGTAAGCTACTTACGCAATACTCGTTCCCTTCTCTCAGGGAACCGAGGTTACGTTAGTAACCGAGACGTTTACATCGTGATTTTCTCATGTCAATTCTGTCAAGCTTCAAGGCATCCAGGGGCCCGTTATTCGTACGTGGATTACTCGGTTATCTGGATTTCACTGTTGACGATTTGACATTGTTAGGTTTTTCGGAGCTCATCCCATGGTTGCTGTCATAGCAACAGATCCGTAAACTCAAACCTGCTTGCGGGAGCAGGCTCATCATGTAAACAGGATTAGATTGCATCTTTTTAAACAGAGGTGATACTTTAAGTATGTCACAGCCACTGCTACTTTCTTACAATACCTTAATGACCCAGAGACAATAATGACTTAAAATCTAGTAATATGGCACATTGTCTTAGAGCTTAAACATGACAATCTGGGGCTCAGGTCAGGAAGCAGACAAACTGGCTGAACCGACCATCTGCTAGCTGTCGCACGTCACTGAGGTCAGATAAATCCCATCACATAGAGACTCTTTCACCTAAATTTCATCACATAGAGACTGTGTCTGTTCCCCTAATTAGGAAATACGAAAAGCTTCCGAACCCATCTAAGGGTAAAAATTTAATAAATGTTCAACAAGTAAAAAATAGATATAATACAAATGATAAAGCTCGGGTTGCTGAATATTCCCTTACTTCAAAAGCACTTATTGTTGCACTGCAGATAAAGTTCTTATTGTTGGTGATTTTAATATACATGTAGATAACGAAAATGATGCATTGGGATTGGCATTTAAAGACATTCTTAACTCTACTGGAATTAGACAAAACGTGTCAGGACCTACGCATTGTCGTAATCATACTCTAGATCTAACATTATCACATGGAATCAATGTTGATGCCGTTGAAATTCTGCAGCAGAGCGATGACATCTCAGATCATTATCTAGTCTCGTGTAAACTTAATTTAGCCAAGGCTGCAAAACCGACTCAAATATTTTAGACCTATCACTTCTGCCACTAAAGACTGCTTTATAAATAATCTTCCTGATCAGTTTCATCATCTCAGCATCCCAGATAGCTTAGAAGAACTCGATATTGTGACAGAAACTTTTAACTCTCACTTTTCCAGCACTTTAGACACAGTTGAAAGAGATGCTTCCAGAGGTCATAGATACTCTTCTTAATATCATTAATTCATCTTTGTTATTAGGATACGTACCAAAAAAATTTAAGCTGGCCATGGTTAAACCGCTTGTTAAAAAAACTTGATCCTACAGAATTAGTCAATTACTCGAAAATTATGTTGGCATTAGTGGAATTGCACTAGCATGGTTTAAATCATACTTATCTGACCGTTATCAGTTTGTAGCAGTAAATGAAGAGATGTCTTATCAGTCAAAATTTCAGTATGGAGTACCACTAGGCTATGTACTAGGACTGTTGCTGTTCACTCTGTACATGCTACCCTTAGGAGATATCATCAGGAAGCATGGCATTAGTTTTCACTGTTATGCTGATGATACTCAGCTCTATATTTCTTCACGCCCTGACGAAACTTACCAATCCACAAAATTAACAGAATGCATAGCTGATATAAAAAAGTGGATGACAATTACTGGTAGTAATTTCCTAGCTCTTAACGCATTATAGTCCTTCACGTCTATTGCAATCTCAAAATTCTGGCCAATTGATAATTCCTAGAATATCAAAATTGACTGCTGGCGGTAGATCCTTTTCCTATTTAGCACCAAAACTTTGGAACAATCTTCCTAACATTGTCCGGGAAGCAGACACAGTCTGTCAGTTCAAATCTAGACTAAAAACATATCTCTTTGGCTTAGCATACACATAACACATTATAGACTGCTATAATTCAATGTTAGGCTGCATAGTTTAGATCAGCCGGAACCGGGAACACTTCCCATGAATCCTGATGTACTTGGTACCTCATAAGAAGGATGGCGTCTACGCTAATATTAGTCTCTCTGTTTATCCCGAGGTTTACCGCAGTCCGCCGGATCCAGGCCATATCCAGATCTGATGAAGGACCATCGTATGGACACGACGACAACGCATCCCTGAAGTGCCAGCCTCATCAGCCCTGTGAAGGCCTCATGGACACCTCAACAAACCCGTCTCCTTACCTGCGTGATGACTCCGACTCCCAACCAGATGGAACTGGATAAATATTGTGAAAGTTCTGATCCAATCTGACTTCTGACCTATAATGCTGCCTGAATCATAATCATACACTGTTCGTTCATTGGCCAGAGGAGAACTGGCCTCCTGATTGAGCCTGGGTTCTCCCAAGGTTTTTTTCTCCATTCTGTCACCTGATGAGTTTTGGTTCCTTGCCACTGTCACCTTTTTCGCCTTCCTTCGCCTTTGTCGCCATTGGCTTTTGGCTCGCTTAGTTGGGGACATTTAATTTTATATTTAACAATATTATTACAACATTATTATCCTTTTATATCTGTAAAGCTGCTTTGAAACAATCTGTATTGTAAAGAGCGCTATATAAATAAAGGTGACTTGATATCACTTGCTGCTGACAATGGACGTCTGGTGGCCTTTTCCTGCAGCTGCGTAGCTGGAAAAGGTTTCTGCAACCACATTGTGGCCCTCCTATATCAGACAGCACATTATCTGCAGCTTGGCGAGAAGACTGTTCCTCCACCTCTGGCCTGCACAAGTGATTTACAGTGATGGCATAGACCGAGAACACAGGTGGGTGTAATATAAGGTTGTTTATTTAGCCTACTTTTTTTGGATGGATGATTCAAATACTGCTCCACACACCTGCCTGGTCCTTAGACCCCTTCACTTTATTTGATTTGTGCAAGTACTAAAGGAAAATAAAAATTAAGTAGAAGTAAGTAGGCGGGTGGAGCCAGGCTACACACACAGATACACACACACTCAGTGATCATATTTTATTTTAGGGAATCCATCCTGAACCTGTGAGGGATGTGGTGGTGTGAAAGCCAACAACAGTAGGCAAGAGTTGTCTTAGGTCCACATTGTACCAGGCATACTCAGGTCAGGTGACAACTTATGTCCATTTTACTTTTACTATGAAATCAAAATGTTGAATTAAATGGTTTACTTACTGTATATTTTCTTTTTTAGGACCATTTCCTGACCCTGATTTGATGGCTGCTGGAGCCAAGATGTGTGA
Source organism: Gila orcuttii (assembly GCA_026230005.1). NCBI lineage: Eukaryota > Metazoa > Chordata > Actinopteri > Cypriniformes > Leuciscidae > Gila > Gila orcuttii. The sequence goes on along the minus strand of JAPDVR010000001.1, from coordinate 49,095,595 downwards.
GGTGCAACCCCAGCCTTTCATTGCCCTTGTGTTAGATGGCTTGTCTGAGATAGAGCTGACTCCATCCAAATTTGGCCCTGTTCCACATGGATCCCCCTATAATACCCTTGTCCACCTCCACTGGAAACATCCAGTGACCTTATCCTGCATCACTTGTCTCCTGAATTCCCGGTTCTTCCTCTTCTTTTGGATCAGCATACTTTCTATAACCTGGACTTTGTTCCAACATTACACCAGCAACTGCACCTACAGTCATTGCAAGTGTCACCACAAATGGCCAGTGAAATTGAGAAGGGAACCAGGCAGCAGTCCAGATGTCCTGCGTGGGCGCAGTTATGTCAACCACGGTTAACTGCCAGTCGCCTTCGAGAGACCTGCTCTTCCTGGGAGGGAAATGCTGATCCAGAGGCTGCAGCAAAGGCCCTTGCTGGCCAAATGATAAGAGGCTCCAGAAAGCAAACTGCTGCAATGATACGAGGTCTGCAAATGGAGACAGAAGTGTCCTGACCAATTATGCTGAATTAATGCTAGTTAATGTGCTTTCTGTTGGATTTGTTATTCCCCCAGAAGCACCACATCTTGGGGCTAGTCCAGACTGTAGGGTCTATGACCCTTCAGAGTCACCGCCGTTTGGACTTGTAGAAGTGAAGAGCACCACAAAACATGATGCTTCGCAGGTTGCGCACCTTAAGAGGGAAAATGGCTATGTCAGCCTGAGGCAGTCACACCGGTACTACTGGCAGGTTCAGGGACAATTAGCAGTAACCGGCCTTGAGTGGTGTGACTTTGTCACGGACACTCAGGCAAATTTATATGTTGAAAGAATTTGGCGAGATGATTCATTCATACTCAAAATGAAGGACAAATTAGACCTTTTCTACTACAACACATACATGGATGTGTACTTGGAATCGCACTGAACTGTCCTGGACTTTCATTAGATGTCTACAGGTTTCATGTTAATGAACTAATCAATCAATCAGTTAGACCTTTTGTACAACTACACATACATGGATGTGTACACAATTACACTTAGCTGTCCTGGACTCTCACTATAATACAAAAAATATTAAAATAGGTCTTTTAAAATATTTGCTGTAATGGGAATGTTTTTTATTAATCAGTTGTCAGGTCACGAAACACAAGATCCAATAGTGAATGAATATAAGTTTATTAGAAGTAGCAAGAGAACAAACAAAGCAGGCTGGAGAGAGTCTCAGGTCGGCAGTTCGGTCCTTGGCAGCGCAGAGACAGCAGTGGACTGATCTCGAGCCTAGAAGACAGGAATCGCGGAAGGAAACAACGACGAGAAGTCACCCGGGCAAAGGTCCAAGGCTCAAGTACTGACGGCAAGATAGTCCGGTAAAACAGGAGCTGGATGGATAAACTGCATAGACAGCGAGACACAGGAAACCAGTAACAACGATCTGACAAAGAACATGACAAACACAAGACTACATATAGGATCCATAAACGAGACGCACCTGCAGCTGATCTGATTGCTCGTCAGCACAGCTGACGCTGATAGGCAATCAGACCAGAACAGTACACACAGAATGAACAGACAAACCGACGAACTGTCACCTGACGCTCCCAGAGGGTCCAACCTGGCGATTGAAATCATCGATAAGGGAGTGATCCAATATGTCCCGGGCAGGAACCCAACTCCTCTCCTCCGGACCGCAACCCTCCCAGTCCACCAAATACTGGAATCCTCGTTCCCTCTGCCTTGAGTCCAGAATACGATTAACCGAATAAACTGGCTCCCCATCTACGATTCGCGGCGGTGGGGGAACCGGGGTAGGCAGATTAATAACAGAACGGATAAGGGGCTTAATTTTAGAAACATGGAAGACGGGATGAATTCTCCGGTACGCCGGAGGAAGTCTGAGGCGGACCGTCACCGGACCAAGGATCTAGGTGACGGTAAACGGGCCACTGAATTTGGGAGCAAGTTTTCTACACACGGAGCAGAGAGGAATATCATTAGATGAAAGCCACACCTTTTGACCAACGACGTAGACGGGAGGCTTTGACCGGTGGTGATCGGCCTGGGCCTTGGTGCACAAACCCACCTGGAGGAGATTCTCCATGGCTGTTCTCCAGATGTGTCTGCACCTCTGGACGAATTCATGAGCAGAGGGAACCGCGACTTTGGATTCCAGGCTAGGAAAAATTGGTGGCTGGTACCCGAAACCAGTGGTTTTCAAACTTTTTCAAGAGGGACCCTTTTTTTTTTTTTTTTTGACGCGACCCATAGGCTTGTGGGCAGAAAAAAAATCAGCTCAGCACTTTTTTTAACCACTTTTGATGATGCACGTGCACTTGCTGATCCTTGATGCGATTGCAACGCAAATTCGATTCTGAAATAATTTGATCAAGCTATAGGCCTACATACAGGAATTTTAACCAATTAATAGCCTATCGTTTGCTGCATGCTTAAATACACAAAACATATTCCACAACAAAGTCTTTAAATGTATTATTCAGAACAGAACACTTCATTGAAACATTGAAAGTTGTAAACATTTCTTATAACAGCTTAAAATGCTAAGGCAACTACAAGTAAACCATTATAGTTTATTTTCTTTGTAATCACTGAAACAAAAATATTATGTTTCAGTGGACCACAAAGACAAAGACTTTCACAATAACATAAGTGCAGTTTCACCAATGACAGAGGGTGTATTCAGGAAGAAAAAATACAATAAATGTAAAATTACATTTGGTGACACTATTGTAGGGGGGGGGATTAAATTTCGATGGTCCACTATAGACATTCTACTAACTGTAATTAACTACATGTCAACTAACTCAGAGTATTAGTAGACTGCTAGGTTAGCGTTAATAGATTAAGTTAACATGTAGTTGCAGTTTCTTATAGTCAGTAGAATGTCTAAAGTGGACCATCAAAATAAAGTGTTACCTTTTTTCATATAGTGGCTGACAAAAATCTATTTTTTGTTAAATATATTCACATTAGCTTTATATAATTTAATTGGAAAAAAGATTATTGTTTAAGTTGCATTTCTATTTTTATAAATAAAAACAATGTACAAATACATTTCTCAAAACACCATAAATATATAGAATAATTCTAGTCACTTAAAGTTACATTGTACTCTTGGATGAGGTCATCCTCTTTTTCGCTCAGATAACAGATCAAGCAACGGAGGACAACGTCTCTCATCATGTCGATGTCTTTATCGGGATTCTGATGTGACAAAAGTTTGTAAATTAGCATCACCCAAAAATAATGAAAAAATATTCATATGTTATGAAAGTGACTTACCTGCAGCATGGGATCAATAGCTAGCTCCGTAGTGTCCGACGTTTTGAGCCATTCCTTCGCACATTGCTTGATTTTTTCCCATCAGACTTCAGTAAAGGGCTGCGGACCTTTCCCACCATCTTTTCCGACATGAAGAATACACTTTGCAGGTGTTAATCGAGCTTGATCGCCGCTATCAGATGAAGATGCGCTGCTTACGTCCTCCTCCATGTTTACATGTGCGTAGTGATATTGGCTTGATTTTGGCTCTGACCTACTTACATTTTCAATGCTGATTGGTTGAAAATCTAGCTCAACAGTTTTATATGTCTCGATACGCAGTCAATATAGTGCGCCAATAAATTACACTTTTCTCATTAACTGCAGGATAATGCGTGGAGAACTTTTTGCTTGGATACCTTTTATTAACGTTGAACATATTGAGCAAAAGATAATGTAGTGCCCCGTTTGTCGGAACAAAACTGAACGATACAGCTCACGTACAGCGGCCTAAACTATTCTTTATTATAGGCTTTGTAGCAACTTCACTCACGTTGAAATATCGACAGGAAAAAAATCATCCTTTTCACATGCGCAAAAATGTGCTTGGAAACATCACAGTTGAGCAGTGCTTACGCTGAATGGTACGAATTGTACTACTGACTATTTAAACAGAGCAGTGTAATTTTTATATTAGGTTGACTATTTTATTATCATATTTTATTTCGGCTATAATGAACAGGCTGCGATGTCAAGCCTGGAATGGTGTATTTGTGTGTGTGTGTGTGTGAGGCGCGGCACTGGAAACAAAAGCATACTGTCACTTTGTTCATACAGGACATCATTCAAACTGCAAAGTGTTTATTTATATTTGTGTACACTCGCAATAAAACACAACATTGTGCTTTTGTCAAACTGTAAACTCTTGTCAAACTTAAACTACAACTGTCACCCAACCAAAATCACACACAGTTTAAAAGTAAACATATTTATAATTCAAATGAGAATATAGTGTTAATTACAATTTTAAGGAAAACAAATATATTGATCTGAAATGTGTGTGTTGCTGCCAATGGAGCGAACGAGAGTGTGTTGCAGAAGGAATGACGAGTGTTTGCGTGTTGCTGCCGATGGAGCGAACGTGTGTGTGTTGCGGATGGAGCGAACGAGTGCGTGTTTTGTGTATATATATTAATGAGAAGGGTGGGCCTGCTTATTCTGCATAATCTGGTCCCAAGCCGGTTCACAGGACGAGAGGGCAACAGGCGTGTCAGGAGAAGCATTCAGTTTGTTTCGTTGTTTCGTCTTCATTTTGTTTAAAACTGAGTAGGTCGGTCAGCCGGTCAGATGACATGTGGATTATTTATTTTGCATGAATTTGAATGTTTTTTTAGTGTACTTCTAATCAAAGCAATTATTATTAATATTAATATTATTAGAAAACGGAATTAAATTAAAAAAAAAAAAAATCACTGGCGACCCATTTTTTAATTGGGCGACCCAGGGTTTGAAAACCACTGTCCTAAACTACACTCAACCAGAAACAGGCCCGTGGACAACACTGGTTATGAGTTATGAGCGTACTCAACCCATGAGATATGCTGACTCCAAGAGGACGGACTCTGTGACAACAAACATCGCAACCCTCGTTCCAAATCTTGGTTGGCCTTCTCCGTCTGACCGTTGCTCTGGGGATGAAACCCAGAGGAAAGACTGACATTCGCCCCCAGCAACCGACAAAACTCTCTCCAAAATTTGGATATAAACTGGGGACCCCTGTCAGAGACCACGTCCGTCAGGAGGGTAGTCTATGACAGCCACCGCTGTCTCTCTGGCAGAAGGTAATTTGGGCAGAGGGATGATGTGATTAGCCTTCGAGGACCTGTCCACCTCGGTTAAAACCACCGTGTTACCCTGTGAGGCAGGGAGGCCTGTAACGAAATCTAGCGCAATGTGTGACCAGGGTCTCGAAGGAACTGACAACGGTTGAAGGAGCCCAGTAGGAGGTTGAGTAGAAGTCTTACAACTGGCACAGACTGAGCCGGCCAATACAAAACAATGAGTGTCCTGAGCCATAGTTTGCCACCAGAACCATTGCTTAATGAGAAAAATAGTACGATTTACTCCTGGATGACAAGCCACCTTGGAACAATGACCCCACCGAATAACGTTGGACCGTAATCTCTCTGGCATGAATAACCGACCAGGTGGGCATCCGGGCGGAGGCACTACCCCATGTAAGGCCGTGCGGACCCTCGATTCGATCTCCCAAGTTAGCATTGAAACCACACATCTCTGTGGAATGATGGCCTCCCGAGAAACCGGGCGTTAGGTTTTGTTAGAGCTAGACAATGCATCAGGCTTGATGTTCTTGGAACCTGGACGGTAGGAGATGGAAAAATCGAATCGACCGAAAAAAAAGTGCCCACCGAGCCTGCCTACAGTTAAGTCGTTTAGCGGACCTGATGTATTCAAGGTTCTTGTGGCCGGTCCAAACAATGAAAGGTACCCCCGAGCCCTCCAACCAATGACGCCACTCCTCCAAGGCTAACTTGACTGCCAACAATTCTCTATTACCAATGTCGTAATTGCGTTCGGCGGGTGACAAACAATGAGAAAAATATGTGCACGGATGTACCTTGCCGTCCGCGGAGGATCGCTGGGAGAGGACCGCACCTACCCCCACCTCTGACGTGTCGACCTCCACCACAAACTGAAGAGAGCAATTAGGGGCGACAAGAATGGGGGCTGAAACAAAGTAGTCCTTGAGTTTAGTAAATGCAATTTCAGCTGCACTAGACCACCTGAAAGTCGTCATGGTGGAGGTCAAGGCAGTCAGAGGCGCTGCTAGTTGGCTGTAGTTGCGAATAAAACACCAGTAAAAATTGGCAAAACCCAGAAACCTCTGCAGGGCCTTACGGGAATCTGGAGTTGGCCAATCCATCACTGTATGAATCTTGTCGGGGGTCCATGCGCACCCCCTCAGATGACACGATGTATCCTAAAAAGGGGACAGACTGTGCATGAAAAGCGCATTTCTCCGCCTTGACATAAAGCCCATTCTCTAACAGCATCTGAAGCACTCGTCTGACGTGCTGAACTTGTTCCTGGAGAGACGAAGAAAAGATTTGTCATCCAGGTAAACATATATGAACTGATCGACCATGTCTCTCAGCACGTCGTTGACGAGTGCCTGGAAAACCGCGGGGGAGTTGGACAGCCCGAAAGGGACCAAGTATTCAAAATGCCCCCTGGGGGTGTTAAAGGCGGTTTTCCACTCATCCCCCTCCCTGATGCGGACCAAATGATAGGTGTTATGAAGGTCCAACTTTGTGAATAAGGAAGCGCCCTGCAGTCTCTCGAAGGCTGAAGACATCAGCGGCAAAGGATAAGTATTCTTTACCATGATGGTGTTCAGTCCTCGATAATTCAAGGTTCAAGGTAGTTTATTTGTCATTACAATAACAGGTTATGTAATGAAATGCTTAGATCCCACCCCCCAATGTTGCCGATAAAAACATCCTATCACATCCACATAGATAAATAAATATACTAACAGTAAGATAAATATAATAGCCATAGATACATACAAATAATATACAACTAATATGCTAAAGTCCAGTTAGCTAAGTAGCAATTGTGAAATAAAAAGACAGTATAAAAGACAGTCTATGTTTGGTGCAAAATGAAGGAAGTGCATTACGAGTTATATAGTCTAACGGCTAGGGGGAATAAGTTGTCCCTGAACCTGTTGGTCTTGGTCTGGATGCTTCTGAGCCTCCTGCCTGATGGCAGCTTGCTGAACAATCGATGGCCCGGGTGACTAGGATCAGAAATGATCCTTTTTGTTCTCCTCCTGCACCTCTCGTTGTGAAGATCCTGCATGGATGGCAGGTCAAACCCTGTTATGCGCTCTGCTGTTTTAATAACCCTCTGTAATGCCTTACGATCGTGGGAGGTACAGCTGCCGTGCCATGCGGTGACACATCTGGTCAGGATACTCTCAATAGTACATGTGTAAAAATTGGACAGTATTCTTGCGTCCATACCGAATCTCCTCAGCCGTCGGAGAAAAAAGAGCCGTTTTCTGGCCTCCTTATCCACCATATTAGAGTGGATGGACCAGGTCAGGTCATCACTAATGTTAACCCCAAGGAACTTTATGTTATTGACTCTCTCAACTACAGACTCATTGATGAAAATGGGAGCATATTCTCCTCGCCGCTTCCTCCTGAAGTCCACAATTATCTCCTTTGTCTTACTGATGTTGAGTTGTAGATTGTTCTCCTGACACCAGAGAGACAATGATCGCATCTCGTCTCTATATAGCCCGACTCGTCATCATCAGAGATCAGGCCTATAACAGTGGTATCATCTGCATACTTAACAATGATGTTGGAGGAGTGTGTAGCTACACAGTCATGGGTAAAAAGAGAGTACAGGAGGGGACTCAGCACGCAGCCCTGGGGGGAGCCAGTGCTGAGGATAAGTGAGGTAGAGGTTATGTTGCCCATCCGCACCACCTGAGATCTGCCCGTCGGAAAGTCTAAGATCCATCCGCACAGGGCGGTGTCAAGACACAGTTCCCTGAGCTTCACCGCAAGCTTAAGAGGCACAATGGTATTGAATGCTGCACTGTAATCTATGAACAGCATTCTCACATACGTGTTCTTTTTGTCCAGGTGAGAGAGAGCAGAGTGAAGTGACAGAGAGATGGCATCCTCTGTAGATCTATTAGGTCCATAGGCAAACTGGTACGGGTCCAGAGTCGCAGAGCATAGAGTCAATAATGTAAGCTTTGATTAACTGCTCGAAGCACTTCACGGTGATCGACGTTAGTGCTACCGGGCGGTAATCATTCAAGCAAAGTACCTTGGACTTTTTAGGAACAGGGACAATGATAGATTTTTTAAAACAGATGGGGACCACTGACTGGAGTAGCAAAATATTGAATATATTAGTAAATACATCAGCCAGTTGGTCAGCGCATACTTTAAGAGCGCGGCCAGGAATATTGTCCGGTCCAACAGCTTTACGAATATTAATCCTTTTAAGTTGTTTACATACATCTGCCCTGTTTACTTGGAGGGGGTACCCGCCCTGTTCCCATTCAGTGACCGTGCCATCAATGTTGGTTTCAAACCGTGAGAAAAAGGTGTTAAGTTCCTCTGGGAGAACCTCCACCACCCTATCTGTGTTCCCTTTATAGTCCGTAATGGCTCTCAGACCACTCCACATGTTTCTGGTGTTGGAGCCCTGATAGAGAGATTCTATTTTTGTTCTGTATTGTTTTTTTGCACTCTTAATTGCCTTCCTTAAATTGCGTTGTGATTCCTTGTACTTATCCATATTGCCTGAATTAAATGCTGTAGTCCGTGCCCTTAGCATAGTACGTATTTCCCTATTGACCCATGGTTTTTGATTGGGAAATGATCTTGAGGTTGTACGTGGTACAATATCCTCAATGCATTTGCCAATAAAACTGGTCACAGTCTCTGTGTATTCGTCAATGTTTCCCCTAGATGATTCCCGGAACATATTCCAGTCCGTAGTGAGGAAACAATGACGTAGTTCAGCTTCTCATTCGGCCGTCCAGCGCTGAGTGGACCTCGTCACAGGCTGTTGTTGTTTAAGCTTCTGTCTGTATGCAGGAAGCAGCAGTATCGACACGTGATCTGATTTGCCGAAAGCGGGATGGGGGAGGGCCTTGTATCCATGCGGAAAAGGGGAGTAAACATAAACATTGTCCAGTATATTTTCACCTCGCGTCGGAAAGTTAACATGCCTTTTGAACTTCGGTAGTACTTTCTTCGGATTCACACCGTTGAAGTCACCCGCAATAATAAAGGCAGCATCCAGATGTGAACATTCAAGCCCATCGATAACACGAAAAAGTTCGTCAAGCGCAGACCTGGCATCAGCTTTCGGGGGAATGTACACAGCTGTCAAAATCACTGATGAAAACTCGCGGGGTAAATAGTAAGGACGACATTTGATCGTAATATGCTCCAGATTAGGAGAGCATCCTTTAGAAATACAGTCCACATCCGAGCACCAGAGGTTGTTTACCATAAAGCAAACACCACCCCCCCTGCTCTTACCGGACTCTGCTGTTCGATCCTGCCGATGGACAGATAGCCCGCCCGGAGCAATAGCCGCATCTGGGATTGATGGTTCCAGCCAGGTCTCAATGAAAACCAGGATGTTACAGTTCTTGGTGTCCCTCTGGAAAGTTAACCTGGACCTTAACTCGTCCAGCTTGTTGTCTAATGACTGGACGTTCGCCAGGAGAATGCTCGGGAGGGGAGCTGTCCCCTTTTCTGCAGCCGCAGTCGAATCAGGACACCTCCCCGCGTCCCCCACTTCCTTTGTTTGCGTCGTATTCCAGGTGATTGTACAGGTAAGCACATCAATGGATATTTCAAGGAGTTTGCCGAACTAGACGTTCTAGACGATAATGTAAGTTCCAGAGCAGTTTTAATGTCCAATAATTGCTGTCTATCATAGGTTAATAAAACACTGTCAGATGAAGCTAGATAAAAAAACACTAGTACTAATAAAACAATAAAACGGCAATGTTGGTTTGGATCGTGAGAAACGGCAGCCATCCTCAACGGCGCCATCTTGCCTAATCAAGGGAACCGTCTTTCTTACCCACAAAGAAGATCCTGCCCCTGCAGGAGACGAGGAAGGGAAGATGAGTTTGGATGCTAGAGAATCGGAAATATAATTCTCCATGGCCTCCCTCTCCGGAGCAGAAAGTGAGTATAATCTGCCCTTAGGCGGAGACGTACCTGCCAATAAATCTATAGCACAGTCATAGGGACGATGCGGAGGAAGAGAAGCAGCCCGAGACTTACTGAACACCTCCTTCAGGTCGAAGTACTCCCTGGGCACGTTAGACAGGTCCGCCTGTTCATCCTGCAACACAGAACAAGACACAGAAGAACAAGCAGACACCAAACAAGACGCATGACAGCTCTCACTCCAAGACATGATAGTGTTATGATGCAAGTTTATGTGAGGGTTATGGAGGGTGAGCCAGGGGTGCCCCAAAACCACAGGAGCAAAAGCAGAGTCAATGAGAGGGAACCGAATCTCCTCCACGTGATTGCCTGACGTGACTAGACTCACCAGTCAGGTAGAGTGTGTGATGGAAGACAGGAGTTGACCACCCAGAGCGTTGACGGAGATGGGCTGAGAGATGGGAATGATCAGAATCCCGAGCTTGTGCGCCAGGTTTCGGTCCATGAAGCTGCCCTCTGCCCCAGAGTCCACTAAGGCGTCACACCAATGATGTAACGCAGCCCACTGCAGTCTGACCGGGAGGAGCGTAGATTCACGAGAGGATTCATCCAAGGAAATGCCACCCGACAGTAACCTCCTCTCTACTGATGGGCCTTAACTTTTACCGGGCACTTGACCGCAAAGTGTCCCACGGCTCCACAATACAAAGTCCCTGTGCTCTTCTCCGCTCCTTCTCCTCCCGGAAGAGGCGAGCTCTGCCCACCTGCATGGGTTCAGGATCGAATGAGGGGCTGACCGTATCGCAGGGAGGGATGACCGGATGAATCTCCATGTCTGGGACCAAGCTTCTCTGTAGCTGAAGGTCTCGACGCTGCAGCCGTGCGTCAACTCGAATGGCCAGGTCAATCAATCCATCTAACGTTGTGGGTAAATCCAGAGTATAGATCTCGTTCTGGATACGGTCGGCCAACCCATGCAGAAACATGTCTAACTGCGCTTCGCTGTTACATTTACACTCCGCGCCCAGCATCCGAAACTCGATGGAGTAATCAGCCACCGACCTGTTGTCCTGCCATAAATCCGCCAACACTCTAGTCACTTCTCTGCCAGACACCGCACGATCGAACCCCTTCCTGATCTCATCACTGAAGGTCTGGAATGACTCAAGACACTGATGTCCCTGCTCCCATACTGCTGTTCCGTCCTGACAACAGCGTTATTACAAACGCTACCTTGGACTCCTCAGTGGGGAATGATGAAGGCTGTAGGGCAAATAACAGTGAACACTTTGTCAGAAATGCACGACATAGTTGGGGGTCTCCCGAATACACAGCAGGAGGTTGCAGACGAGGTTCCGTGCTGTTGGTGGATCGGTCTGTGGGTGGAACAGCGGGTGGTGGGTTAAGCGCAGTGGGTGCGTGAGCAGGTTCGACTCTCAGATGTTGAAGCTGGGTGGTAAGTTCCGAAACCTGCGCTACCAAGGCATGAACTGCTCGACCGGTTGCCGTAATCTGCTCGTCCCGACGATCAAAACGAGCGTTGTTGTTACTCAAGATGTCTCTTAATTCGGTCACATTCGCTGGATCCATAATGGGTCAGATCGTTATGTCAGGTCACGAAACACAAGATCCTGTGACAATGATCACAAGATCCAAACCTGTGAACTGTGACATCAGTTGCATTTACTCATTCAACATTTTACATGTTCATGAATTAACCTGTATAGTTAATTTATTAATCAGTTAATTAAGTAATTATCACATTGCCTCGCTAATGCTCCTACTTGCCTTACTTACTGGTATTGTAAAATTTAAAGTGAATTGCAATAAATCGGTTGTTTATTCAGTTAATGGCTTTTAATGTCAATAAATTAATCAATTGGTCCTGTTACACAAGGCCCAAAATGATACTGTTCCACTTACAGCAGAGAAAATTCAAAGTGTGCTTGTTACAATATTTAAGATCCCTTCCCTTAACATTCCCGGGTATGTAGTATATGATATGTGTTTTACCCCGCAAAGGAAGTGACAAAGAGGCAGTTATTTACATAAATACACCAATGACAAAAAGAGAGCAAAACCAGGATAAGTTTGCAACATCACATGCAATATACTCTCCAGATCTCAGTCTTCTTCAAAAGACAAAGGTCCTTGAAAATCTGACTGACAGTGCCCACCAGAGTGAGAGGTACAGGTGAGTCCCAGATGTGATTGGACTTAATTCTGCCTATTACCCTTTTGACCACTATCCTGAGATGCGCTATGGCTTGTGTCTTCTCAGTATCCTCTCTTGTAAATTGGGCTGAACGCTTGAAGCGTGGAATGATGAGTTTTGCCCCAACACTAGAAAGGAGATCTTCGATGATAAATACTTTGTTGGCCATCACTTCATCATCTGACTCAAGTACGGGAAGGATTACGCTGATCTTTGTTATCTCCTTGTCAGAGATGCTTCCAGTGTACAGCTGCGAGAAGAATGTCACCAAACCATGGGGAGCGACTCCGATCAGTTCCTACAAGGTTGTCCTGTTTTTGTAGTGGGAGAAAGTTTCTGATTGCAGGGTCAGTGAAGAGGCTGCCGAATCTCAGTGCAGTCCAGTATCACATGGACATTGGGAAAGTATTTTCCTGGCATGACGGACTTCACCTTCTCCCTACTCACCCAAAGAGGAAGCGTCCCCTGAATGAAGAAGAGATAATTGGCCCAGGTGATGGTCACACGGCTCACAGTGGTTACACTTATCTGGAACTTACACTTAACTGGAATGTCAGCAATTACCTGCTCCTTCATGCCAACAGCTACTCGCATACAGTAAATAAGAAATTTATAAATTAATGGCATGCTGCGAGGGGGACTGGGACTGATGTTTTCACTGGTACCTTCACTTAACCTCTTTGCTTTACCTCAGTAGACCAGTTGAGTGGCATATGGTGCAGTGGAGTCCTAGAAGATCTTAAACACGCACTCAGATGGAAATTTGGTGTAAAATCTCATCTGGTCATCTGATGCACAATACCGGCTGAAGAGGTCTGGGGGTGTTAAGGCTTTCTTCAGCTTGGCTTCCAAGTCTTGGATGTAATCGACTGTCTCATCTAGCATACCTCTGGTGATTGAGAATTAACAAATTAATTCAGTCCTTCATTCAATTTAGTGAAATTATAAAGCCCTGTGGATAACAGTACTTTTGGCTTTCATTTTCTTGCAGTTTTAGAGTAAAATATATTTTGTAATATATATATTTTATATAAAATATAAATAATTCTGTTTTTACATTGTACATTTTCATAAACTCAAACTTATATAACTTTTTTTCTGTTTCACTTTCATAATTTATTTCACTTCTACAATAATCCGGCAAATGTCTTCTCTAAAGAAGTTAAAGGGTTAAACATCACGCAGTGTGCACAATTCTGTAAATTTAGGACAGTCCAAAAGCCATGGGTTACATGAAATGGAGAAATTGAAGGGGGTGATCATGACAGACACGGTTAACAAGCAGGATGGGTAGCGTTAAGTTTTGCAAAGTAGGCTAGTAAAGTCAAGTCACCTTTATTTATATACCGCTTTTTACAATACAGGAAAATAATGTTGTAATAATATTGTTAAATATAAAATTAAAGGTCCCCAACTAAGCGAGCCAAAAGTCAATGGCGACAAAGGCAAAGAAAGGCGAAGAAAGGCGACAGTGGCAAAGAACCAAAACTCCATCAGGTGACAGAATGGAAAGAAAAACCTTAGGAGAACCCAGGCTCAGTCAGCGGGCCATTTCCCCTCTGGCCAACGAACGAACAGTGTATGATTATGATTCAGGCAGTATTATAGGTCAGAAGTCAGATTGGATCAGAATTTTCACAATATTTATCCAGTTCCATCTGGTTGGGGGTCGGAGTCATCACGCCGGTATGGAGACGAGTTTTTTGAAGTGTACATGAGGCCTTCATAGGGCTGATGAGGCTGGCACTTCAGGGATGCGTTGTCGTCGTGTCCATGCGATGGTCCTTCATCAGATCTGGATCCGGCGGACTGCGGTAAACCTCGGGATAAACAGAGAGACTAATATTAGTGTAGACGCCATCCTTCTTATGATGTACCAAGTACATCAGGATATATGGGAAGTGTTCCCGGTTCTGGCTGATCTAAACTATGCAGCCTAACATTGAATTATAGAAGTCTATAATGTGTTATGTGTATGCTAAGCCAAAGAGATGTGTTTTTAGTCTAGATTTGAACTGACAGACTGTGTCTGCTTCCCGGACAATGTTAGGAAGATTGTTCCAAAGTTTTGGTGCTAAATAGGAAAAGGATCTACCGCCAGCAGTCGATTTTGATATTCTAGGAATTATCAACAGGCCAGAATTTTGAGATCGCAATACAACTATGGCTACAACTCAAGAACATAGCCAGGGAATTAGGCACAGCTATATGAGGTAAGGCATGCTTTTGAACCCTTTAAGTTAGCTGTGGTAAAATATTGACAAGCTGTTACAGTGATTAAAGAAGGCAACGCACCACTCTACCATGAAGACATAACGTTACAGGAGGTGGAATTTCTTACCTGCGGGCGGCGGAGTTGCATAATCGTGGTCCAGTTTCAAAGCTTTCTTTGCTATTTCCTTTATCTCGACTCCTACAGACGTTAACAGCTGCCGTTTTTGGCACCGCTCATACACAGGGTCCCTTTTTCCTTTAGGGGTGAAATCGTCCCAAGGAAAATGGCTAGGGACAGCCTCTGGTTTCAAGTGGCGAACAGTGATCCCTAAACCGTAGTCGTCTGATGTGAAGTGTCTGCTGCAGACATAAGTGCTCCCCTTTTTAATCGTAAAGTTTGGTCCTTCATCCTGCCAGATAGTGAAGTTCGACGGAAATGGATTCAGGCTATCAACAGGGAAGGAATGAAATGACAGATATGGCTGCTTTTGTGAATAACACATAACAGCCCGGTACGCTACAATGACACCTGCTCGTTGCTAGCACCATTTGTTTACCTGTTGCCCTGACCGGGGAGGAAGAAGATTTCCATGACGATTGCGTATTTCCGGTCACAAATACGGAAGTTGTGTGAAAGGTCTATGATTACACGAACACGCAGTAATCTCAGGCAACTAAATCCTAATACAAAGCACATTAAATAAATATGATTCCTAATCTTTTTATTTGTACATTTGTTAAATAAATTTAGTATATTTTTACTTATATGTCCATAAACAAAAAAAAGAAAAGAAAGAAAGAATGAAAGGTGATCTGTACAATCTCTTATTTAGAACTTAGAAAAAATATAATCTTGGATGGCCTCATCTTGTTTAAACCTAAACACCAAAAAAACAAATTCTGTCTGCTTTTCCATGAAAAAACTACCTCTAAAACAATTTTGAATGTAAAAATTAAAGGGGAACTTATTGAACAAGTACCTGAAGTGAAGTATCTCGGAATAATTATAGATTATCAGTTGAACTTTAAAAGTCATGTTAAGAAAATCGGTAAAACCATTAAGGCCAACTTGAGCTGTTTTATGAAAATAAGAAACTGCTTGACCCTTGACTGTGCTTTTATTTTTTAAATTCTATGATTCTCTCACACATATCCTACGGTTTAACCACATGGTCCCAATGTCATAACTCCGGTGGAAGAAGTCAAAGGATTCAGTTGCGAGTGAGCAATAGAATTTATTCAACACAAATTTTAGTAGGTAGTTGTGCAGGTCAGTGTGGAGGCAGGCAGAAGATCCAGGGCTCGGTAACGCAGGGACGCAATGAGCAGACGTAGATGCTGGAACAAGTGGCAAATCCTCAGGAAAAACTCGGGAAAACCACAGCATAGGAACCGGACTGGAACGCAGGAGAAACACGGTGAGGACAAGCCCTAGTGAGCCTCAACAACCATCTGACAAAGACAGGACGAAGTGACAAACAATATATAGGACATCCACATTCAAAACAGCTGGCGCTGATCAGCCCATCAGCTGCACTAACGAGCCGCGCTGATGAGCCGCGCCCACTCACGCCACACGCACACACATAGCGAGGTCGAGACAGTGAACGCATAAATCGTGACAGTACCCCCCCTCCTAGGAGCGCCTCCTGGCACTCCCAGGGGAACATATCCGTTGATTGTAATCATCAATAAGGGAATTCCCTAGCCGGAACCCAACTTCTCTCCTCCGGACCGTAACCCTCCCAGTCCACCAAATACTGAATTCCGCATTCCCTCCGTCTAGAATCCAAAATACGACGAACCGAATAGGTTGGTTACCCATCTACGAGACACAGCGGTGGGGGAACCGGGGCAGGGGAATTAATGTGGGAATGAAATACAGCTTTTATTTTAGACACATGAAAGACAGAATGAATTCTCCTGTACGCAGGAGGGAGTTTGAGGCGAACTGCCACTGGGCTAAGGATCTTAGTGACAGGGAACGGACGATAAATTTGGGAGCTAGTTTATTACTAACGGAGCGGAGAGGAATGTTCTTGCAAGAAAGCCACACTTTTTGACCAACGACGTATACGGGAGGCTTCAGCCGGTGGCGATCAGCCTGAGCCTTGGTGCGCACTCCCACCTGGAGGAGAGTCTCCCGGGCTCTCCTCCATGTGTGACGACACCTCTGGATGAAGGCGTGAGCAGAGGGGACCGGGACTTCGGATTCCAGACTAGGAAAAATAGGTGGCTGGTAACCTAGACTACACTGAAACGGAGATAGGCCCGTGGACAATACTGGTAACGAGTTATGAGCGTACTCAACTCAAGAGATAAGCTGACTGAGAAAGCGAATATAATTTGCCCTTAGGCGGAGACGTACATTGCAGTAAATCTATGGCACAGTCATAGGGACGATGCGGAGGAAGAGAAGCAGCCCGGGACTTACTGAACACTTCCTTCAGGTCGAGATACTCCAGCTGGCACGTTTGACAGATTCACTGGTTCCTCCTGCAACACAGAACGAGAGACAGACGAACAGGCAGACGAGAGACATGAGGCATAACATGGAACACTCCAGGCAGAGACAGAGTTCTGTCCCCACTCTATCTTGGGTCTGTGCTTCACCAACCACGGGTGCCCCAGGACCACGGGAACCAGGGGTAACTCAGTGAGGAGAAACAAGGTCCTTTCAGTGTGGTTACCGGAGGTGGTGAGGGTTATGAGATCTGTGGTGTGAGTGATTCCCGGGAGTTCTTGCCCATTGAGTGCATTGAACGAGATGACGTGCTCCAATGATGTGACGGGTATGTGAAGTCTCCGGGCCAAGGAAAAGTCCATCAGGTTGCTCTCAGCCCCCGAATCCACCAACGCCTGGCAGCTGTGGGATTGGTCCGCCCATTGCAGTCTTACCGGGAGGAGGGTGGTGGAAGAGGGTTTGGTCATAGAAAGCCCGGCCGACAGTAGCCTCCGTCTTACCGCCGGGCTTGGTCTTTTAAAGGGCAGGTAGCAATGAAGTGACCGGTCTCACCACAGTACAGACACAACCCTCTCCTCTGACGACGTTCCCTCTCCTCCCAGGAAAGCCGAGCTCGACCTACCTGCATGGGTTCCGGATCGTATGGAGGACTGACCGTGTTCACGCTCCTGGAGCCGGGAAACTCCAAGGATTCTGGTAATGGAACCAAGGAACCCGGTGCGAGCATCTTTCTAACTGTATTGCTGAGATCAAGATTTGGATGTCTAATAATTTTTTGTCTTTAAATGGCTCTAAAACAGAAATTATGCTCCTTGGCTCTTCTCATCAACTCCGAAAGGCTGGGTCTCTCACTCTGTCTGTTGATGGTGCTGCCTTGGAGTTTCAAAGCAAATTAAAAAATCTTGGTGTCATATTTGATGCCACACTGTCATTTGAGCCTTTTGTGCAGAATACGGTCTGCTGTAAGACTCTTCTAAGAAACTGCTTGGAAAAATGCAGTGTTAGTTCAGATTTTCAAGGCAGGGGAACCTACTGATGTAGCTAACTATAGACCCATCAGCATTTTGCCGGTGACATCAAAGATTGCAGAAAAAGTGGTAACTGAGCAGTTAACCGACTTTCTAAATTCTGGACAAACACTTCATCCAATGCAATTTGGTTTTAGAAAAAATTACTCGACCGAAATGGCTACCTGCTATTTTGTTGAAAAAATCAAATCAAAACTAGACAGTGGGAGTGCTGTAGGAGCAGTTTTTCTGGATTTAAAAAAAGCCTTCGATACAGTAAATCATAATGTTCTTCTTTCTAAGTTGTCAAATTTAAATTTTTCTGATGCTGCTATGAACTGGATGGAGTCCTATCTTACCATGAGAAGACAAAGTACCAGAGTTGGGAATAAAATGTCATCATTCAGTAGCTGTTCTGTTGGTGTCCCGCAAGGCTCAGTCTTAGGCCCTTTGTTATTCAGTCTATATGTTAACGACTTACCGCTAGCATGTCCTCAAGTTGACACCCAAAAGTATGCAGATGACATGGTCATTCTGGCACATGGAAGAGACAGATACGAAGTGGCAACCAAATTAACAGCAGCAATGGCAAAAATTGCCACATGGCTCTCTGAGTCTTGCATGACACTAAACGTCAGTAAAACTGTGTGTATGTATTTTTATAGAAGGAAAAATGAAAATCAGCCAGATGTCGTTGTAAATGGGGGAAAAATCCAGATTGTGTCACACTTTAAATATCTGGGAGTTATTCTTGATTCAAAGTTGTCTTTTAAGAAACATATAAAGCAGGTTTGTAATACTGTTAAATTTAATTTAAGAAATTTTAGACACATTCGTAATCAGTTACCTTTAGATGCTGCCAAATTGTATATGCATTCATTGATTGTCTCACATTTTACATAGTGCATCACAAGTTGGTCACAAACTGGAAAAACAATACTTGCTCCACTACAAACGCTATATAAACAAACTCTCAAAGTATTAGATAAAAAGCCATCAGGTTATCACTACTGCAATATCATTCAAAAGCATAAACTCTTGACTTTTGAAAATCTTATGTGCTTTGCCAATGTTTGTTTAGTGTACGGAGTAATTAATAATCTGGCTGCGCCCCCATTAGAGGAGTTCATAATATTGCTCTCAGATTGTCAGAGAACAACCAGGGCGACCAGTAGACGTCACTGTGCCGTACAGCGCAGACGTACTGAGTTTGGCAGATCAGCCTTCTCTATCAGAGCCTCTAAGTACTGGAACTTAGTCCCAAATGAGATTAGAGACATTAGTACATTTACTTGTTTTAAATATAAAGTAAAATTATGGCTAAAATCTATACAATCATGTACCCATTAATCATAAACTCAAAGAACTCATTTTTTGTCGTATCCTAATATTGTATTGTTGTGTTTATTAATATTGCGTTTTATTTTGATCTGTTGTTCTGTTTTATTGTGTTTTTTTAAGAATGTGAAACTTTGTTGTCTGAGAGGCTACTTGCGTGATGACGTTTTATGGTATATTTATATGGTTTGTTGGATTGTTAATTGTATGTTACCTTTTCCTGCCCAGGGACTACAGATTAAATTTAGCTTGTAGCTAATTCTGGTATGGCTGAGTGCCATACACTGTCCCTGTTAAATAAAAAAAATTAAAAATTTAAAAATTTAAAAATTAAAAATTTAAAAAATTTAAAAATTTAAAAATTTAAAAATTTAAAAATTTAAAAATTTAAAAATAAATAAATAAATAAACATCCATTTATCACCATAGAAATATAGCACGTTTACGTCCTATGTTTTCCTTCTCAGTTGCTGAGAGGCTGATAAACTCTTTTGTCTTTTCACGTGTTGACTACTGTAATGGTCTCCTAGCTGGGGTATCTACATCATCAAGTGACAAACTGCAATATCTACAAAATTCGGCTGCTAGAGTATTGTCTGGGGTCAGGGCTAGGGATCATATTACCCCTGTCTTGGAGTCTTTGCTCTGGCTCCCTGTCAGGTACTGTATTGATTTTAAAATCCTTATGCTGGCATATAAGGCTTTGCATAATCTGGCTCCTCAGTACTTGACTGATCTATTAACGCCTTACATACCACGTCGTAATCTGCGTTCCTCTCAGAGTGGTCTCTTGGCTGTTCCCAAGACACGGCTTCGTTCTAGGGGTGATAGAGCATTTTCTTCCTATGCTCCTAAGCTTTGGAATTCTCTCCCGGCCGACATCAGGGAAGCAAATACATTAGTGACTTTTAAATCTCTTCTCAAAACTTTTTATTTTAGGATTGCTTTTACTTGATTATTCATTTTATTTTTTTATTTTTTTATTTAAAGGCACACTATGGAGAAATTGTGTTTTTGTCAAATAGCGACCCCTAGAGTCGCTGTGGAATACATGCGCTGTCGTAAATACACCCCCGACCCCCCACCCTGTACACCGGTACCTGTTCGGTAGGATAGAAGCGCCGGGTCAACCTCCTATTGGTAACCCAGAGTTAATGCGCGCGCACGGCGAGTACATAAAGACATTTTCAATGGATCGCCGATTTCAGGAGTCACCATGGAAACCAAGGGAGAAAAAAAGCGAGCTACATATTTCGGTGAAACTGAGTTGGAGGTTTTAATACTTGCTTATGAAGACTATAAGCCCATTATAACTAAAAAAAGCAATACTGCTGCATCAGCAAAAGAAAGAGAGTTGGCTTGGCATTTGGCAAAAAATAACAGACAGAGTAAATGCGTGAGTTTAGAAAATTATAAATGGGCTATTTTCCCCTTTCATTGTGATGCAAAAATTCTTTGGAGCATGTAGTAAAAATAGACAAGTATTTACTTGTTGGCCTCCATACATTTCTTAATATTACAGTAGTAATGCACATAATTGGCTAGTTATATGTTGGCTTCTTGTTTTATCAGGTGTAATCCTTCTGGAGCTAGAAGAAGTGTGAGCCAAGGAAAAATGAAACACAAAAACATTCTCCAGCAAGGTAATATTTTCTAAACTTACTAAACTTGTTACTGACGTCATGTAATTTAGTATTTAATGTAATTTAGTTTTCTATGTAGCCAATAGAAAGAAGGCTGAGGCCCGTAAAACAGGTGGGGGTCCACCTCCACGTCCCTCACCCCAGCTGAGGAGCTGGCACTGTCCCTTAATAAACTACTAACCCTCACCCGAGCTGAGGAGCTGGCACTGTCCCTTAATAAACTACTAACCCTCACCCCAGCTGAGGAGCTGGCACTGTCCCTTAATAAACTACTAACCCTCACCCGAGCTGAGGAGCTGGCACTGTCCCTTAATAAAGGGCGACCTATGGTCGATGGTAGTAAAATGTAGGTGTACCATATAGATACTTATGATTTATTGATGTTTTCACTGTTTTTGTCAATTTTTTTAATAAAGAAAATCATCAACACTGTCACTATTTTAAAAAGGCATTTTAAATGCATTTTACAGTCATTGATTCACTTGTGCAGTATGCATGCTGCTTTGACTGCATATGCTGTATACTGTAATACTATTACTAGTACTCTTAGATGTTCCTAATGTCCTTCTTTATTAGTTGTATTTGTTTAAGAATATACATTGAGTATTGAATATGCATGATTATCTTATTGGTTTAATTATCTTGCAGTTGCTGATGGCCACATTGTATTATTGGATCCTCCTGCAACACCACACTCTGTCACAGTTGTAAGTGATTATTGTGTTCAGGTGTCTGTTTGCTAGACCAAGCATCCTTCCTTATTTTCACTGTAGGATGACGATGAAGAGACCACTTCTGCTGTGACAGAAACAGAAAATGTGGGGAGGCCCATAGAGGTATGATGCATACAATGCATTCCCCCTTTTTTACATAAGAGCATAAATAAATTGTCATTGTCATTTTACAGAATATGGCAGGAGATTTTAATACAAATGAGGGTCCATCAACCTCCACACAGAATCTTAGCAGTGTAAGAAATGTTCTGCAGTTCTCCTTCCTCATTTAAATATTTGGTCTGTGTTTGTATTACAGACTTTTTCAGTCATGTTTAATTATTCTGTCTTTCTAGTTGCCTGCCAAAGAGCTGTATAAGGTCCACTTTCAAAAGGAAATCAGAAAAAGTGACATGGAGATGGACCTTATACAGCTTCAAATGGAGGAGAAAAGGCTTAACCTAAAAAAGGCCAGACTTGAAATTGAATTGCTGGAGCACCAGCTTAAGGTGGGAAACAGTTTGTGAACATTAATCTGTCATTTGTTGTTGAATGAAATCTAAAGCAATAAATACAAATGTCTTTTGTTACAGGAAATAAAGAAACCATGAACAACACTTGACTGTTAACTGGTTTTAATTAAAGTGATTTTGGCAAATCATGTCTCGTACCACCCTGCCATCTCTTGGGTCTACTGGGTTCACTGGAGGTTCCTCTTGGCCATCTTCATCAAGAGAAGGGGGGCCCTCTCACCTCTCAGTGTGGCAATGTTGTGAAGAACAACACAAGCAGCTGTGATGTCACATGACCTTTCTGTGCTGACCCTGAGCCCACGCAGGCACTGAAACCTTGCCTTCAGGATGCCTGGTCATTTTGACCCGTGTTCTGCTGTGGGCCGGGTTGAATTGTGCCTGTGGTCCAGGCTCAGGTTCAGGGTAGGGTGTCATCATATAGGGCAGACAAGGGTACCCTCTGTCCCCCAGCAAGTAACCATTGAAGTGTCCTATAAAGGTAGTTAAAGTGTATATAATTGCATAAAAAGATTGTGTAAGGCAAAGAAAACGCGGTCGGAAGAGACTAGGAAAAGGAAAAGAGAATCTGACTGCGTGAGGAACCGGACAAGAGTCCCACTCGGTCGGGCTTTCACTCGTTGGCGCGAGCTAAAAAGCAGCCCTGGATGCAACAGCGATACTGACCTGGCGATCTTGATGGACTAGTAAGTAAATCTCTAATAGTGTAAACGAGCACAATTTGCAAACTATTATGATAAATTGCAATAATCATGTCTAATGACATCACAAATTTTCTATGCATGCAAATTGTATAATATCCAAGGTAAACATTTCTAATAATTGTGCAGTTAATTCTCATACTGTATTTTCAGAAAATTTTGGAATATGTATCCTCTCCCCAAATCTGTCACTAATAAAACAATAAAAAAGGTTACAATTACAACAACAATTACAATTTTAACAATATTTCAAGTTTAATCTTTCTTTGTAAAAAGTATAGATTTTATCATACGTATTTCAAAGGTAAGGATTCATTAGTTTGAATATTGGAACAAACACTATAATAACATAATAATTGTAATTGATAATTCAATATACCTACTGTCAGGAACCAATCAGACACCACATCCTTCACCACACAGCGATCACTCTCCCCAGAATACTAATCACCTGCACCTGTTCACAATCAGTAAGCCTCATCAACCCCTGCATAAAGACACTCACCACAGCCTCACTCACTGTCAAGCCTCCAACAGGAACAGACCATTTCCCGTTGTCCTGCTAAACCACTAAAGAAGTCCAGTTCCAGCCAAGTAAAGTATACTCACCGGTGAATTACTAACCTCTGCATTCCTGTTCCACTGCCTCCAGACATCCTGTTCGAGTACTTGCTTCCTGAAACCCCGTCTGGATTCCCGTCCCTTTGAATCCTGGATCTTCCTGAGTCCTGGTGTTCACGCTGAGTTATCTCTCCCACGACGACATCTGTAATAGAAAAGGCACGGATAAAGATCTGCCATCGCTTGACATAAAGTAACCTGAAGACGATCTTCTCACCTGTACTCTGCCCCGCACGTAGTGATCCACCTCGTATCTGCACCAGCACTCTGAGAATACTCACCCTTGCACTTGTGTCACAATTAATAAAGTTGCGTTTGGATTCACTTACCTCTGTGTCCTTGCCTGTATCCTGACAGAAGGCTTGACCGACTACCGCTATGGATCCAACACAACCGCTAACCGCAGCCATTCCAGGGCAACCAGTAACCGATGCGGCGAGTTCGCTTCCACAACCAAACCCCGCTTCTGCAAACCTCACTTCCACGATGGTATGCATTGCTAGCCCCACGTCCCGACCAGCGCCCTTCTCCGGTCGGGCGGAAGATTGCAATGGCTTCCTTTTGCAG
This sequence comes from Gila orcuttii, assembly GCA_026230005.1. Lineage (NCBI taxonomy): Eukaryota > Metazoa > Chordata > Actinopteri > Cypriniformes > Leuciscidae > Gila > Gila orcuttii. The sequence goes on along the minus strand of JAPDVR010000001.1, from coordinate 49,071,565 downwards.
TGTTCGCTCACCTTTGAACAGCAGCCTCATCTGTTTCCCACAGACCGTTCACGAATCGCTTTTATCATTCAGCAGTTATCTGGAACAGCATTGAGATGGGCTGAAGCGCTGTGGGTACAAGAGACTGAGGTTACCAGGTCACTACAGAATTTCATTCACCATTTCAAGGAGGTTCTCGGCCAACCAGTCAGTGATTCCACCATCAGTGACAAGCTAATGCATCTTCGACAGGATAAGAGATCCGTCTCAGAATATTCCATTGAATTCCGCACCCTAGCTTCAGTGAGTGGTTGGAACGAAAAGGCTCTCCTGGCAGTTTATCGTGGCGGTCTCAATCCAGCACTTCGTCTCCAAATGGCGATCTACGATGACAACCTGGGGCTCGAAAAATTCATACAGCAAACTCTCCGTATTAATCAACGTTCCCAGAGCTGCTATTGAGATACTCGAAGTTCTCACGCCACATCCCCTCATGTCCTCACGAATCGTGAGTTTGAAAAACGCCCCGAAGACATGCAAGTCAATACTCACCGGCTCACCCAGGCTGAACGCTCTCGTCGCAGAGAAATGAAGTTATGTCTGTACTGTGGTGGAAAGGGTCATTTTCGACTTGTATGCCCCATTCGACCACCTCAGTTGACAGTAAGCTCCGTTCTGGCTCACCACGCCGTCTCGACACCACTCACAATTCCAGTAATCCTGAAAATTCGAACTTTCCATGTATCTGTAGCAGCCATTGTCGATTCCGGATCAGCGGGGAACTTCATTTCAGGGCAACTCTGCAAGAAACTTAACCTCAGGAAGGTCGACATCCCAAAGCCATACTCCATTCATGCAGTGACCGGCGAGCCCATTAACAAGGGGTATGTTACTTCACAAATCACACCCATCCAACTGTGTATTGAAAATCTTCACCACGAAATGTTCGAACCTCTCATTCTTAAGAATAGCCAAGCAGACATCATCCTCGGCCGTCCGTGGTTAATTCGTCACCAACCCACCATAAATTGGCAGTCCGGTAAAATCACCAGTTGGGGATGTCGTTGTCCACTTAAGCAATGCGCACATTCTGTTCCACCAGCTGCAGAACCCGAGAAAATGCTCACTGTGAGTTCCACCTCCATCGAGAGCCCCACGGAGAATCTGTCTACAAACATTCCCTCTTGCTATTCCTCGTTCTCTGACATATTCAACCCGGTTACTGCCTCCAACCTGCCACCTCATAGACCCTGGGATTGTGCCATTGACCTGGTCCCCGATGCCTTGATTCCCAAGGGTAAGATTTATTCACTCTCCATCCCTGAACAAGAGTCTATGCGGAAGTACATCGAGGAAGCATTACAACAGGGGTACATTCGTCCCTCTACATCTCCTGCGGCCGCTAGTTTCTTTTTTGTCGCCAAGAAGGATGGAGGATTAAGACCTTGCATCGATTACAGAGCCCTGAATCGAATCACCGTCAAGTTCAGTTACCCGCTGCCTCTCATCCCAACAGCCCTCGAGCAGCTCCGAGAAGCCAGGATCTTCACCAAGTTGGATCTAAGAAGTGCCTACAATCTGATCAGAATTAAAGAAGGAGATGAGTGGAAAACCGCTTTCATCACACCTGCAGGGCACTATGAGTACTTGGTCATGCCGTATGGGTTAGTCAACGCTCCTTCCGTGTTCCAAAGCTTCATGGACGAGGTACTCCGAGACTACCTGGGGAAATTTGTATTGGTGTATATTGATGACATTCTGATTTATTCCAAGAACCCTGTTGAGCATCAACATCATGTGGCCCTGGTACTCCAACGACTCAGGGAATTCACCCTCTTCCTAAAGGCAGAGAAGTGCACGTTTCACCAGACCGATGTCGAATTCTTAGGATACCAACTCAGTGAAAGAGGTGTGGAGATGGACAAACGGAAGACGGAGGCCATCATGTCCTGGCCAACCCCACAGTCGGTGAAAGAGCTCCAGCGGTTCCTTGGCTTTGCGAATTTCTACCGACGGTTCATACACCAGTACAGTTTCCTGACAGCTCCTCTTACCTCCCTGTTAAAGGGGAAACCCAAGGTGTTGCTATGGACCCCAGAAGCTGAGCATGGCTTTAATTCCCTCAAGGCCGCTTTCACCACCGCACCCTTGCTCCACCATCCGGATCCAGAGAAGGTATTTGTGGTGGAAGTAGATGCCTCCACAACCGGGGTAGGAGGGATTCTGTCCCAATATTCGTGCTCCTCTACCAAGACCGTACCTTGCGCATTCTTTTCCAAGAAACTATCCACAGCAGAAATCAACTACGACATTGGGAACCGAGAGCTGTTAGCGGTGAAACTTGCCTTGGAGGAATGGAGGCATTGGTTGGAGGGGGCGAAACATCCATTCTTGGTACTTACAGACCATAAAAACCTCCAGTATTTACGAGATGCGAAAAGGCTGAACCCACGTCAGGCACGATGGGCATTGTTCTTCACTAGGTTCCATTTTAAGATTTCCTATCGTCCAGGCTCCAAGAATACTAGAGCAGATGCCCTCTCTCGCATCCATGCCCCAGAAATCCCTAAGGAGGAACCCGAGACCATTTTGCCACAGAAATTGTTTGTCAATCCCATCCAGTGGGAGATCAACGAGCAATTATTGGAACTGTCGCGACAACAACCTCGAATCCCAGGGTGTCCCCCCCAGAAGATTTACGTCCCAGAGGACTTCCGAAACTCTCTCATTGCTTCAGCTCACTCCTCCGTAGGCACAGGTCATCCCGGAATCACCAAAACACTCACTACTCTCCAACTCAACTACTGGTGGCCCAATATGCAGCATGACATCACGACATTCATCCAAGGTTGTATCCCCTGTGCCATGTCCAAGGTTCCCCGAAATCTCCCTGTGGGTAAACTCGTCCCGCTTCCAGTTCCACATAGGCCTTGGTCCCACATTGGAGTGGATTTTGTCACGGACCTGCCTGGCTCCGACGATAACACCTGTATCCTCGTAGCTATTGATTGGTTCTCCAAGGCATGCAGGCTGATTCCTCTGAAAGGGCTCCCCACGGCGTTTGTCACGACTACTGATGGAGCACGTCTTCCGGAACTACGGTGTCCCAGAAGACATCGTGTCTGACAGGGGACCCCAATTTATCTCCCGAGTTTGGCGAGCCTTTTTCACCCTCATGAACGTGACCGTAAGCTTGTCATCAGGATACCATCCACAAACAAATGGCCGAACCGAACGTAAAATCCAAGATATAGGACGATTCCTGCGTACCTTCTGCCACTCCAACCAAAACATCTGGAGTCGTTACCTCATTTGGGCAGAGTACGCACAAAACTCCCTCAGACAGTCATCCACTCAACTGACTCCATTCCAGTGTGTGCTAGGGTACCAACCCCCACTGTTTCCATGGTCCGGCGAACCTTCCGAAGTACCAGCCGTAAATAAGTGGTTTCAAGAGAGCGAGGGAGGGTGGAATCAAGCCCATCACCATCTTCAACAAGCAGTGAATCGCCAACGACATTTCGCAGATGCTCACCGCCGTCAAACCCCTGAATACCAACCCGGACAGTTAGTCTGGCTCTCCACTAAAGACATCCGTCTACGCCAACCTTGCCGCAAACTCAACCCCAGATACATCGGACCGTTCCCCATCGTAAGACAAGTAAACCCAGTCACTTATCAACTTCGCCTACCTCCAGAACATCGGATCCATCCCACGTTTCACGTCTCCCTCCTGAAACCTCACCATCCACCTGTACCCCACTCAGCCACAGAACCGGTCCCTGAGGATAACCCCCCGATACCACCTATTGAACCAGAGCCCATCTATCTGATAAATGAGATTTTGGACTCCCGACGTCGAGGTGGTCGGATAGAGTATCTCATAGATTGGGAGGGGTATGGACCAGAAGAAAGATGTTGGGTGCCCCGGAACGACGTCCTTGATCCCAATCTACTCCGAGAGTTTCACGTTCAATATCCAGACAAACCTGCACCACGGCCAAGAGGTAGACCACCACGACGTCGGGGCCCAAGGGGGGGTAATGTCAGGAACCAATCAGACACCACATCCTTCACCACACAGCGATCACTCTCCCCAGAATACTAATCACCTGCACCTGTTCACAATCAGTAAGCCTCATCAACCCCTGCATAAAGACACTCACCACAGCCTCACTCACTGTCAAGCCTCCAACAGGAACAGACCATTTCCCGTTGTCCTGCTAAACCACTAAAGAAGTCCAGTTCCAGCCAAGTAAAGTATACTCACCGGTGAATTACTAACCTCTGCATTCCTGTTCCACTGCCTCCAGACATCCTGTTCGAGTCCTTGCTTCCTGAAACCCCGTCTGGATTCCCGTCCCTTTGAATCCTGGATCTTCCTGAGTCCTGGTGTTCACGCTGAGTTCTCTCTCCCACGACGACATCTGTAATAGAAAAGGCACGGATAAAGATCTGCCATCGCTTGACATAAAGTAACCTGAAGAGGATCTGCTCACCTGTACTCTGCCCCGCACGTAGTGATCCACCTCGTATCTGCACCAGCACTCTGAGAATACTCACCCTTGCACTTGTGTCACAATTAATAAAGTTGCGTTTGGATTCACTTACCTCTGTGTCCTTGCCTGTATCCTGACACCTACTTTATTTTTGACAAAACATCCCATACTATATATTTAACATATAAGCAGAAATTGGTGAACAAAAGCTTATTTGATGTGGCAGTAGTCTTTTTTTTTACAGTAAAAACTTTATAATCTATCCAAAACTAATCAATGAAATCTTGTCTAAACATTCATATTGAGTCTGTAACATATCGTGTTTATGATATATTAGCAAATAAATGGTAATTTGCAGTTTGTTGCTTATACAAAGACATTTTATTTCAACATATTTCAGTCTATTTTTACTCATCTCAGTAGGCTATAGCAATATAGTTTGGACGTGTTCATGTAAAAATAACATGTTTACTAATGTAGGTGCGAGTGTGAATGAACGGCACAGATGCGGGCTGTACAGCTGTAGTAAACAACAGCGCGTGCTCGTCTGTGCCGTTCATTCATTCATTCATTCACAGACATGCAATTCATATTTAAACAGTCTTTTTGCGGTTTACAGACACTATTCCATATCGCGATTAGAAAAAGCACTTAAGAATAAACTTACTGTTCACATCAGCTGGATCTGTTGCTCCTCAAAATTTTCCAGGATTATTACGATAGTATTATTCCTCAAAGCGTAGTAAGACGAGGTAAAGTACATGATTCTTATTAAACTTGATGTGTTTTATCCAGCTGATGTGGGCGTTGGCATGTTTGCATGGCTTGCTTCAGATCATTTGCGTTTTAATAGTGCGAGCTCTCTGTGGGCGTGGTCACATTAGCACTTAATGAGCTTAATAAGCATAATGAGCTGAAAAGAAAAAGACTGACATCGCTCTCTTTTCATTCAGATACCATAAACTGAGAATATTTGTTTTTTATATAAATTACTTCATTTAAAAGAAGAGAATTCAAGCTTCATGCCTGTGTGCCTGTATGCCTGCGTGACTGAGTATTCACTGAGTTACAATTCATTTTCGGACGCGTTTCAGAATGGACTTCACTGACAGAGAGAAGGCAGAACTAGCATCATGTTTATTTTTCTTTATTTGGTAAAAAGCTCAACACTTTGTTTTTATTGTGAGTATACACAAAAAAAAGAGACACTTAACAGGAAGATAGACACTTCCATTGCGAAGATCATTAGTTATTAACTTAGGGGCCGCTAACACGACACTGTTCTAACAGAAAAACCCTTAACGCGCTCTGGTCGCCCATCCGCATAAAGCAGTGCCTGGTGTCACGAATGCACTCCCTGAAATAGGTTTGAAGGTGCAAACGATTATCCGTTATCTCTGCGCAAATCTCAAAAACGCAAACCCGCGAAAACGCAGACGGCGCGCACATGCGCATCACGTGTTCAGTCGATAGGTATGCGCATTTGAATATATATGTGCGCAGCCGTGTAGTCCTTCTTCACAAATCAACCCTCAGCAAACTACTTGTCTGGCTTAAAAATGTATAATACATAATTTTTTGTCGCGTCTGTGTAGCCACGAGAACCGGAATTATCCCGAAAACATTTTTATCTGTACAGAGGTAAAGGGAAGGAGGTCTTCACAGGGGAGAGACTAGTTGGCACTTCAGGACTGTGTTGTCGTCGTGTCCAGCCGCTGGTCCTTCATCAGATCTGGATACGGCCTGAATCCGGCAGACTGCGGTAAACCTCGGGATAAACAGAAAGACTAATATTAGCGTAGATGCCATCCTTCTTATGATGTACCAGGTACATCAGGATTTATAGGAAGTGTTCCCGGTTCCGGCTGATGTAAACTATGCAGCCTAACATTGAATTATAGAAGTCTATAATGTGTTATGTGTATGCTAGGCCAAAGAGATGTGTTTTTAGATAGTTCCAAAGTTTTGGTGCTAAATAGGAAAAGGATCTACCGCCAGCAGTCGAGTTTGATATTCTAGGTATTATCAACTGGCCGGAATTTTGAGAGCACAATAGACGTGAAGGACTATAATCCGTTAAGAGCTCGCTCAAGTACTGGGGAGGTAAACCATTTAGTGCTTTGTAAGTAATCAGCAATATTTTAAAATGTATACGATGTTTAATAGGGAGCCAATGCAGTGTTGACAGAACAGGGCTAATATGGTCATACTTCCTGGTTCTGGTAAGAACTCTAGCTGCTGCGTTTTGGACCAGCTGTAGTTTGTTTATTAACTGTGCAGGGCAACCACCCATAATAGCATAACAATAATCTAGCCTTGATGTCATGAACGCATTAACTAATTGTTCTGCATTTTTTATTGAGAGCATATGATGTAATTTAGATATATTTTTTAGATGAAAAAATGTGGTTTTACAGATACTAGACAAGGGACATTCAAATGAAAGATTGGTATCAAAGAGCACACCCAGGTTCCTAACTGACGACGAGGACTTGACAGAGCAGCCATCAAGTGTTAAACAGTATTCTAGTTTATTACGTGAGGAAGTTTTTTGTCCAATAATTAGAATCTCTGTTTTTTCAGAATTAAGTAGTAGGAAATTGCTAGTCATCCAGTTTTTTTATATCTGCTATGCATTCCGTTAATTTTGTGAATTTGTAAGTTTCGTCAGGGCGTGAAGAAATTTAGAGCTGAGTATCATTAGCATAACAGTGAAAACTAATGCCATTCTTCCAAATGATATCTCCTAAGGGTAGCATGTACAGAGTGAACAGCAACGGTCCTAGTACTGAGCCTTGTGGTACACCATACTGAACTTTTGATCGATAAGACATCTCTTCATTTACTGCTACAAACTGATAATGGTCAGATAAATATGATTTAAACCATGCTAGTGCAATTCCACTAATGCCAACATAATTTTTGAGTCTATTTAAAAGAATGTTGTGGTCGATAGTGTCAAATGCAGCACTAAGATCGAGTATCACTAATAGAGAGATACAACCACGATCGGATGATAAGAGCAAATAATTTGTGACTCTAATGAGAGCTGTCTCAGTACTATGGTACGGTCTAAATCTTGATTGAAAATCCTTGCAGATATCATTTCTTTCTAAAAAGGAACGTAGTTGTGAAGATACTGCCTTTTCTAGTATCTTTGACAGAAAAGGTAGATTCGAGATCGGCCTGTAATTGACTAATTCTGTAGGATCAAGTTGTGTTTTTTTTTTCCAGGCGGTTGAATCATAGCCAGCTTAAAAGTTTTTGGTACATATCCTAATGACAAAGATTAATTAATGATATTAAGAAGAGGAAGCATCTCTTTCAGTAGCATAGTTGGTATAGGGTCTAAAATGCATGTTGTCGATTTAGATGATTTAACGAGTTTAGAAAATTCTTCCTCTCCCATAGCAATTAATGAATTGAATATTTTGTCAGGGAGACTACACTGCACTGCCTGATGCAATACTGTAGTAGATGGTTGCATAGATATATTTTTCTCCCTGATATTATCAATCTTGTAAGTAAAGAAGTTCATAAAGTCATTACTGCTGTGCTGCTTGGAAACGTCTGAGCTAGCAGCTTTATTTTTTGTTAGTTTAGCCACGGTTTCAAATAAATATCTAGGGTTTTGTTTATTTTTTTCTTACAGGGTTGAAAAATAAGCAGATCTAGCAGCTTTTAAGGCCTCTCTGTATGTAATCGTGCTCTCTTCCCATGAAATGTGAAATACCTCTAGTTTTGTTTTCTTCCAGTTGCGCTCCATTTTTCTGGCCACTCTCTTAAGGGCCCGGGTGTGCTCGTTGTACCACGGCGTTGGACTATTTTCTTTAATCTTCTTTAAGTGCAAAGGAGCAACTGTGTCTAACGTGCTGGAAAAGAGAGAGTTAAAAGTTTCTGTCGCAATATCAAGTTCTTCTAAGCTATCTGGGATGCTGAGATGATGAAACTGATCAGGAATATTATTAATAAAGCAAATTTTAGTGGCAGATGTGATAGGTCCAACATATTTGTAACACGGAGTCGGCTTTGCAGCCTTGGCTAAAGTTTACATGAGACTAGATAATGATCTGAGATGTCATCGCTCTACTGCAGAATTTCAACGGCATCAACATTGATTCCATGTGATAATACTAGATCTAGAGTATGATTACAACAATGAGTAGGTCCTGACACAAGTTGTCTAACTCCAATAGAGCTAAGAATGTCTTTAAATGTCAATCCCAGTGCATCTTTTTCATTATCTACATGTATATTAAAATCACCAACAATTAGGGCTTTATCTGCAGCCAGTACTAACTCTGATAGAAAGTAAGCAAATTATTTGATAAAGTCTGTATGGTGCGCTGATGGCCCGTATACAGTAGCCAGCACAAATCTCAAACGTGATTTATCATTTACACTAGATATTGTTACATTCCTGTAAAGAGAAATGTTGGAGGATTTCGATATAAGAGAAGAGGACCTTGAGTTTGTTGCCCAGCCCTATTTGTTTAAACCGTGAGAGGCGTCTACTCTCAGCTAAGCTTTCGCTCCTATTACACAATATATATGTAAAATATGTGGAAACATCCAATCAAAAACATAATTTAAATGTCATATGTGGTCTACTTTTTGCATTGGATCTGCATTAGCAGACCCTGTGTCTGTCTTTAAGGGATCTGGTTTCTCTGGGTTCAGTGAGAAAGTCACACATGACTCTGGCTGGGGCCCTTCAGCTGACAGGTATCAGATTCAACCGCTCTTTCTTCGGCAGGAATATCAGAGGATCAAGGAGAGAGGGTGTTCGATGGGAGCAAGACGAAAGAGAGAGAGAGAAAGTACAGGCGTGAGGAATGTTAAACTACCATCAGGTGTGTGTGGTGGGTGTTAATAAGGGCTCTTAAATTGAGTGAATGACATCAGACATTTTTCCATTGCGTCACATTCGGTGTCAGACTCTGACCCCCACCCACACAAATCTCTGCTTAAATAAAAAAACACCTCAAGATATAAGTGGTATAGTCCACAACTTAGGAGCACCTGTTGCCTGGGGAGGATTCTTTTCATGTGACATGGGAATGAGTTGGTGGGGAGGGGCTTATAGGCAGAGTTTGTGACCCCTTAGGCATGTGTTCCAAAATAGTAAGGGATCTATGAGCTAAGAAAAGCAGAACAATAGAGACTAGGTCAGCCCAGTTAACCATTCTTGGCCAATATTATTGGGTTTTAAACCATCAAGGCATCTGGAATCTCTTGACCCATATAATCATGTGGGGGAAACTGAACTAAAGAATTGAATCTTTGAAATTCTCAAACCAAATGCTCGATTAATACTTGAATTACCCATAAGCAAGGATACATGGAATGTTCTACAGTTTATGCATGATTAAACTTTACAGTAATTAGTCTCAGTTCTGCACAAAATGTAGTGATCCGACTCTCTCTCTCTCTGTCTCAAACATGTGGGACATGCTAATGTTACCTACGCCTTGCTCTTTTTTTCAATGACACATAAGGTCAAGACAATTTGTACAGTGACAAACCAACCTTGAAGGACTGAAGCTAATGGAAACAGCCTAGTCAGTGTAGCTACTCTTCACATAGATCTAAACTCCTCCCCTCTGGCCCAAAATTCTAAAAACATGCGGGTGGAGAGTGTGTGAGCATGTATTCTGTGTCCTCTTCTTCAAACCTCAGAGAGAAAATTATAGACACTGGAGAAACACACAAGCCTTAATCCAAATTTTGGACTTTTTTTTGTATAGTTATTGTCTCTGTGTGTGTGTGTGTGTGTTTGTGTGTGTGTGTGTGTGTGTGTGTCTGTTTTAAAGGACAAATTCAATTTACAGATCAGTGCATTTGGAATAATACTGCTTGGAAAGGACTGTGGGACAGGACCAAAACTTTGAGTCTCGCACACTCAGAGTCATGCCGGCTGGGTTTCAACAGTTGGGAGGGGAGGTAATGACAATTACGATTATGCATGTAAGATAATGTGAGCTACCATACAGTGTGATGATGATAGTTTAATTTTCTTTAAAATATAAACATTTTAAACAATGTTATATTTGATTTTTATTTGATTTAAATACCTAAAATAATTCATTATGTGAATGTGCCCATGTACTGATTTAATATTACACTCACACTCGCCACTGGATATTGTGATCCAATGAGAGTGTGAGATACCAATAAAGTCAACAATGCAGTTGGATGTAAAATGGTCACATGTTTCAAGGTCAAATCTTTGTTTTTAAATTACTCAGAGATACTCAGTTAAAGCATTTCTGTCTCACAGTGGACCTTAAATGATAAAGTGTAAACACTTTAATACTTGAATACTTCTGTATCTTAGTGCTTGTTGGTGCCATGCTTTGTGATATGCTGACAGAAATCACAACACTCTAATGCCACTATTACCAACCTATTATGCCAGCATATCTGAGGAACTCATTTTAATGTTTTGTTAAAGAAGTATTCTCCTAAACTGAAAAAATGGTTCTGTCCAAGTGTTCAGACATACTGCCTCTCTTGACATTGGACGTTTCCGTGTATCATTACAAAACACAACATAGCCAAACCTCAACACAGATTGGTCATGCAAGGGAGCAAACACACAATACAAGTTTAGTGCAAAAATATTATATCATATAGTTTAATTTAAACATTTGTGACATAATTGTGTCATATACCATGAAAATGAATATTTGAACAGCACATGTTTTTAATTTATTTTATATTGAATATATAATTGATTTACATTTCTATATGGTATGACGAGTTATCAGAATGCAACTAAATTAAAGTAATTAAAGTTCCCATTCAGTCAGTCACGTCATGGGGTCTCACCTGTGAGCCCAATCACCTCCATGTGGTAACAAAACAAGCCAATGAGATTTGCATGCCAAGTTAGACCTACTCGGACATACGGGTATAAATAGGACAGGCATTACTCACTTCATTCATATTTTGCTTCGGAGCCAAGCAGTTGTAAAATAACGATTGCTCATTCCATCCACCTGACAGCTGGAAAATGGAGACTCCAGGCGGTCCAGCTGATTTGGAGCCAATTCGGGGATGTAGAGGTAGACTTCTTTGCCTCCCAGGAGTCCGCCCAGGTGCCCGCTGCCAGTTGTTTTATTCCCTGAATGATGGGAACCTTAGGCACGGAGGCACTGGCACACAGCTGCCCCCGGGGCCTACACAAATATGTGTTGACCCCAGTGAGCCTTCTCAGACAGACAATGTGCATGGTCAGGGTGGACGAGGAGCAGGTCTTGTTAGTTGCGCCGCACTGGCCCAACCAGACCTAGTTCTTAGAATTGGACACCTCAACAAACTCGTCTCCATACCGGCGTGATGACTCCGACCCCCAACTAGATGGAACTGGATAAATATTGTGAAAGTTCTGATCCAATTTGACTTCTGACCTATAATGCTGCCTGAATCATAATCATACACTGTTCGTTCGTTGGCCAGAGGAGAACTGGCCCCCTGACTGAGCCTGGGAGAACAAGTTTTTTTCCCTCCATTCTGTCACCTGATGGAGTTTTGGTTCCTTGTCACTGTTGCCTTTTTCGCCTTTCTTGCCTTTGTCGCCATTGGCTTTTGGCTCGCTTAGTTGGGGACCTTTAATTTTATATTTCACAATATTATTACAACATTATTTTCCTGTTATCTCTGTAAAGCTGCTTTGAAACAATCTATATTGTAAAAAAACGCTATATAAATAAAGGTAAAAAAAAAAAAAAAGATGCTTCTCGCAACAGCCCCTCCCTCCACGTGTGGTCTCTGGACGAGACATGGAGGACTTAAGTGGCCTACCACCAGCGGTAGTTGACACTATCACTTCAGCTAAAACCATCTCTACGAGGCGTGCTTATGCTTTAAAGTTGAGTTTGTTCGGCTCTGTGCTTTCCTTCCTTCAATATGGTTTGGAGCAGAGGCTGTCCCCCTTAACCTTGAAGGTGTTGCCATTGCAGCACATCATGAGATCCTTCTTGCTCTTCAGGTGAGTTCCCCACTCGGCAAACCCTGAATCGAGTTCCTACTGCATCTTTCGGCAGTCAGACGCGGCAGAGGTGTCAGCCCTTGTACTGGGCTAGATGCCCATATGACCTGATTCCCTGTTCCGTAATCCCATATGTGGATTATCCATGATACGGTTTCCCCCTCTGCTCTGCCTCGTCCCTAGATAGGTAGGACCTACTTCTGAGATCTTCCAAATGAAGTACTGCCCCACAGGTCAGTCCATATGTGAAATCTCTTCATGTTACCTTCCTTCAGGCAGGGTATGGTCACCGTAGCATTCCCCTTCTTTGGGAATGGGCACGCCAGCGTTATGGTCATGGCTGAGAATTGTTGGGAATTGAGTTGCGAAGCACTCTTCCCTGGGGTAGGAACAGCAGCTTTGACTGTCGCCAGAGTAAGACCCTGTCCCTTTCATCCTTTTCATTGAAAATTTCACTGGCCAATATTCATTGGCTCGCTTTGTTACCACTTGTTACTCCTTCAGGGAACTGGGTTTACATCAGTAACCAAGACATTTTTCTGTATTATTATAAATTTAGTCAAAACGGCAGACAAATCATAAATGCAATCAATAGTAATATGATTTGATTGCTTATCACTTTTGACCAATAGCTGGTGCTGTTACCAAATTCATGTTGTGTGGTCAGTGAGAGGTGACAATGAAATAAAATGTTTGGAGTCTATATTCCTAAAGTGCCCCCTATTATTCTATTTTAAAGGCTCCTAATTTTGTTTTGGAAGTCTTCTACAACAGGTTTACATGCATCAAAGGTAAAAAAACGGTTTAATTTTCTTATAATATACATCGCACATCACCACATTTTTCAATGATTCTACAATGACTCGTTGGATGAATCAGTCTCTCTAAATCCCTCCTTTTCGAAAGCCTGCTCTGCTTTGATTGGCCAGATGGCCCAGTCTGTTTTGATTGGTCTACCGCGTACAGCGCCTGTCGTAAGCTACACGGCCATTACCATAACTGAATGTCAGGACTGTCCGGAGGCTTCTTAAATCTCAGCGATTGTAAACTGTAAAGACAGTAACGATGACGTTGATTTTACCATATTAATCTGAGCGCTAGTCCGATGATGGAACATTGGAAGAACTAGTTATTCAAACCGAACCTCCATCGTAAGGGCAACTTGAGCAGGATGTTTCTCAGTGATATGCTACTCAGTTTGGGGCACATTATGAGATGTTGCAGCTGTCATTCCTCACCATCAGCATTAACAAGTGTATGTCCATACAAAATAGACAGGCATTATGCAAATGTATCTTCTAGTGACGTAGAACCGTAAAGCAGTAGGATTCAAATAAAAAATGACTCGTATAGGCAGTTCAGAGTTGATTCTTTCTTTTGGGCACTTGAAGCTTTGCAGAGTTACAGCCTCAGAATCAGCTTGTCATCAAGTCATTAAATTCATTGATGCATCATTTGAGAACGGTTTGGTCAACCAAAAAGCTTTTGATAACTTTTTGCCAGAATGGTCGCACGATAATCCGATTTTGGTGAAACGGTCTAGGATGAGTTCAGAGGTGTAAAGTCCAGGTTCAGAAAGTAAATGTCCTCCTCAGTATTTTGTTCCAATCACCTGGATTTGCTAATTAGCACAGTTTTTCAGCCAGGATATAGAACTAATTAGTGAAATCAGCTTGCTGAGTTCATGGGTGGAATAAACATATGGCAGGACTTTTACTTTCTGACCCTTGGATTTTACACCTCTGGATGAGTTTTAAAAACCAGGCTTTCAAATAAATTTAAAATAACAGAGAGCAGTTTTGACTGATTATGGCATAATTGTGATCATTGTTCTTGGTATGATTTAAGAAATCTATTAAAGGTGCAGTGTATGATTTTTAGCGACATCTAGCGGTTCGGCTGCGAGTTGCACTAAGGGCTCAGCCCACTGCTCACCCCTCCCTTTCGAAGAAGCTACGGTGGCTGAATCGGGACAAACATATCGTCGTCTGAGACAGCAGAGAATAGCCAGAGTAAGCCAAGAGTGTGTAACATTGTCACTGTTTCTGTACCACAGTCCATTATAAACCACATCATGGATAAAGTGCGAGCCCAAAGGTGCGCGCGGTAAAAATGGCATGATTGTAACAACGCGCGTGCCTCCGCATCCCCTAGACACCATTTACTACACACAATAGGCTTTTTTTCTCTGATTTTGAAAACTCTTCGCGATCGACTTAAAGTGCTTCCAAGATCGACTTGTCGACCGCGATCGACGGGTTGGTGATTCCTGTAACGTTACTGTTTTATGGTCAATGACAAGAGTACTAATCAGCTGTCTCACGAACGTAACCAGCACATTTATCCCCACATAGCAAAGCCATAACACAGCAAGGGGGGGAGAACTAAGTTACATGAAACAATCCAACTACATATTTTACACCACTGACAAGGGAAAAGTCACTACTCACGGTGTTTATGGCTAGCTTCTAGCTTTCTGCAGCTTCTCTTTCAAGGTAGTGACGAAACGCGCTCTGTAGCGCTGTTTGTTCGCGTTCGGCTACGGTAGAAACATGACGTCACAATATGTCGACCTTCATAGAAGGGGGTGCCCGCGGTTATGTAGATATAAATGTCTCATTCTAAGGTAATAAAAACATTACGGTTTATTAAGTAAGTTCTTTATACACCACTGAAAACATAGTTATGGATGTCATATTGCATTTCTGTTAATAGATACTCAAAATTTTTACACATTGCACCTTTAAGACCAGTTTCATTAAAATAAAAAAATAATCAAAAGCTATTAGCATTTTTTGAACGGTCTCAACTTTTTGAGTACCTTCAGGGTATGTTTCCAATGACACAAACAGAGTTTCGAAATGATAATGTCTTTATAAAACACAGTATTTTACGTCAAAATTCAAAATGGCCAATGCCCAACATGGGCGATATGGGAAAGATTGGGTACCATGTGACTTGGTATGTCATATCAAATCTAATGAGACCCAAAGAGTATCCAATATTTTGTGATTTTGGGGCAAATCGATCAGAAACTATAAGCAAAAATAGTGAATGATGAAAATCATATTTCCGGACCAGTAGGTGGCGGTGTGCTGAAACGCTTAAGGTTGTCTCAGGTCATGCTTGCGATGACATGTACCAAGATTTGCCTCATGCTAAAGCATTGCATTTTGATGTGCTCTTTGTTGAATTTGTTTGTGTGTTATTCTAGAACAGTTTGGTTTATCAAAAAGCTTTTGATAACTTTTTGCCGGCACGGTCTGCAGATGATCTGAGCCAACTTTGCTAGGTTGAATCGTCTTGAGCAAAGGAATCATAGAAAAAATTATAATTTTGTGTTTAGGCCTTATGTTTCAAAAGTTATTAGAATAAACATGGTAACAAATTTGGACAGTTGGTGGCACTATAGGTAAATGACTCCAAATTTGCTGTGCTTAAAGCCAAAGTCCTTTTAGGCAAGTCATGCCACTCGGCCGCCATGTTGGCAACGGCTCCGGGCAGCTATTTCGGACTAACAAAACCAGGCTCCTATCTAAATGAATGGGCAGAGAGTCAGAACTGCACTTTCACTGGTCACCGGGACATAAAAACTGCATGTATAGAAACAGCAGTATATGATAAAAATCGCTGAAAAAGTTTGATGACTTTGCAGCAAAATAAGGTTTAAAACGCCTTTTCCCCCACAGGTTAAACTTTTACTACGCATGCGCAAGGTTTCACGACACCAGCTTCATTTACGTTTCTATCCAGAATGCCGGTGTTGTGCCGAGCACTTAAACAAATGCTCAATGTCATTTTATCACTGTGTACAATACAATATTTTGAATTATTATTTTCTTGTGTTTTGTTCTTCTTGTGTCTCACTTTTTCTTTGCTTTGAGTGTGTACCCCTGATATGGACAGAATTTTTTGTAATCTCATTGTATAACGTTATGTGTTCTGTAAAATAAAATTATTTTTTAAAAACCCTTGAAGAAATGCTGTGCTTATTGACGTTAGGGATAAAGTCAGCATATAACGTTACCATCTACAGTATATTTACACAACGCACACTGCATATCAAATCTGCCACCTGTCGCAAACCTCACTGCGCATGCGTCAGTGGAACCAGACGATAGGTTTAAATGTTTCCCGGCTTGACTGTTAAAAGCAGACGATTGGCTTTCCAGCGGGAGGGGCGGGACATGTGCATACAACCGCCATCTTTGGCGTTACGGGTTTTCCCTATATAGTTGTATTGAGGAAGTGGCATGTCTCTGTATAAATTGTCTCTGTTAAAGTTCAGACTGTCCTCTATCTGTGTGCTAAATTTCATTACATTCTTGCAAGCGGTTCTATGGGCTGCCATAGACTAAAGAGCAGAAGAAGAAGAAAAATATTAACAGAGACAATAGGCCACACGCACATTCAGTGATTAGCCACTTATAATACATATTAATGCCAGTAAGTGTTACACAATGAAAACAGCGTTTGTTTAGAGAAATGTGTTGTACACTCCTTTACACTTATGTCAGCAGATAAAAACAAGAGAGGAGTCAGCCAGACTTCTGTCAGTCAGAGAAAAGACAGGTGTGTGGCCCATTCTGCTAATGCCAGATGAACCACAAAGACATGGGAACAGACTGAACCATTTGACCTACGTGACAGACAGAACAAATCAAATCAGTATAGGGCTTAATTTTAAAGCAGTAATCCTTAATTAAATATGAAGGTATTTTTGTAATCAGATAGATATATGGCGTTCCACCTCTCCAATGTTGAACATATTGCTGTGAAGACATTCTATGACATAATGGTTTGTTTATGTACAGGTTGAGGCAATCATACCATGTCCTTGATAGCCATCCAGGAAATAAGATATCAATTTATATCTCTCACGTTATCTATAATATTTTTTAAATATGAATTTAGATTTTATTCTAATATATAAATATATAATTGCAATATTTAACAATATAGAAAACAAATATTTAAATTTAGAGTGAAGATGACAGTAATGCTGTAATACCTTCCTTTGATGTTTGTAACTTTGTTATACTTTGAACACAATATGCTGCTGAGATTACATGAAAATATTCCTGCTTCAACAGACTTATGTGTATACTGTGATTATAAACATTGTGTGTTTTGGTTTCCTGCAGAGAATAACTGGAACCCTCGCACTGTCAGTGTTCACTGCTGTACTGGGTTCCTTTCAGTTTGGCTATAACATTGGAGTCATCAACGCTCCACAGAAGGTAATATTGCATCCATGAAAATCAGTTACTCGTACATATTTTAGACATATTATCAGTGTATTGTTAAAACTACAATTTGCAACTGCAGGATAATAATGATGTCCAAATAATTACATTCATAAAGAGTGACGAAGCACAGTCCACAGCCATATCTTAGCTATATTATATTACATATTATAATATTCAGCAATTGTCACTTCAAGTGCATCTCTGTGATGAATCACCAGAGGCAGTCAGGTCCATTTGCAACGTTTATTAAAGAAGAGTAGTAACAGGAAAAGGGTCAGACACTGGCAAGATCAACAACGAAGAACAGGCTCACACTTGTCAAATCCAGGCGAAGGGTCAGGGCTGGCAGCGAGCAGAAGAGAATCCAGGGACGAAGCAGAGGGTCGAGAGGCAGGCAGCAGACAACGGGAGAATCAGATCAGAGGAGGTCAAACACAGGCATGCAAAATACAGGGATAACGCTCAGAATGTTTACAAAGGAAACAAGACTTCACACTGGGTGCTTCTCATTTCTTATTTGTACATCCTCGTTTCCTTTCCTTGCTTCCTTTCCTAGCGTCTCAGCTCCTCCCCCTGTAGGTTGTGAGGGAAGGACGCAAGGAAAGAAAATGAGGACTGAGGAATCGAATGAAAGCTTTTTTTATACATTGGAAGACTTGATCACTCGAGCGTCACTTCACAGCATCATCAGCTGCGCTCAAAGGATCTGCCCTTATGTTGTTGAAGTTAGATTATTTAAGAAATTCATAATGAATAATAATAAAGCAAGATACCCTGTTGAAATATGTGAGATGTGTGGTTAATATAAACTGCAAGAGTATAGTATAAATTCAAATTATTGTGATCGATGTGAAGTGGGAGGAGAATTGATACGTGCGTCACGTTTAGTCGATAAAAGACTTCCGTATAGGATCCACCTGTGTATCCTCGCTCATGACTCCTCTGGAAGCCTCCTCACTCCCCGATCCTAGACTCCTCGCGGAGCAATTAGGGAATTGAGATGTCCTTCAAGATGGCTGTGCTTGATTGGTTTCCGGGTTATAGGATGGAGGAAAGAGGAGCGAGGAGACGAGGAGGGATATTGAGAAGCACCCACTGTTTCTTCTTTCTTCTTTGTCGTTTTACGGCGGTTGGCATCCAACATTAATGGTGCATTACCGCCACCTACTATACTGGAGTGTGGACCGGAGATAAAATAAATACATAAATAAACCATCAAACTAAAATAACTTTATATTATTTTTCCTCTTTTTCTTAAAAAATAAATAAATAAATAATTAAATGTAAGCATCCTAAATCCTTTCTGCCAGTCTTGTTTCTTTTAAGAATTGCAATACCAATGCACTACACCATTTACCATTTTCCCCAGCAATTCCCTTAGTGAATTCCCTTGCCCCCCTAACCTTCTTATACCCTCTTTCATCTTTCCTCTTTCCCTCTCATATTTCTGACACTCAAAAATCACATGCTCCACAGTTTCAATATTTTCACACCTACCCGATACGTGCTTACCTACTATATGTAAATACTTATTTAACCCACAATGTCCTATTCTTAATCTCGTGAAGATAATTTCTTCCCTTCGCTTCCTTCCAGTGACCCTCTCTGTCCCAAGCTTTTGTTGAATGTTATATAAATGTCTTCCTTTCTCCTCCGCATCCCATTGTGCCTCTCACTTTTTAATAATTTTTGACCAGATTTGTGCTTTCGCTTCTGCTTTACTTATTGTAATTACTATTTCAACCTCTTCTTGTTTACTCGCTTGCTTTGCCAGTCTATCTACCATTTCATTACCCTTCACTCCCACATGTGCTGGAACCCATGTAAACTTTACCGTCATCCCCATCTGACAAATCCGTGAGTGAATTTCTAGTATTTCATATATTATGTCCTGTCTCGCTTGTGACTTAAAAGAATGCAAACTTTCCAGAACTGCACTTGAGTCTGAACATATGACAACCTTTTCTGGTTTGACTTCAACCCAATTCAATGCCAACCAAACAGCTACCAATTCCACGGTGAATACTGATAAATTATCAGAGATTCTCTTCTGCATTTTCACCCCCATCTTTGGTACACTGAAAGCAGCTCCAGCTTTTCCCGACTCAAGGTCTTTAGATCCATCGGTAAATATGACCAAATATTCACCATACTTGTCACTCATCCTATCACAAAATACTTGACATATATCCACCTCCGCTCTATTTCTTGAGTGGGTATTTAAAATCTCTAGGTCCACATTAGTCTGCCAAAAAAGCCAAGGAGGTCTGACTGGCAGCGGAACTGTTGGGCTAAATTCCTTTCCCTCTAATCCCATCTCTTTCCCAATAGTATCACCCACCCATCCAAAACTCTGAATTTTAACCCTTTCATGTTCCCAGCATATCTGCATAACTGCTCTTGTGGGGTGATACCTACCCTGTCCTTGCAAGTTTGCCCAATAATTGGCAGCCAGTTGTTCCCTTCTTAATTGTAGTGGCATCTCACCCATTTCTACCTGCATTGCAACTGCAGATGATGAACAAAACGCCCCAGTACATATCCTTAATGCTTGTGTTTGCACCACATCCAACTTGGCCAATATTGTTCTAGCTGCATCTCTGTAAGCTATACATCCATAATCTATTATTGATTTAATCAGTGCCCCATATATCCTCTTCATTGCTTTTCTATTCGCGCCCCAGTCCACTCCTACCAAACACCTCATCACATTTAATACTTTTTTACATTTAACTATAACTTTCTCAATGTGCCCGGCCCATGTCAACCTAGCATCAAACACCATTCCCAAAAATTTACAAGACTCAACCCTCTCCAGTACATTTCCATATAATTTAAGATTGATCTCTTCATCCACCTTTTTCCTTGTAAAGAAAACCACCTGCGTTTTTTCCCTTGAAAATCTAAAACCCCATCTCAGTGACCACCGCTCTACTAGATCTATTGCTTCCTGGACCTTTCTAACTGTATACTTTATGTTCCTTCCCCTTTTCCACATCGCCCCATCATCAGCAAACAAAGATCTTCCAATCCCAGGCCCTGCATCTGAAAATACATCATTTATCATGATGGAGAAGAGCAAAGGACTAATCACACTTCCCTGAGGGGTCCCATTTTCTATGAGGTAGCTGCCAGACATTTCTTTTCCAACTCTCACTCGTATGGATCGTCCATACAGGAAATCCCTCACCCAGTTAAAAGCCCTACCTCCTATTCCCATTTTATCCAGTTTAATCATCAGTCCCTCTTTCCACATCATGTCATACGCTTTCTCCACATCAAAAAACACTGCTACCACTGTTTCTTTATTGACCTGGGCTTTCCTCATTTCATCTTCTAGGCATAACACTGGATCCATTGTTCCCCTCCCCTTCCTGAATCCACTTTGACATGATGTAATTAATTCCCTCTTCTCCAAAAAAAATCAACCAGTCTGTCCGTTATCATTCGTTCCATAACTTTACACACATGCGATGTTAACGCAATTGGCCTATAGCTGGTAGGTTTTGTCGGGTCCTTCCCTGGTTTTCTAATTGGAACTACAACTGCTTCCTTCCAGCTCTTTGGAAGCTGCCCATCCTCCCAAACTCTGTTATATAGCCTAAGCAGTCTACCTAATGCTACCTCACCCATACATGAAAACATAATATAGCACATTTCATCCTCTCCTGGTGATGTCAAACCTGCTCTAGCAATAGCGCTTTCCATTTCTGCCCTAGAAAATGGAGCACTCAGTTCATCTCCCACTTCCTCCCTTTTTTCCAAGACCCCAGGATATGCCTTTAATGTCATTTCCCTTCCTTTCCTCCACTTACCCTCCATGTTGTCAGAGCTATGTATTGCCACAAAAGCTTTAGCCATCATCTCTGCCTTCTCTACATCAGTTACTGCCTTCTCCTCCCCACTGACCAGTACAGGGTAGTCCCACTCCCTCCTTATTCCGCTCATCTTCTTAATCATCCCCCACACTTCTCCCACAGGTGTCTGTCTTCCTATTGAGCTGCAGAACTCATGCCAGTATTTCCTCTTAGCGTGGCGTACAGTTTCTTACAACTGCTTGAGACCTTTTATATTGAATTAAATGCTCAAAATTATGAGTACGTCTCAACACTCTAAAAGCCCTGTTTCTACCTCTAATTACTTCAGTACATTCCTGTGTCCACCATGGAACCACTTTCCTTCTCCTTATCCCAGAACTCTTAGGAATAGTTTCATCTGCCACTTTTTTAATACTCTCTTTCACTCTCCATATCTCCAACCTCCCCTGCTAACCTTTCCTCACATAACTCCTTGAATTTGTCCCAATTAGCCTTACTGAAGACCCATCTCCCTCTTCCTTCTCCAAACAGGTTTCCAACCCTCATTCTAATAGTGCATAAAATAGGAAAATGATCACTCCCTACTGTCGACTCCTCCCAATCACAAAACCTTGCTAGATCATGAGATGTGATGGTAAGGTCTAGTGCTGACTCTTTTCCTGACCCCATATCGATCCTTGTCCCACTACCATCATTAATACACACCAACCCTTTTAAATCCATCAACTCCTCCATCACTCTCTTCCCCCCCCCCCCCCAAAGTGGATTGTGAGCATTAAAGTCTCCACACCACACTACCTTTCGTCCTTCCTGTCCCTCTACCTCTTCCATTAAACCTAATTCTAATCTTTTACATGGATTGTAAAAATTTATTATCATTAAATTTTCCATTCCTACCCACACCTCCACCACTACATACTCCAACTCCTTCCCTAATCCCAGAATCCTATATGGCAGCCCCAGTTTAATAAATGTAGCACAACCTCCCCCACCTCCTGTGCTTCTGTCTCGACGGACACCCACATACCCTTGTATCACAAAATCCAGATTTGGCCTCAGCCAGGTCTCTTGAATACAAATAACATCTGGCTTTTGCAACATTTCATCAATAACATGTTTAAACTCTTGTCCGTTTGCTACCAGGCTTCTAGCATTCCAATGTATTATTAACACCATGATAAATATTAACCAACCTATGTTTCCTGACTAGACTGATGTTTGAGATCATCTCTCACTGTTTCCCATGTCAGCCCTGTTACATCCAAATGCCGTACTGCTGCCATCACTATCAGCTGTATTCTTTCAGTCTTTGATTTTACATCTGCAGTACCATTAATCACACCAGCAATAAATGTTACTAACTTTCTAACATCCATTTGTATCATATTTCCCTCATCCTCTTTCTCTTGCCTTGCTTCATGTCTCACATTATTCTCACTGCCACCCCCTGCCTTCTGGTTCTGGACCTTTTTAACTGCCTCTGCATATGACACTTTCTGTCCTACTCTCACTTGCTGCACTTGCACCGCTTCCTTCATCATAGTACACCCTCCATAAGCCACACTATGCGCACCCCCACAATTACAACATTTAGGTGGCACTCCTTCCCCACATTGACCATGACTATGATTTCCTCCACATCTGGCACACCTTCTTGTCTCATTGCACATTACTGCTACATGTCCAAACCGCTGACAGTTATAACACCTAAGCGGTCTAGGCACGTACAGTCTCACAAAGTAGCTCATGTACCCAATTGTTACTGTCCCTGGAAGGACCCCTCCCTCAAACTGTAACAAAACTGACTGACTATCTTCCTTAATGCCATCTCTTGTTATTTGTAATCTTTGTGCACTCATTAAATTTCCCCCTCTCATGTTATTCTTGATTTCTTCCATCTGTTCACACACCGGAATTCCTGTAATCACCCCCTTACTCCATCTTTTCCCTCCCTGATCTTTTTCAACCTTTACCACCTGAAATTGTCCCACCTTTTCTAACTTCAGTACCCGCTCTCTTTGATTACTATCTTTACATGTAACCACTAAACTACCATTTCTTAGCACCCTTGCTGCAACAATATCACCTATCGCATTCTTTAATGCCGATGTCAATCTGACCGGATTTACACCTCCTACTCCGCCTTCCTCTCGAAAATTGATTACAACTTTATACTCGTCAATCTCACGATCCTCTTGTGTAACTGCCTCACTCTCCTCACCACTCATTTCCGAACTACTACTTACTCCTAATAAGCTAGCCTTCCTTTTCTTAATCATACTTTCATTGCCACTTCCTACCTGCTTTCCCTTTCCTCCTTTGCCCTTTCCTCGTCCTCGTCCACCTCCACCTCCACCTCCACCTCCACCTCCACCCTCCATCTCCGGTCCAGTCACAGCACAGCCGTACCGAACCGCCAACCGACACGTCTGCTTATTTTGGTTTGTTTGTTTCCGCATCGTGTCTCCGTTTCCCAGCAAAATTATTGAGGGTGAAGCGTCTTCCACCTTCACACTGTTTGAGATGTGAATGGGGCTTATATGCAGGTAGATAACAGGATGCAGGTGCGTGAGTAATCAGTGATGGCAGGTGTGTGAGTAATCAGTCCAGGAATGATGTGTGAGAAAGTCAATACTCGGGTGATGGTGCCCTCTAGTGGCTAGTGAGGGATGTTGTGGGGTCTGAGATTGTGACAATCTCACTCTACATTTTTTTCCACAAAATACAATACATAAATTATTTGATTTAGCTTTAAAATAAAATAAAATATAAAGTTTCTTTAATAAGAAAACTAATCATATTTGTTACCATGAGAATTAAAGAGTGTCAGGAAAACTGAACAAAGGAGAACATGTGACATGTTTGTACAAAAACAAACTAAAACTGCAACTAAAACTGCAGTTTACTGAAACAGAATACAAAACAAATCAAACTACAGCATAACATAAACTTGAGTACTAGAACATGCTTTAATTGAACAAACTTGACTTGACTACAAACAAACAAAGCAATATATATATATATATATATATATATATATATATATATATATATATATATATATATATATGCAGACATGGGCAGTATTTCAATTAAATGTATTTTAAATACGTATTTAATTACTTTAGTGTATTTTGTAATTTGTATTTTGCAGGTGTGGAAAAAATAAAATGTAGTTTGTAACAAAATATTTTGAGGGAGTGTATTTAGAGTATTTCAAATACTTAAATACTTAAGAAAAATCACCATAGTAAATGATTTTGCCATATTTTCAGTCTGATGTTGGCAATGGCAATGTCCAGGTTAGATGCACGAAAATCACGTGACACCCTGTAGACCGGGCTCCCTCCAAGAAGTGAATGAGTTTTGAACTCTTAAAAACGGCATTAAGGTAAAGTGTTTTGTGAAATACACACATATTGCACACTGAACGGCATTAAAGAGAAAATAATTGTGCCTTATGAGATCAATGCACTGTGTTGTCATTCATAAAAGGACATCATAGGCCCTACCTATTATGAAACACAGCGTCTGTCGTAACTCAACTGAAATCTCTATGCTAAGCAAGCGTTCACAATATAACATCCATCTGCAGTTTTTACACGTTTTTAAACGTATTACATATGAGAAATATTGATATTGATTTTGTATAAAATAATCATCATTCCTATTGTTTTTCAGTAATTGCGCATGCAGCGCGATTCTACTATGGAAAAGGCATACGCGGTCAGGGCAGTTAGAGTATGGTGTGTAAAACAAGCCCACACATGATTAATATGATTAATCATATATATTATGATTAAAATGGATTTTTGATTTTGTGACGAAAATTCTCGGTCTGTTATTTTTACACAAAAATCGCTGCAAAAGATGCTTTCCAACAGGTTTTATCGTAGTTTTTGTCCAACTCCATTGACTTGTATTGGATGTTCTGTGAGGTACGGTATTACTTCGCCGCCGGAAACGGAAATGGGGTTGTTTGTATTCTTTCTGTAGTCTTCCAGTCGTGGTATCGTAGGCTGCGCTATCCAAACATTGGCAAAGGTACATTATCGCCACCAACTGGGCTGGAGTGTCTATTATTCAAGCTCTCAACGGAAGAATGTCCGGTTGTGAGGCGTTTGGAAAAATAGGTCCACAGTTTTACAACGAATGGTAAAACACCTGTTGGAAAGCATCTTTTGCAGCGATTTTTGTGTGAGCATATCAGTGAACACCCCAGACCACTTGGTGAGTTTCACGTCTTTGTAAACTAAAGTTTAATGCGTTTTATGAATGATTCTTCCAGTGCCCCTATCAAACCATTGTGGAGGTGAGGTGGGGGGGGGGGTGCTAACACAGAAACCGGGACAGCAGCATTTGTCCAAATTTCAATCTTAACCGTTCTATTTCATCAGAAACGATCTTAAAACAGGGCTTTAAGTGTAAAATACCGAACTTGTCCTTTAAGGCACGAGTAGAGTAACAGTGATAATATGGCTACATAGCCTACATCAAACACGTTTTGCTATTAAGGGCAGCCTACCACACCATTGATGTGAACTTAGCTATACATGCCATTTACGTCAGAGGGAGCTATTTCAGGCCCTGTAGAGATTTAGTGAAATGCCCATACTTTTTTATTTTGCTACTTCGCCATTTTGAATTGACACATTTCTCATATTTGTGTTATTGCTACTATTTGTTTTATTGACCTTTCAGTAATAAAAAAAAAAGACAAGCTTATTGTGGGAGTATTTTTGTATTTTCAAAATACTAATTACTTGTATTTTATTTAAATACATTTTTCACATCAGTATTTTGTATTTTATTTTGTTACATTTCATGAGCCAGTATTTGTATTTTGTAACAAAATAGTTTTTGATGTATTTGTGCCCACCTCTGTGTATATATATATATATATATATATGTAAGGGTTAATGCCCGACGAGGTGTCCATTGTCAGGTATTAATGGACGACGGCGAGGCGTGAACCGTCCGACGCGCAGCGGAGTCCATTAATACCTAGACAATGGACACCTCGAAGGGCATTAACCCGCTTATACCATGGTCACTTGCCAAATAACTATATTTTAATTAGTTTTACAATTGAAATCTAAAGTTTTTACAAACTCCCTGGTTACGCCTGACGGTTTATTTAGCAACCAGAGATATTTATAGTCCGCTCAGCAGTGTTATCTCCTTGTGTCGTTTCTCCGTTTTATTTAAAATTTTTCTTTCTTCAGCAGCATCCCAGTCATCAAAGTTGTCAAATTCTCCAAAAAGGTTAAAAGAAATAACGAAGTTGCTCGTTGTATTAGTAGGCTATGTATAACGGCTAACTAGATGTTTGTTTTGATACAATAAATTGTAAATGGATACTTTGACTGCCTGTTGCTATGGTTACTCACAGCTGATGTAGCCACCGCATTTATTTATTAATTTCGAACGGTAAACAATCAGTTTCACCAGAACTCCTTTACTAGGTGTCCTCAATCACTTTTTAATGGGCACCCTGCAGCAATCAGAATCGAGTATTCACCCAGACCATGGTATAAATACACTCACCTAAAGGATTATTAGGAACACCTGTTCAATTTCTCATTAATGCAATTATCTAATCAACCAATCACATGGCAGTTGCTTCAATGCATTTAGGGGTGTGGTCCTGGTCAAGACAATCTCCTGAACTCCAAACTGAATGTCAGAATGGGAAAGAAAGGTGATTTAAGCAATTTTGAGCGTGGCATGGTTGTTGGTGCCAGACGGGCCGGTCTGAGTATTTCACAATCTGCTCAGTTACTGGGATTTTCACGCACAACCATTTCTAGGGTTTACAAAGAATGGTGTGAAAAGGGAAAAACATCCAGTATGCGGCAGTCCTGTGGGCGAAAATGCCTTGTTGATGCTAGAGGTCAGAGAAGAATGGGCCGACTGATTCAAGCTGATAGAAGAGCAACTTTGACTGAAATAACCACTCGTTACAACCGAGGTATGCAGCAAAGCATTTGTGAAGCCACAACACGCACAACCTTGAGGCGGATGGGCTACAACAGCAGAAGACCCCACCGGGTACCACTCATCTCCACTACAAATAGGAAAAAGAGGCTACAATTTGCAAGAGCTCACCAAAATTGGACAGTTGAAGACTGGAAAAATGTTGCCTGGTCTGATGAGTCTCGATTTCTGTTGAGACATTCAGATGGTAGAATCAGAATTTGGCGTAAACAGAATGAGAACATGGATCCATCATGCCTTGTTACCACTGTGCAGGCTGGTGGTGATGGTGTGATGGTGTGGGGGATGTTTTCTTGGCACACTTTAGGCCCCTTAGTGCCAATTGGGCATCGTTTAAATACCACGGCCTACCTGAGCATTGTTTCTGACCATGTCCATCCCTTTATGGCCACCATGTACCCATTCTCTGATGGCTACTTCCAGCAGGATAATGCACCATGTCACAAAGCTTGAATCATTTCAAATTGGTTTCTTGAACATGACAATGAGTTCACTGTACTAAAATGGCCCCCACAGTCACCAGATCTCAACACAATAGAGCATCTTTGGGATGTGGTGGAATGGGAGCTTCGTGCCCTGGATGTGCATCCCACAAATCTCCATCAACTGCAAGATGCTATCCTATCAATATGGGCCAACATTTCTAAAGAATGCTTTCAGCACCTTGTTGAATCAATGCCATGTAGAATTAAGGCAGTTCTGAAGGCGAAAGGGGGTCAACCACAGTATTAGTATGGTGTTCCTAATAATCCTTTAGGTGAGTGTATATATAATATATATATATATATATATATATATATATATATTATGTGTATACAGTATAATATACACATATATACATATATGCAAAAACTAATGAGTAACAAGATACACCTATAAATAATCACGACGATAAAGGAACTACATGACTGGGGCTGTTAGGGATAGGGTAAAGAAGCCTCATAAAGCACTTAGACTTTTGTGTGTGTGTGTGTGTGTGTGTGTGTGTGTGTAACCAATACACGCCTCAATAAGGGACTTCACTGGAGATTGTGCTGCGTGCTCAATACATTCCTCAAAGCTTCAGTGTCATACCTAACATTATAGGGCCAGTACCATGATGGTAGTTGAATAAACTCAGGGTTACAGGGTTAGCTTCGAGCTGACAAAACCAAACCAAACCAAACCAATCCAATCAGGCTTTGTTGGTACCATAATGTTGATCATCAACTTTCTATTTCAAGGCTTTGACCTAAATATTCATAAATATCCATGAAATGTGTGCAAATGTAAGTGTGACATCAGTAGCGAACAGCCAATCACATACCTTGAAACATGCAAAACTGTGATTCACTTCTCGCAAGAGAGCCAGGCGATTTAAATTCTCTCTTCTATCGAAGATTGAAGAGATTGAAGAATATGAAGTACATAAAGGCATTTGCACATCAAGAAGAAAATATCTTGCTGTATCAGTGCAAGTTAAAGTTGTGAAGTTAGTTTATACAGTTGATGATAATATACAGATACTTGAACATGCAAGCTCACATGTAGGGATTTTTAAAGCTTTTTCTATTGACTCTAAAGCCTTTTTATGTTACATGTGATCTTTATATATTTATATACATTAAAACTAAATGTGTTATATTAATTGTTAAACTAAAATATCTAATGTGTAATGGATTCTCTAGTGAAAAAAAATATACCAAAATGTATTTGAAATACATTTATTTTATGCTAAGTATATTACAAATACATTTAAATTTACAACCATTGTAAGTATACTTTAGATAGACTTTAAATTTCTTGCATTTAAAGATTGATATCATACAGAGATCATACTATCCTTACTAATTGTGATATTAAAACACATTTTAGGCATAATATTAAGAAATGTGCATTGTGCAATAAAGAAGTACTCCATATAAAGTTTAATTATAATATTTATATCAGTAAGTCTCAAGCATTATGTCAGTAAATATGTTCATTGGATTTGTAGTATACTTAGTGTGAAATAAATGTACTTATTTTGGCATTGTTTTTTTTACTAGGGTTAAGAGTATTACGATTATATAAATAATATAAAAATCAAATAATTATAATAAATAATCACTGCTAAAAGATCTGTTACTTTATAGTGACCTTTAATTTGGAGCAAGAGAAACCGGGGGAGTGATTTTATCGCGTCAGACATGTCAGTTTGCTCACAGCTGATTGGTCCTGTTTCATTTTGCCCCGGAGCAGGTTAGCTGTGGAGCGTAAGTTACTATGGCAATGAAAACTGCCAAAAGCTGAGCCACTTTCATGGTGCCTAAAACCTAGGTTTGGCACACAACTAAACTGAAACATATCTGTCTATACCAGTGTTTCTCAACCTCTCCTGCAGGTACCCCCTGACAGGACATGTTTTTGTTTTAACCCTGAAATGACACACCTGATTCAATTAGTCAGCTGCACATTAAGCCTTTAATTAATTGAATCGGGTGTGCCATTTCAGGGTTAAAACAAAAATATGTCCTGTCAGGGGGTCCCTGCAGGAGAGGTTGAGAAACACTGGTATATACCTAAACTGGCTTTATGGTATAGGCCCCAGATCAAATGAGGGGAACAGGGAATCACATGACACAATAACAGGAAACATGACTATGAGAAACGTCTCGGTTACGTATGTAACCCTCGTTCCCTGAAGGAAGGAACAGAAACGTAGTTGATGTGTCGACTGATTGGGATCACGCTTAGGGAGCCTGTCATCTTCGAGTACTGTTAAAACGAGCCAATGCACATTGGCGTGCGAGATCTGCATCTCACACTCCGCGGCGCGATTATAAATCCGGAAGTGAATGCACGTTCCAGTTGTTTTTCACTGAGGAGCCGAGCGGAGCCCAGAGTCAGCGGTGGTCCAGAAATAGTGGTCAGGGAACGAGGGTTACATACGTAACCGAGACATTCCCTTTCAGTCGCTCACGTTTGACGTAGTCAACATGTCGACTGATTGGGATCCCAATTAAAACGCCACTAGTGCTGCCACCTTCCTAGACAAAAGCTTTCTGATCCCCCCGCATTATTTGAGGCGGAGATGGGACAGGGCTTAGGCAAGGGAAGTCACTGCTGTTCCACAAGACCACTGGGAAAGCGTTCTCTTTTATTGGAAAGGAATACGCTGCGGAAGCCACATCCAGCCCGTAGGGAGATAACATGTGGAGGATACACATATGGACTGGGCGGATTACCGGGCAGTACAACATATGGAATGTCTCTGGGGTGGCTCCAGCCTATAACAGGGGGAGACTCAACCGGTCAGTGACGGCAGAGCGGCTCTGCCAAGGGAAGACACGGACTCGCCGCAGGGAGCCGTACTATGGAAGAATACACATATGGAAACGCCGTAGGGATCACAACATATGTACCCAGCCTAACACAGGTTCCACCAGTTCATACGAGTGAAAGGCCCAGGCCCTTCGGACGCTCCACCACATCCGTAGCCAAAGGATATGGAAGAACTCGACAGGGTTTCGGCTAAAGAGGAACTCTACTGGAGCAAGAATTGCGCACGTATCCAGTCCATAGGAGGGGAATGCCGCAGCAAGCCGACACTTTGAACCAGGCTTATAGTGAAACTGGCTTCATGATAAGGGAGCCCATGGAAAGCAGCGGTTCGACACGTAGGCTATTTCTCTAATGAACGTGATAGGTGTCGCCTAGCCCACGGCTCTAAAGCATCTGTCAGCGAGGCACTCTGTGTCAACGCCTAGGCAGGAGCTATACTCTCTCTTTGGAGGTGCTCACTACCCAGGGGGGCACGTGCACCTTGGGATAACACACCAAGATGATGGCAAACACTATGCAGTGGGCCAACCTGTGCTTGGAAACTGCCCTCCCTTTCTGCTGGTCTCCGTAACAGACGAGAGCTGTTCTTTGGTCCTGAGGCTTTGCATTCTGTCCAGTTATAACTGCAAGGAGTGGAAAGGGCAGAGAAAAGCCAGGGCTGGGTCTGCCTCCTCCAGGGCAACGCTTGCAGGCTCACCACCTGGTCCCCTTTTCAAGGGAGAGATAGGAACCTTGTGGACACATCCAGGCCAGGGTCTCAGGATATCGTGAGAGTTGGCAGGCCCGAATTCCAGGCACGATTCGTCCACCGAAAATGCATGCAGGTCCCCTACCCTCTTGATAGAGGCCAAACAAGCAGGAGAACTGTTATTTTAACTCAGCTGCCTGTAGTGGCTCAAGGGGAGGTCTCTGCAGTGCAGTAGCACCAGAGATAAGTCCCAAGAGGGTATAAAGGTGGTGCAAGTTGATTCAGTTTCCTTGCTCTCATGGATTTGTGACAGTGGTAAGGAACCAAAACTCTATCAGGTGACAGAATGGAGAAAAAAACCTTGGGAGAAACCAGGCTCAGTCGGGGGGCCAGTTCTCCTCTGGCCAACGAACGAACAGTGTATGATTATGATTCAGGCAGCATTACAGGTCAGAAGTCAGATTGGATTGGAACATTATAATATGCAGTTTATCTGGTTGAAGATCGGAGTCATCACACGCATATGGAGACGAATTTGTTGAGGATCTGTGCCGATGGTAGTCATGCCGATAAGGCCTTCACAGGGGAGAGTCTAGTTGACATGCTGACATTTCAGGGATGCGTTGTGGTCATGTCTAGGCTCAAGTCCACCATTTGATCTGGATACGGCCTGAGTCTGGCTGATTACAGTTAACCTCGGAATAAACAGAAAGACTAAAATTAGCATAGATGCCATTCTTTTTATGATGTAGCGGGTACATCAGATGTTATAGGAAGTGTTCCCGGTTCCGGCTGACCTAATTTTTGCAGCCTAATAATCATTTAACTGATTTGAATAGTAGGAATGTATAGTGTTCTATGTGTATGCCAGGTTGAAGAGATGTGTTTTTAATCTAGATTTAAACAGACAAGTCTAGATTCTGCTTCCCGGGCAATTTTAGAAAGACTGTTCCACAACGGTCGCAGAAATTATGGTGTCAACGACATGCTTGTGGTAGATTACCCAGAACCACCGCGTCCCGTCCTTTCCTGTTTGTACAGACCAGTCCAAGCTTGCTGAGCAGCAAGATGTCTCAAAGCAAGGTGTACTGTCAGCAACTCGAGGCAGTTGATGCCAATGCAGTCGGAGGCTCGTTCAGACCCCCGTTATTGCATGCCCTTTGTACGTGGCCCTTCAGTCGGTGTTTGGCGGACACTTGTTCTAGGGGCGGCTGGCCCGGAGAAACAAAGGTCTGATCCCGGGCTGAGGGTTTGGCAGCAGGCCAGGCGATTGTCACACGGAGAGTGCTGCTCTGCCACAGCCACCTCGGGACTCGGCCGTGAAGCCAGTGCTGAAGCGGTCATCATATGGAGGAAGCCATTGCGGCTGCGTCTGCCATATGCCCCAGGAGCCTCTGAAAAGGTTTTTCAGTGGGACCCTTTCTCCTTTCTGAATGCACCAACCAGACACGTTCCTGCTGTGAGGCGTGTTAGACCGAGTCCAGCTCCTACCGGAAAAGAGATCCTCAGCCCGTGGGCGAGTTTACTCTTTTCCCAGTTGACCTGAAGACCCAACTGGCTATGTAGCACTCGATGGGTAGGACTTTGTACTGAGACTTCAAGGCTTTACAGGCTACACACTGCCATTCTGGCCCTCTTGGGACCCAGGAACAGAGGAATTTGCTCTTTCTTTTGAGTCGGGTACCGCTGGACTCCGGGGCACCAGCGGCGGAGCAGTAACCATCCGAAGAGCTCGTTCCCCCATCCCTGGCTGGCCTTTGTCAGGGATGCTTGGCCTTACGTTTGCCACCTGGATTGGCAGCATCTGACACAGGCTGGGCGGCCTGCCTGCGGCTGGCGCTGAGGCCTGGGTGGTGGCTGCAGCGGAGGCCGAGCAGGAGCGGCGGCAGGGAGACGGAGGAACTGCCACCGGCGGCAGGGTGGAGGCAGCAGCTGGGGCAGGATGTGCCAGATGGCCTCTGTCTGTGCTTGGGCGGCAGAGAACTGTTGGGCCCAGTTCTCCATCGCGTCGCCGAACAGCCCAACCTGCGAAATTGGGGAGTCCAGGAACCGAACCATGTCCGCATCCGCCATATCAACCAGGTATGATATTCACGATGGCGCTCCTGGACCACTAAAGTGGACATCGCCAGACCGATCGCGCACGCCACACCGCTCGTGCCCTGGAGGGCGAGGTCGGTTGCAGTGTGGAGCTCACCTATGAGCGTACGGTCTGGGCTACCCTCGTGCATGTCCATGGGTGCCCTGGCCTGATAGACCTGTACCAACGCCATGGCATGCAAAGAGGAGGCGGCTTGCCCACAGGCTTTGTAAGCTCTGTCCGTCGTATGAACGGATGAGAGCTCACAGGCCTTAGGGGGGAGACGGGGATCCTCCGTCCAAAAGGCAGCGGCTGCCGGACACAGGTGCACCTGTGTCGCGACAGACCACTCCACTGGACGGATAGCCTCGTAACCCACCACCGCTCCTCCGTCAAGGATAGTGAGGGGGGAGGAGCTACTCAGGCAGTTTCTGGCAGAGAAAGGTGCCGTCCACGACCTAGTAAGCTCTCCATGCACTTTGGGAAAGAAAGGCACTGGGGCGGCGAGCTGAGAACCAGCACACCCAGAGGGAGATAACCCAGCCAAGTTATCATTTCCAGAGGTCAGCTCACCCTCCGATGCTGCAATCGGCATCCTGTCCTCTGGAGGGGCCCTGAATGAAACGGCTAGTCAGTCCATTACAGAGTGTGATAGAGGAGTGAGGGGCCCACAGGGATTGGTTACCGGGCAGGGAAGCCTCACTATGATCCTCTAATAATCGATCCCTCATGTCGTCGTAGCGGGTCGTGGTAATGGGGACTCCACCTTGACGCATGAAGGCGAGTCTCGATCTCAACACCACGATAGTCATGTTCTCGCAATGAGAACATGAACTATCCACAAAAGCTGCTTCAGCGTGCTGAATATATATATATTTTTTTTTTCAACACGTGATGCAACCATTGTGACCGTCAGTGGGGGGCAGGGAACGACCGCACCCAGAAATGCACGGATGGAATGACATCTTGAAAAATACGCAAACGCACCCGTGTTGCTCTTTCAGGAAATGGGACCCGTCACCAGTGCCGGAGCACACAGGGGAATGACCGCGGAAACAGTGAACTGAAACAGTGAAGCACTCACTTCTTTGCCGTCTAACCAACCATCAACAAACACACAGAAATTATGCTGTTAAAACAGCAGTTGAGAGCTCAGAAGCTCGCAATCAACGCTGCACTTTCACTGTAGAACCACCAGCACTGGGAGAGTCTTCCAAAAGAACACCGACACACTCGCTCGTTGAAAACTTCAATACTCCTCAGAGACATCGACACCGATCGGCTCCGAAGCGAAAGACAACTGGTACGTGCATCCACTTCCATATTTATACCCGCGCAGCGGGGCGGAGTGTGAGAGATGCAGATCTCGCACGCCAATGTGCATCGGCTCGTGTTAACAGTACTCGAAGATGACAGGCTCCCTAAGCGTGATCCCAATCAGTCGACACGTCGACTACGTTGAACGTGAGCGACTGAAAGGGAATTTCACAATAAAAACCATGAAAAGAATAACAGAATCCAAACCATGAACAGACAATAGTAATTAAAATGTAATTAAAATTTAAATTATTATTTATTATAAAATTATTACTAATTTGTGATTTTAGAATTTAACAGTTAGTAGGGGATTTCAACCGAGGGAACGTGATTTCAACAAAGCCCCCCCAAACCCCCCCAAACCCCCTTCCCCACACACACACTTTTCCTCTTTTATTTATTTTTTATTTTTTATAATCTCAGTAAACATAATAAGACACTTCTTTCAAAAACATTTTAAAATTCTTACTGACTCCAAACTTTTGAAGGGCAGTGTTTAATAAAACACAAGTTTCCATGCTCCTATTCTTTTTGCCCATAAATGACAAAAAGTAATCTATAAGTAATGTACTCTCCAGGAACAACTCACAAATTGCAGGGGCCGTGCCTCTGATTTGGCCCAGTGTTTTGCTCCAAAATACAATACCAGGCATGTGCGTATCACTAATCACATTCACATATACTGTATATAATAAGAAAGATATTTGTGTCATTAGGTTGAAAAGTGATGCACATACAAAACATAAAATGCTTTAACATCGAAATTTTAATATGAAATGGGACTATTTTCACTCTTGAAGAAGAGCAAAGATTTTTTTTCCTGAGAGTACTAATGTCTCATCATGTCATTCTCCTCTTGTCTTCTTTCTTTTCTCCATCCCTCTGACCTCAGATCATTGAGCAGGACTATAACTCAACATGGACGGAAAGGTACTCAGAACCAATCCCTCCACAAACACTGACATCTCTGTGGTCTCTCTCTGTGGCCATCTTCTCCATTGGGGGCATGGTGTCCTCCTTCTCTGTGGGAATTATCTCAGAGTTTTTTGGCAGGTAAGTCAGGTCTATGGATTAACCTTATATATATATATATATATATATATATATATATATATATATATATATATATATATATATATATACATTCTGAATATAACTCAATATAACAAATAATGTTTGGACTACAGAGTAAAATATACAAAAACACACTCATTACTTAAATATTGTGGACTGCAGCATTACAGTAGGCCCCCCTACCCCAAATAAAAATGTCAGTAGCCCATAAGTCACTACATAAATATTTCAATTTGTGCTAATGTCTGAATAAATTCACATAAATAGTAGTAGTGGTAGTAAGGACAGTTTTGAGAATGATTTTACAATTTGAGTGTTGAAATATCCTGTTCACACAGCAGCTTACAATAGCGTCTCATATACTGTCTATATGAACGTGTAATGGGATCAATTAACTGTAATAAGTAATAAGTAAATAAAACTAAATTCTTTTCACATTTCAAACAACAAAAGTTGAGGCCCAAGTTCATGAGTCACGCGCGGACC
Organism: Gila orcuttii; assembly: GCA_026230005.1. NCBI lineage: Eukaryota > Metazoa > Chordata > Actinopteri > Cypriniformes > Leuciscidae > Gila > Gila orcuttii. Next base: position 49,035,082 of record JAPDVR010000001.1, on the reverse strand, counting down.
ACAAAACTCACAGAGACAGCTCTTGTGGAAGACAGTGACTGGATCTAAAACATTCAGATGACACACCAATTATATCCACACTGTGGCGAGCAGGACGAGGTCGAGGGACGTGAGAGAACGGCGCGAGGCCGGTGGCGTGATTAATGATGAACGACACCTGTGAGACGCACCGGTCTCATATCTCTCACGGAGGAGTGGAAGCATAAAAGGAGGAGCGACGGCTGTGAAGATGAACAGGCCTGAACTTGTGTTTTGTGTGGCCAGCAGTCGTCCGTGAGGGGCTGCTGATGTAACCCCTTTCACCCGGGTCCCACTCGACCCGCTCCGAGCGGGCCTCGAACCCGGGTCTCCGGCATGAGAGTCAGGCGCTCTAACAAGGAGGCTAAAGACCACAGCCTCTAGCATCTGTCGCTAGAGCGCCTATTGAGATCAGAGGAGTGGAGTTTACTTGCACAGCAACTACTAGCTGGCCTCCGTTACACTCACCCCCCTAAACCTCACTCCCATCCGGGTCACGGCACCAATGTAACCCCTTTCACCCGGGTCCCACTCTACCCGCTCCGAGCGGGCCTCGAACCCGGGTCTCCGGCATGAGAGTCAGGCGCTCTAACAAGGAGGCTAAAGACCGCAGCCTCAATCATGCAGGCTTCATGCAGGCTTCAATCATGCATCTGTCGCTAGAGCGCCTATTGAGATCAGAGGAGTGGAGTTTACTTGCACAGCAACTACTAGCTGGCCTCCGTTACACTGACATATACTTTTGTTTTTGTATTTGTTTTATTTTATCATTAAAAGTGTTGAATTTTGAAAAAAAAGAAGTATAAGCCAGCAGCCCCTCACGGACCTCTAGGTTATAAAATCTCACAAATTTGGACGGTGAGGACCAACCTGCCGCCGCACAGATGTCTTCGATTGGTACACCTCTGGACCAAGCCCATGAGGAGGCCGTGCCTCTAGTGGAATGAGCTCTAACACCTATGGGACATTGAAGGCCCATGGAGGTGTAGGCTAGAGAGATGCAGTGCTTAGCATAAGTGAATACACCCATGCTAAAGTTGACCAAAAAGAGGGATAAAAAAATCATCTTTTGGAAATTGATCTTAATGCCTTAATTAAAAAAATTAGGAAAAATCCAACCTTTAAAGACACTAATTTTCTTTGTGAATGAATAATGTATCGTAAATAAATAAATGTTCTTCCTTAAATACAGGGGGCATAAGTCAGTACACCCCTATGTTAAATTCCCATAGAGGCAGGCAGATTTTTATTTTTAAAGGCCAGTTATTTCATTGATCCAGGATACTATGCATCCTGATAAAGTTCCCTTGGCCTTTGGAATTAAAATAGCCCCACATCATCACATGCCCTTCACCATACCTAGAGATTGGCATGGTGTACTTTACATAAGACATAAGTCTTGGGAACGCTGACCACTTGAGGGCATAGAGGCGTCTGGTAGACAGTGCTCAGGCTTCAATCATGGTATTTTGGACTCCTTCTGGGAGGTCCCTGGGTACCCATTGAGGGGCCATATGGGCGTGGGTGCCAAGATTGACCCGTTCGCCTGCGTAAGGAGGTCCTTTCTCAGCGGTAAGGGGAGCTGCCTTCAGCAGTTTCGCCAGGTCTGGGAACCAAGTTTTGGATTTCCAGAGGGGGGCTATGAGGAGGACTGAGCACTTGCTCTCCCTGATCCGCTCGATGACCTGTGGGAAAAAGAAAACCGCACACAGAAAACCGAACCAAATAGAGCTCTTTTTTGCGTTGTTGGGTTGTTTGTCTCTTATTCAGATCTATATGTCTGCTCTACTCATTTTCCCAGATGTTTAAATTTTTTTACATTTTATGAGATATGCAGTGCATGCCAACTCGTGTGCCGCTGGGTAGATCAGCACGTTACAGTACAAATGTGCGCATCTTCCACAAATGTCTGATCCAGTCTGAGCGGAGGAGCTTGGCCTGAAACACGGCGGTGTAAACAGGACCGGCAAGGGCAGGTGTTGTTCTGCAGGGCTTGGATGAGTGGACCGCCTTGGTTCTCCATCCGCTAGAAGTGGGCGGGCAGAGATGCGCGGCCACAGCTTTCTCTAGGGGGGGCAACGCGTTGTAGCCCTTCTCCTCAGCGCCGTCGAAAGTTGAGAGCGTTGCGGAGGCTGTGAAGTCTTTAAGCGAGCCGAGTAAGGGGCACGCCATGATATGGTCAGCTCGTCATGCACCTCGGGGAAGCAGGGTGCTGGCCTTTGACGAGGGGTCTGCTGACGCCCCGGCAGAAACCACTCGTCGAGACAGCTTCTAGTGGGCTCCTGAGGCGGAGACAGCTTTGACAGCTTTCGTGAGGACGCAAATAAGTTCAGCTTCTCTGCTCGCTCTAACGCCGTCTCCCCTGGGTTGGTATTGAGGGGCGGGGTCAACTAACGGTCCTGGCCAATCTTCTCCCTCAGATGCAGCCAAAGACAGGCTGTCGTCGCCATCTTCCTCAGATGCATCAAACGAAACGAGTCCTGCCGCTTGAGAGGAGGGGCATAGATCCGTTTGAGAGAAAAGCACTGGTGAGTGCGAGGCACGTGGGGACTGGTCCGGCGTGGGCTTGCTCGGTTTAGGCATCCTTTGGCCTCGTCGCTTCTTCCGTCGAGGCTCGAGGAGGGAAGAAAACGCGGGAGCGCAAAGGTCGGGGTTACCGTCCAAGAGGAGAGCTAGCCAACAGCGCAGGATGGAGATGGGCAGGCTCTCGCAGTGAGGGCAGCCGCCATTGTTGAGTGCAGTCTCTGTGTGGGCGAGGCCCAGTCATGGGGTGCACTTGCTGTGTCGTCAGTTAGACTCTGTGTGAAGTTCATCCGGAACGCAGCATTTGAAACAACGCCGTAGAAAATTTGCTCTTTCAGCTTCTAGAGTGTCGTGACGGCGAACACACAGAAGTAGGAGAAAAGGATATAAAGGCTTCTCTCTCGCCGGACAGCCACAGGTTAACAGCGATTCAGGGGAAGGCGGCGCAGAGTTGAAGGTGCTGCGTCCGGTGATCAGGTCACTCGTTCTGCTGCAGGGGCTCGTCGACAGTGAAGGCTTGGAGATCAGCGAAGAAGGTGTTCGCTGAAGGAGATTAAATCTGATTCTATGGCGAAATAGTCTGCTTATATAGGCATAAGCCACCACCATTCTGGCGGGTCCATCCGATTGGTTTGCGCGTCTCAACCGCCTCGCCATAGTTTCATGCAGTTTCTGCAGCACAGCCAATGAGCGAGCTAGACGCTCTGCTCTGTGCTCGCTGTGCAGCTGCACTGCGTTTTAAAATAATAGCTTCAATATTCTCGAGAAAAGGAGTTTTCCCACTGTTCTCGAAAGGGAACTTGATTTTCACCACAGGGGGACATTTATTGACTTTAAGTTTATTTGAGTTCTTGTTTAAGGTTGTTTTTTTTTTTTAAATCCAAAGTGATTTTAAGTACTCTTACTAAATAGTAACCTTGTTGAAGGGCACAGTCGTGATACGGGCATTCAGATCTCAAGTTGCATGTTACAACAGCTATCTAGGTAATGGTGATCTGCTGTTTAGGTTTCATGGTCAGAAAAGGCCACGGTATTTTCCTGTGTCATTGATTTTGGCTGGGGTGCATGTGGTACACCTGTTCTAGCCTACACAATGTAATAGAGAATATAATGTCAGCAGAAGGAGTGTGATAAAAATGTGAATCAATATGTGGAGAAAAATAGTGGGATTTTTTTTCTGTTTTAGAAAATAACTTAGAAATGTCAAAATCTAAATGTCTTAACACTCTGGTCTAAATTTATTATTTGATGTTCCTTGGTTATTATGCTAGGAGGAAAGCAATGCTTATCAATAATGTCCTTGCATTTATTGGTGGAGGCCTGATGGGGATGTCCAAGATCAGCCGTTCATTTGAAATGATGATTTTAGGACGCTTTACCATTGGGACATATTGTGGTAAGTTTGACTCTTTTTCTTACACATTGCTAAGAAGGTATCTAAGGAATATGAACTAAAAGTACATTAAAGCAGTTTATTTTCATTACAGTAGGCTAAATGTTTAATCTTATCTTAAAGCAGGGGTGGGGAATGTGGATCCTGGAGGGCCATTGTCCTGCAGAGTTTAGCTTCAACCCTAATTAAACACACCTGAAGCTAATCAAGGTCTTCAGGATTGCTAAAGTTACAGGCAGGTGAGTGTTTTTTTCAGGGTTGGAGCTAAACTCTGCAGGACAATGGCCCTCCAGGATCAACGTTCCCCACCCCTGTCTTAAAGGGTCATGAATCCCCAAAATAATTTTTTGGAGATGTGAACAGATATGTACAGACTGCACATCGTTGAAAACTCTAAAGGTACTCATTAAGTTTATTCAGAGGAAATTAGTTATTTTTGCATTTTAAATAGGCTTGCAGCTGAAATTATTAATTTGACTGAATATCTGTGTAATTCAGTAAACAATAAATTACAATGAACTCACCCCATAATATAAGATGGTGAGCATAGTGTATTATTAAACTCATGAGGGAGACTGGTTATTTAATCATTAACAACACTGGATGGGTTAAGTCAATCTCTTAATACTTAACATCATCAATAAATAACAATAATTGTTCCAGTAAGAAATCTAATTTGAGATATCTCTAAAGATGTTTTGTCTAATGCTGCGTTCCTGCCATGTTGTAATTACGGTAAATAAAGCTTTGTATATGGCAAGCCGTTTTAGCATTAAATGGCTCCTGGCTCTACTAGTCGTAATTTAGTTTTGATTAGTCAAAATTCCAATTCCAGATATCTATTCTGTAATTTTGACTCGTCATAATTGGAACTAAGATATCTAAGATATCTACGATGTGATTATGATGACGTCATAGATATATTTAATTGGTGCGTAACACATACGCACAGACAGGGCCTAAAATTTACTTGCCAAATGCCAGTAAAAATCTGTGTTGGCGTGTATATGAAACGGTGTCAATCGCAAGTTGGCCGGTAATATTTTTATTAATTCTAGAAATGCAATGTTGTAAAAACATGAACTTGAACAAACATGAACGACGCTTGGGACAGTTGATAGGCCAGCGCTACATCATCACGAAAGTTTAAGCCTTGCAAATTGAAATATTCAAGTGCAAGAAGATGTGAAAGGGAACTCAATTTGTTACTCACTATGTGGAAAGTTTTCTGTGCGCAAACATCCGACGAGTGCGCCCAGAAATCTGTATCTCATACAGCGTGCAAACACTGATTTTAACTCTATTTCAAGTCTTTTTGCACTTGAAAATGCATGATTGGCAAGTAGTATCCTCATAAACATAAACAGTTGAGAAAGAAAATGCATGTATAACAGTATGTTAGATCCGTGCATTAGCTCTTAAAGTGACAGCAGCTTAATCTATACTTGCTGCCGTCTGTGTTCTTAATGCTAATCAAAATGTTAAACAAAAGACAAATAAATATCACTCACTGATCTTGACTGAATGACTTTTGTAACTTTAATAAGGATTAATCAAAGTCTCATGGCTGGTAAAAAATATTTATGGCCGGAGAAACTTTCTTAAGTCACCAGCCATTGGCAGGTGTGGCAAAAAGTTACGTTTTGGCCCTGCGCACAGGTAATTAGAGATATCTCTTATTCAATTTCGACTAGTCAAAATTATATTTTAAGATATCTGCATTGTACCTAGTCGGATCCGTTTTTGTGTGCCATGAAACTGAATTTACTCAGCTCCTCCCCATTTTAATTGTATCACGTTTCAGATATCTATAAAGTAATTTTGACCAGTAAGAATTGTTTCGATGTGTTGTAAGGAGAAGACACGAGACCTGTTCTAGGTTTCAGTCATGTTGCTTTTATCTGCACTTAATCCCGCCCCGTAGCCCCAACATTACATTTTTGCCTCAGGGTGGCAATAGGTGACACATTTATCATGACATCTCCTTTTTTTTTCTTTTTTTTTTTTTACATTCTGCAAAAGAACTTCAGTCACCTTGTATATAGCCCACCATTACAAAACAAATCTGCATCACTGCACAGCATAACACAATAAACACATTTTGTAAGCATCTGTCAGGCTTTCATTTAACATAGCACTGTCCTTTGAACTGTGACATTGTTTAAACTTAAGGAAAAAATCATAGAACTACTCCTCAATAAGCCTTCTTGGTTTTGAGACTACTCGTCCACTTGCAGTTTTCACAGGTAGACTTGAGAGCTTGGTGGGACTGACATCTCTTTTCCATGTTTGAGTGTCCATATCATGTTTTTTCTCTGTGTTGTCACATCGGTTTTGTTGAGTCACATCTTGATTGTCCGCGTCCTTCCTTGGTGTGTCACTTTGTTGTTTTGATTTCATTAAAAACTTTCTGAAGATCTTGGCTGCTTAGAAAGTCCAGTAACTTCAGCTGGATTGCATGTGCCATCGTGCCATATTCTTACATTGTCACCAACCTGAAGTTTCTGAATAGGTCTGGATCTTTGGTCGAAATATTCCTTCTGCTTCCTTTGTCTGCTTTCTAACAACTGCTGTACTGGGTTAGTTACCATGTGAGGCTTCAACAACTGTGATGTAATCGGAACTCCTGTTCTCAGTCTTCAACCCATCAACAGTTGGGCTGGAGATGCTCCAATATCCTCCATGGGTGTGCTTCTCATATTCAGCAGAGACAGGTAAAGATCTTTCCCATCAGCCTTAGCCTTCTTATGTTTAACAGTCTGTACTCCTCCGTCTGCCATTCCATTCAACTGTGCGTGATGGGGGCTTGAGGCTTTGTGCATGAATTCCCACTCTTTCGAAAAAGCTTGAAATTTACGTGAGCTAAACTGTGGCCCATTGTCTAAAATGACTGTTTCAGGAATTCCATGTCTGGCGAATTGTGACTTCAGATGGGTAATGACTGTTGTACTTCTTGTATCTGATCTCAGCCACTCTACTTCAATGAATTTGGAGTGGTAATCCACTAAGAGTAGATACTCCTGCTGGTAAAAGGTAAACAAGTCAACACCTATTTTCTGCCAGGATCTTTCAGGAACACTGTGTGGATGTAATGGCTCTTTGGTTTGGCGTTTTTGGTGTGTGCTGCACACATCACAGTTGTTTACCATCTCCGTTATGCTTTGTGACATTCCAGGCCAAAAGAGCACATCTCTCGCTCTCCGTCTGCAGCTTTCTATGCCTAGGTAACTTTCATGAATTCGCTTTAGCATTTCTCATTGATGCTGGAACTATGAGCCGTTCTCCTTTGAACAAAACTCTATCCACAACTGAGATTTCCTCTCTGAAGTTCCAATATCCTTGTATTTCTTTTGCTGCTTGACTCTTCATTTCAGGCCATCCATTTAGCACTGTCTCTGTGAGTTTTGTCAGAATCACATCCTTTTTAGTTTCCTTTTTAAATTAATATATTTTCTCATTTGACACAGCCAAGTTTGACATTACCGTATGCACCTGGGCTTCTATTTCTTTATCAGGAGAGCCGGTCTCTGGTAAGTACGCTCTGGATAATGCATCAGCTATATATATATATATATATATTCTGTACGTTCACTTGATATTTTTGTAATCTCATTAACAGTCTCTCTAGCTGGAGCACTGCTCAACGGCTTTTTCATTATTGCTTCAAGCGGTTTGTGGTCGGATTGTACGTCTACTTCTCTTCCATAAACATACTGATGATAACGCTCTGCTCCAAACACAATCGTCAACATCTCCTTCTCTATTTGTGCATAACGCTGTTCTGTTTCAGTCAATGCACGTGATTACTTTCATTTTTTCCATTCTGTTCAGTTCTGTTTCCAGGTTTTCTCTCAGGGTCACTGGAATTTTTCTAGGTGGACCACATTTTAATCTATTCGGAATGTGTGCTCGCCCTCCAGGCAACCTATGCCCTAAAACACATCAGCATACTCTGTGAAGATATCCATTTTGTCACTTTTGCTCAATTCAATCACTCTCTGTATGAGCCCCATTTGTTCACATGCATTAATTCCTAATATTGGTTTAGCATCTGATTTCACAACAATGAATTCCAGTACATGTGTTTTCTTTTTGTACTTCACTGTCCAGTTACACTTTCCTTTCAGAGGTATTTTGTCTCCGGTGTAAGTTGACAGTTTCACATTTGTGGGTCTTAGTATATTCTTTTTTCCAATTCTTTGCAGCAGGCTGTACGGTAATACATTGGCTTGCGCACCAGTATCTAGTTTAAATGTTACATGTTTGTGCTCCAATTTCAAGTCAACTGTCCATTCATCTGTCCCTGTCTGCATTTGCACTGCACCAACGAACAGACTAGGTCTCTGATCTGTGACATCATCATCATCATCAACCGCATGCACTTTCTTCGTTTTTTACATCTTAGCAAAGTGGTTCATTTTATCACAATTCTAGCACTTTTTGCCATATGCAGGGCAATTGCGTGATGCATGCTCCGTTCCACATCTTTTGCAATTAAAAGTGCTTGCTTTGTATTTTCATTCGGTTTGTATTTATTTTGTTGCTCGTTTTTGCGTGTCTGCTTATGTTTCACTGCATCAACGTGCTTGATTTCACGTGTAGAGGCTTGTGCGTTGTGATCCTCGTAATGCATTTGCTTCATCCTTTTGTTATTTCTGACGCGATACACAGCTGGGTAGCTTTTTCGAGACTAAAGTCAACTTTTCTTAGAAGTCTCTCTCTCTCATGGCATCTGACTTGATTCTACTGACAACTCAATCTCTTATAAGAGATTCTTGCAACAGTCCAAACTCGCATGACTTCGCCTTTAGCTTCTGTAATGTATTGGCTAATGGGCATGTCCCCTTGCACACAACATTACATTTTTGACTGCTGCTTTTGACACTGTGGATCACAGTATACTGATCAATCGGCTTCAAAATGAGATGGGACTATCAGGATCTGTCCTTCAGTGGTTCTCTTCCTATATTCATGACAGAACCTTAAATGTTGCTGTAAACAATGTACAGTCTGATGTGACCAATTTGTCCTGTGGAGTGGCACAAGGTTAAATTTTGGGTCCTATTTTGTTTTTACTGTACATTTTGCCACTTGGTCAAATTATTGGTTGTTTCAAGGATGTATCATACCATTTCTATGCTGATGATGTCCAGTTGTATTGTTCTTTTAACGAGTCTGAGTTTCATCGTTTGACTCTGTTTCTAGAGTGTGTGTCCTCCATCAAAGACTGGCTAGCCACAAACTATTTGCAGCTAAACTCAAACAATACTGAAACGCTGATTTTTGCCCCAGACCATAAGATCCCGCTGATCAAACAGCACCTTGGTTATCTGGGCCTCTCTGTCAAATCCAGCCTCAGAAACCTGGGGGTTGTGTTTGACCAGGCCATGTCTTTGGAGACAAACTCTAAACAGCTCGTCCGAAATTGCTTTTATCATCTTAGGAACATCTCTAAAATTCGCAAAATGTTGTCAAAGAAGGATCTGGAAATGATAATTCATGCTTTCATATCCACAAGACTTGTCTACTGCAATTCTGTTTTTATCTGTATGAAGAAGTCTGCTTTGAACAAATTGCAAATTGTTCAAAATTCTGCTGCTAGACTTTTAACAGGTGCCCCTCGAAGGTCTCATATCACACCAGTCTTATTAGATCTCCATTGGCTCCCTGTAAAATTCAGGATTGATTTTAAGATTTTAGTGCTGACTTTCAGAGCCTTAAATGGTCAGGCCCCACATTACATCCTGGACCTTTTGAAGCCGTATTCCTCTGACCGCACTCTCCGGTCCTCTGGCCAGAACTTGCTTGCAGTCCCTAGGACTCGTTTTAAGACCCGAGGGGACATGTCATTTCAGTCTGTTGCTCCCAAACTGTGGAACGCACTACCCCTGTCCATACGTCTGACAGACACTGTTGTCTCTTTTAAAAAGGCTGTGAAAACATGTTTATTTAGGAAGGCTTTTGGTTGATGGGTTTTTCACTAGTGTCACTTTAATTTTACATATGTACATACATTTTATATTGTTTGTTTTAATTATCCTTTTGTACAGCACTTTGTGATTTTATCTGTGAAAAGCGCTTTATAAATAAACTTTACTTACTTACTTACTTACTTACTTACTCAGAAACAATCAAAGAATACGTATGTGAGAGGTGGTGCTTTATTTTTTTTATTTAACGTATTAATAATAAAATGAATGAATTATATTTAAATACATTTAAAGTTATCTCGCGGCCCCTCTGGAGGATCACTGAGGCCCCCTAGTGGGCCACGGTCCACCCCCCGTCCCCCCCTTTTAACTGCTGCTCCAGGGGTTAAAAAAGGCTTTCTGAAGCAAAGTAATGCATTTTTTTGTAAGAAAAATATCCACATTTATAACTTTATAAACTATGATCACTGGCTTCCGGTAACGGCTGTACACGAGCCTAGTTCCGGTGGAAGAGTGAACTCTGACCCCCTAAGCAAATGTACACACTTTTCCTTGTGTCAGAGAGTTGGAGTACTGCAGGTATATTTGGAGATCTAAGCAATTCTTGCCGCTCGCCATTCTTAAGTAAAGGATTTAGACATTTTTTGACTGGTGCTCTTTAATATGTTAATTACATTAACTAGGCGGCGTTTAAAAGGTGGAGATCAAAAATCCATTCAGCTCTGCACAATTTCAAGAACATTTGTATTTGAGAAATGACCGCAATATCAAATGTAGGACGGTTTCTATGCAACATTTTATAAATGATACCCACAGTGTTGATTTATCAGTAACTCTTTGTTGAATGTGTTTCATATACTTGTACACAGTGGATTTTAATTAAAGAGTCTTGGATGCTATGTAAGAATTAAATCTATAGAATTAAATTTCTTTATTTCATCTCATTAAAAATGTAGTATTATTTAATTCTGTCAGAGCCGATAGTCTAATGTAGGCAGCGCACCGACATGTATAGGCCTAGTCCAGTTTAGCTGTTTTGCCTACACAAGTTTGAATCCCTCCTCATCCTTTGAACTTTGGTTCCTGTCCCATCTACAACTGAATAAAGGCAAACATAATTATTTAATTAATTAATGAGGGCAAAATTTCCAGTGTAACCTATTTTATTTATAATCTTGGCATTTATAAATAAATAATTTTAAATAGAAAATATAGCTGCTAGCAGCGATGACGGGCCCAAGCCGGTGGCACCGCCACCCCGGTGCCTTTAAAGTGAAATTAAAGAGATGAAATGGGTGCCAGTGCCACCAGCTTGGGCCCGTCATCGCTGCTCGCAGCTATATTTATAACTATATATATATATATATATATATATATATATATATATATATATATATATATATATATATATAATTTAAAAAAAATTAAGGGACAAGACAAAGAATTTTACTTGCCTGACCTGATTAGAACAATGAAAAATAACTAGGGAATCACTAAAACGAGAGAATTATTCAGATTTTATGATACACTCAAAATATTCCACAACAAATCCTTTAAATTTAATGATATTCAGAACAGAAAAAGAATAAAAAATAACTATAAACAAGCCAAAACGAAATAATCTAAAGTGATTTTGAAAGTAAGCGGTGTTGGGCTCACTTAACTCTCATTAGAATCAAAATGTTTCAACATTTGCAATGTATTTGGATGCTAAACTATTCTTTATTATAGGCTTTAATAATTCTTTATAATTCTTTATTATTGTACTTCACTCACGTTCCAAAATCAACGGAAAAAATCATCCTCTTCACATGCGCAAAAATGTGCTTGGAAACAACTTGGATTACTTTTTATATGTTCGGTTGACTATTTTATTATTACATTTTATGAAGGCTATAATAATCAGGCTGCGATGTCAAGACTGCAATGCTGGAATACACAATTTGTGTGTGTGTGTGTGTGTGTGTGTGTGTGTGTGTGTGTGTGTGTGTGTGTGTGTGTGTGTGTGTGTGTGTGTGTGTGTGTGTGTGTGTGTGTGTGTGTGTGTGTGTGTGTGTGTGTGTGTGTGTGTGGCGCGATCGAACAATGGAGACATAAAAACATACTCCGTCATTTTGTTCATACAGGACATCATTCAAACTGCAAAGTGTTTACTATGTCTGGTTTACTATCTTTGTGGGGACTCTCCATAGACTTAATGTTTTTTATACTGTACAAACTGTATATTCTATCCCCTTACACTAACCCTACCCCTAAACCTACCCATCACACACAACTGTCTGCATTTTTACATTTCCAAAAAAACTAATTCTGTATGATTTATAAGCTTGTTTACCCATGGGGACCTCTATTTAGGTCCCCACTGTGACACAGTCCCCATGAGTCTGTGTGCATTCAGGTTGAAGTCCCCACCGGGATAGAAAAACATGAACACACACAAACACACATACACAAACACACACACACACAGAGAGAGAGAGAGAGAGTGAGAGAGTGAGACTGGTGGAGCGAGTGGGAGGGTAAGGCCAGACAGAGGGAGACAGAGACAGAGAACATTTTTTTAAAAATCCTAACTGTGACAGAAAGTAGATTTTGATCATGTTTAAATATACATGGAAATGCAGTGTGTAATAAATGGAAATGTTTGCAGTTTAAAACATTTTTAACAGCGAAAAAAGATTTATCCAACCACATTTATACATAGTATAAAACACTAGATGGCACAATATACCTATTTTTAATAGACACATTCTGATTACTTTTTGACATGCCTTTAATCCCTCACCATAGCAAAACTGTTTAAGATATTGAGTATCCGTTAACAATTTAGCATCTTTAATGTATTTTCATCATGTTGAAAAAGTTTACTGTGAATAAAATAAACCACCTAGGAGGAGTAGCTAAAAACTCAAAGTCTGAAATATCCCAAAAATCCACATTCAAACCAAAATATCTGACTTCCTGTTGGTCGGAGCTAATGACTGTAAATTAGAAAGTTGTCCGGCTCGATGAGAACAATATACGTACTGAGTTTTGTTACTGTAGGTAAAACTGTCACGGGATGGTAAATAGTGAAGCGAGGATTCAAGTGCTGGATGAAGGATATTTATTAAGTAAATAAACAAAACAAAACTACAAACAAAAACTCCCCATGGGGGAAAACAAGACAGGCATCTGGCATGAAACATGAATGACTACTTGTGACTACAGACCGGTAGTGCTCACCTCACATGTCATGAAGACGTTTGAGAGACTAGTCCTTTGCTACATCAGGACTAGTGTGTCAACTCAAATGGACCCTTTACAGTTTGCATATCAGCCCAACATCAGTGTTGATGATGCCCTCATTTATATGTTGCAGAGGGCGTATACACACTTGGACACCGCTGATGCATCTGTGAGGATCACATTTTTTGACTTCTCGAGTGCCTTTAATACCATTCAGTCTGGACTGCTAGGGGAGAAGATGGGAAGGATGAAGGTGGCTCCATCACTGGTCCTGTGGTGTTTGGACTATTTATCCCTCAGACCACAGTATGTACGCCTGCAGAACAGTGTCTCAAGCACTGTTCTTAGCAGCACAGGGGTGCCACAAGGAACTGTGCTGGCTCCGTTCTTGTTTACCATCTACACAGTGGATTTTCAATACAACACCGACAGATGCTTCTTGCAGAAATTCTCAGACAACACCACAGTTGTCGGCCTTATAAGAGGAGGTGATGAGGAGGAGTACAGAGGAACACTCAACAACTTTGTGCAATGGAGTGCGAACAATCATCTCCATTTAAATACCACAAAAACCAAGGAGATGGTTGTGGACTTCAGGAGGGGGAGGAAGAGGATCCAACCAACACCTATTACCATCGGGAGCACTGAGGTGGAGCTGGTGACCAATCACAAGTACCTTGGTGTGCAGCTTGACAGTAAGCTGGACTGGAAGAGCCATATGGAGGCGGTGTACCGCAAGGGGCGAAGCCAACTTTATTTTTTAAGGAGGCCAAGGTCGTTTGATATCTGTCAAACCTTGCTCTGCAGTGTCTATCAATCAGTGGTGGCCAGTGCTCTGTTTTTTGCTGTGGCTTGTTGGGGAGACGGCGTCCGCACAGCAGACAGAAACAGAGTTCTTCTCATCAAGAAGCCCGGCTCGGTGGTAGGGGCTGAACTAGAGATGGTTCAGCAAGTGGCAGACGCCAGAACATTGAACAAACTAAGATCAATATTGACCAACCCTGCACACCCAATCCACCACCTGAAGGTGATAAAAAGCAGCACCTTCAGTCAAAGACTGATGACACCAATGTGCAAGTCGGAGCGGTATAGGAAGTCCTCCATACCAGCTGCTATAGGACTCTACAATCCACAAATAACTTCCCTTATTTTTTAGATTGTTGTATTTTAACTTAACTTATGGATATGTTCTGAGTAAATGAATGGTGTTGGGTCTGTCTTGAAGCTGCCGTGACACTGTAATTTCCTGCAAAGGATTAATAAAAGGATCTATCTCTATCTATCTATCCCCCCCCCCCCCACAACAAAACAAAAACAGGGACATGATCTTACAAACCGAACACAACAACAGACCAGACAGACAGATCAAAATACAAGGACAAGGAGGGCAGGGAGGGAAGGGAGCCAAGACAGAGCCAGCATAATAGTCCATACAGTCCTTTGCAAAGACCAGGGTGGGACGGGAGGGTTGCGCCAGGGAAGCTCAGGCGGGTCTGGATTCCTGGCTGAGGGCCAGGGTGGTGCAGGCTGAGCAGGCGGCATGGGCGGAGCAGGCTGTGCAGGTAACCAGGGCGGAGCAGACCGTGCAGGCGGCGGAGCAGACCGTGCAGGCGGCCAGGGCGGAACAGACCGGGCAAGCGTCTAGGGCGGAGCAGACCGGCTATCAGCTGGCCAGGGTGGACCAGACAGTTCAGGTGGCCAGAGGGGTTCCTGGCCAGAAGCAAACAAAAGAGGGTAACGAGGAAAGCAGGTGGGGCAAATTAATCAATAATCAGGTAACAAGATGGGAGGGGCTGGACAATAGACAGGAGAGCACATGCACAAGGAATTACAAGACAAAGCTAAGTGCTCACAACAAACCAGACTAAACACAAACACATGACAAGCCGGGAATGTCAGAGCTCTGTCACCAAACCAAATATATCCCCCCCCCCTTTGTCAAAAGCATTTCGAAAGTGACACACTTCCTGCTGCCAGTTGGTGGCGCTATAACTTTGACTCAAAATAGTTACATCCATCTGATCGGCCTCTTACCACGAACACACTGCTGAAGTTTCATCAAGATCAGTTAATGTATGCAGAAGATATAACACTTTGTGTTTCTCTTTTTTCGCCATAAATTTGTTTCCTTGACACGTCCAAACCGTTCGAGATATCAAAAATTCGCTGGCAATTTAGCATCCCGAAGGTCTTGACTTCATGCACACCGAGTTTGGTGGCGATTGGATGAATTCATTAGGAGGAGTATATCAAATTCCAGAACAAGCGTTTTCCAAACAACCCATAATAGCTGACTTCCTGTTGGGCTGGCATAAAACTTAAGAGCGCAAAAGTAGTTCGGCCCGATGAGATCTATATGTGTACCAAGTTTCATATTATTACATGCAAGCGTGTTTGATCTATGGACCAACTTTTCGGACCCCGTTCAAGGGGGCGCTATTGAGCTCCCCTGCCATGCCCGGGTACCAGTTTTAGCCTGGCCCTGATGGCCGCGGGTTCTGACCTGTGTGCAAAGTTTCAAGAGTTTTCAAGCACGATAAGGGCCCCAAAAGCACCCGAAACCTTGAAAAACAATAATTAAAAGCAAATCTCACCCACACACACACAGAGATGCAGAGACAGAGACAGAGAGAGAAAGAAAATTCAAATCCACATTCAAACCCAAATATCTGACTTCCTGTTGATCGGAGCTAATGACTGTAAATTAGAAAAGTTGTCCGGCTCGATGAGAACAATATAAGTACCGAGTTTTGTAACTGTATATGACCTGTGATCTTTTTTGTAACCTGTTTGTGAAAAGGTGGCGCTACTGAGCCCCTGCACCACGCCCGTTTCTGAAACTTTACACATGTCTACTGGCTAATAAATGTGATCTGTCTGTTGAGTTTCATGCAATTTCAACCATGCTAAGAGTCTCAAAAGCATCCAAAAAGAATATTATAGTTTGATGCGTTGCCATGGTAACAGTATTTTAGATATCAATAATCCTTTCACAGGTCTACATCTGCCTTGTGTTTACATTATACAGATAACGTTTTGAGCAATTTGTGTAAAAATAAGAGAGTGATTTCAAAGCATTTTTAAATCTTAAAAATTATTTTTAAAGTGACACACTTCCTGCTGCCAGTTGGTTGCGCTATAACTTTGACTCACAATAGTTACATCCATGTGATCGGCCTCTTACAACGAACACACTGCTGAAGTTTCATCAAGATCAGTTAATGTATGTAGAAGTTATAACACACTTCCTGTTTCTCTTTTTCGCCATAAATTCGTTTCCTCGCCACGGCCGAACCGGCAATTGGCTGGCAATTTATCATCCTTGATGTCTTGACTTCATGCTGACCGAGTTTGGTGGCGATCATATAAATTCCCTAGGAGGAGTATTTAAAATTCCATAGCATGCGTTTACAAACAACCCTAATTAACCGACTTCCTGTTGGGCTGGCGTAAAAAGTAAGAGTACGAAAGTTGTCCGGCCCAATGAGATCTATATACTGTATGTACCGAGTTTCATATTAATAAATTTATTATATGCAAGCATGTTTGATTTATGGACCAAGTTTTCGGACCCCGTTCAAGGGGGCGCTGTTGAGCCCCCCTGCCACGCCCGGGTACCTGTTTAAGCGAATCTGTCATTGTACTCTTTTGCTGTTGAGTTTTCCATGAAGAATAATAGGCTATTGAACTCAAGCAATTCAAGCAATCGGCCCCCGAAATATGGCTTATAATTTTCAAATGTAACTAAAAAGTTCACGGCTGCACAGGCATTCATAATGGTGCGCGTCCACGGCGAGGAGCGAGCAGAACAGAGCGAACGTTTTTTAGTCCATTCCTACTTCCACGGGAATTCATTCGGGCACTCTGCGAGCGCCACCATGATCAATGTCCGTGCGAACGTCCGTATTATACTTTCACTTTTATATTAGCGATCGCTGGTGTCACACGTTGATTAATCGGGGGGAATATATTTATATATAAAATACAATAGGCTTACCTGAGTTTTATGTACTATTTTGATATCATTTTGGACACAAGAGGGCAGTATAGCCCTATGTATGATTTTTTTTTTGTTTAACCAAATAGCACTAAATAGACTGTTTTTAACTTTTTCATACTTCTTGAGTTGAAAAATAATGAATAAAATTGGTTTAGTTCTAATATTTGTATAATTTTATACAAAAATAAATGGTGTATAATTAAATTTTTAGAAGATATGAGATATTTCCTACTTCCTTTTACTTCTTGACTTGAAAATACAGAATAAAATGGGATTAGTTCTAATATTTGTATAATTTTATATAAAAATAAATGGTGTATAATTACATTTTTAGAAGATATGAGACATTTCCTGCTTCCTTTTTGACATTACTTTAATCCCTCGCCATAACAAAACCGTTTGAGATATTCAATATCCTTTCACAATTTAGCATCTTTGTAATGTATTTTGAACAACCGAATCGGTTGACTCAGAGATTCAATGATCAATCCATAAACATCTGTCTCATTAATGATGACTCTGTCTTTCGAACGAATCGTTTGAACAAATGAATCAATGACTCGCTCATTAAGACGGTCGCCTGGCGACACCTAATGGCGGTTTAGTGTTATGTTTAAAAGTATCATTCTTTTCAACAATTGTTAAATTAACTTATATTTAAAACAATCGCATAACATTTTTTAATGCATTGTTATTTTTCAGTGTAAATGATTTAATTTGATCAGCTCTACCTAGGGTAACAGCCCTATAGTGTCTTATTATTCTAAACAATTGAATTTATTGATCTAATTTAGAAATTAAAAATTAAAGATGAAGCATACATTTAATAAGACTAGACTAGAGGGTACCCTGCAGATATTACAATATGCAGATTTAAATATATCATTACCCCCACCATCGATTTGATGTGTGTGTGTGTGTGTGTGTGTGTGTGTGTGTGTGTGTGTGTGTGTGTGTGTGTGTGTGTGTGTGTGTGTGTGTGTGTGTGTGTGTGTGTGTGTGTGTGTGAGATTTTGGTTGGGTGACAGTTGTAGGTTACAGTTTGAGTTGTGTGTGTAATAAATTCATTTAGTCACTACAATTTAAACCTGAACGTGTTTGCTTAATAAATTGTGAGCTGAACGACAGTCGCAGCAAAGATCAGCAACAGGAGTCAAATTTCATTAATCACGAGAGTGAAGAGCTGACTGAAAAGATGATGACGGAAAATTTTGTGTAGAAGCGCCTATTTAAGCGAATCTGTCATTGTACTCTTTTGTTGTTGTGTTTTCCATGAAGAATAATTGGCTATTGAACTAACAATTCAAGCAATCAGCCCCCGAAATATGGCGCTAATTTTAAAATGAAACTAAAAAGTTCACGGCTGCACGGGCATTCATAACGGTGCGCATCCACGGCGAGGAGCGGGCAGAACAAAGCGAACGTTTTTTAGTCCATTCCTACTTCCATAGGAATTCATTCGAGCGCTCTGCGAGCGCCACCATTATCAATATCCGTGCGGACGTCCGTATTTAAAAGCCCTCGCTGGTGTCACACGTCGATTAACCGGTGGGAAAATATCCTCACAGTCCACATAACTAATATATTTATATTTAAATACAATAGGCCTACCCGATAAAGAGTTTTATGTACTATTTTTATATAAATTTGGACACAAGAGGGCAGTATAGCCCTATGTATGATTTTTTTGTTTAACCAAATAGCACTAAATAGCCTGTTTTTGACTTTTTCATACTTCTTGACTTGAAAATACAGAATAAAATGGGTTTTGTTCTAATATTGGTATAATTTTATATAAAAATAAATGGTGTATATTTACATTTTTAGAAGATATGAGACATTTCCTGCTTCCTTTTTTGACATTACTTTAATCCCTCACCATAACAAAACCGTTTGCGATATTCAATATCTGTTCACAATTTAGCATCTTTAATGTATTTTCATCATGTTGAAAAAGTTTGGTGGGAATAAAATAAACCACTTAGTAGGAGTAGCTAAAAGAGTCTGAAATCCACATTCAGACCAAAATAGCCGATTTCCTGTTGGGCTGGCTTAAAACTTAGAGCACGAAAGTTGTTCAGCCCGATGAGATCTATATGTGTACAGAGTTTCATATTATTAGATGCAAGTGTGTTTGATTTATGGACAAGTGTTTGAATTCCATTCCAGGGGGCGCTGTCGAGCCTCCCTGCCACGCCCGGGTACCAGCTTCAGCCCGTCCCTTATTGCCGCGGGTTTTCGAGCATGTTAAGGGCCCCAAAAGCCCCCGAAACCTTGAACAACAATAATTAAAAGCATTCTCATTCAACAGACAAATCCCCGCTCCCCCTCACACACACACACACACACACACACACACACACATACACACACATACACACAGACAGACACAGAGAGAGACAGAGAGAGAGGGAGAGAAAAAGCTCTAAAACAATCCACATTCAAACCAAAATATCTGACTTCCTGTTGGTCAGAGCTAGTGACTGTAAATCAGAAAGTTGTCCGGCTTGATGAGAACAATATACATACCGAGTTTTATGATTGTAGGTAAAACTATAAAACATACCCCCCCCCCCCCCCCCACCTTTGTCAAAAGGTGGTGCCACTTTTGTCAAAAGCTGCGCCCTTTCAGGGCTTGGGCCCTAAAAATCATTAGGAAAACAATAGGGCCTTTGCCCTTTCAGGGCTTGGGCCCTAAAAATATAGGAGAGCTAGAATAGCAGGGGATTCAGGGAGATACTGTAGATTGTTACAGGGAAAGGTCTATGCTGGCTTGGTTTTCTTGCTGTGTTGTGCAGTACTTCAATAGAATGGGTTCATTGCACTGGGATGGAAATGTATGGCAGCAGAATCAGGGTGCAGCTGACACCAGACAAGTCCCATCACATGGTGTCAGTCACGCACACACTGCTAAAAGTCAAGTCAAGTCACCTTCATTTATATAGCGCTTTTAACAAGATTGTTTCAAAGCAGCTTTACAGTGATAATAGGAAATTAAAATAACAGAGATTGTTTTGGCTTTACAGCAGCTCTAGAATAAAGTTATTGTCCAGCTAAAGTAAGTTTTTGATTGATTCACTTCTGTTGCAAAGAGCATTAGTTATTAACAGAAAATTTCTAACCTGCTCGGGCCGCTCACCAGCACAACAATGGCACTTGGTGGCTCGAGAACGCAAACTTTGAAATAGGTTCTAAGGTGCAAGTTTTTTTTTTTTTTTTTTAAACACTATGATTTTTGTGTAAGCTTCAAAAACGTGAATCTATGAAAACGATGAAGGCGTGCACATGCATATTAAAAAGTACATGTGATAGAAGAGACTTTTTGACTTTTTTCAGTTTGTGTAAATCTACTTGGGGTTCAGAGTGTTTATTTTTTCCCACATTAATGTCCCATATGTCTAGTACAATTATGTGGTTTTGTTTTATTAATACAGTGAATACTTTTTTCTTGATAAACACCAAAAGAAGTGAAGTGAAATGTGACAACATGCCCCATAGGTGGGGCACATTGTAACATGACCATATGACAGCTTAAAATGTTATCTGATCTAATAAAAAAAATACAAGACAAACTAAAATATTTTCTCAATAAAATACAATTATTCACTTTTTCATGTAAAATAATGCCATTTTTTAGTAATTAAAAAAAAATAAAAAATTTAATTTGACCATGAACACACCGGAAAACACAGCTATACAACATAGTTCAAAACATAATAATAATAAATAATTTCTGAACATTGACTCTCAGTCTTTATTCACCTTTTTCTCATGTTTTCTCAATAGAATTTATAAAAGTATAGAATAGGATAGCATAGTTCTAATAGGGGCACATTGTAACAGTGTTACAACGTGCCCCACCTGCTCAACTGTGATTTAAACCCTGCCAGTGTCTTCTACTGGTTAGCGAAGCATTAAAGAACTATGTCAATTGTTAAATAACATATTGGAGATTAAAATAATATCAGATTCGTCTAATTTTGAATAAACACATAAAATAGAGATGAAGAATTTACATAAGAAATTTACTTTTGCTACGGTTAAATAAATATTCAGTGATATCTTCCAAATATTTCTGAATTTTGGCACAATTTTTTCTCTATATAGTGTTGATATGGCAACTAGTAAATACACTAAGTTTCCTCATGCTAGCACATGTGGAGGTATTTAAAACAAGTGTTACAACTAGTCCTGCGTTACATTGTGCCCCGCTCACCCCTACTGAAGACTAGAAGTAATAGCTGCTGAAAATTTTGTTTTGTCGTCACTGGAATTAATTACAATATTACTGTTTATATTCAGAGGAGTCTTGTTTTTCTTTTTCATAAGGGTTGGCATCGGGATTGGTGCCAATGTATGTGGGTGAGATTTCCCCTACCAGTCTAAGAGGAGCTCTGGGCACCCTGCACCAGCTGGCCATCGTCACAGGCATTCTTATTGCCCAGGTACAATAAACTAAAAGTTCTTAAGTTCAATCATACTGTTTTTTCCCCTTTATATTAATTTTCACTTTTCTTTTGAGCTCATAACTACTGTGACTCTCCAGTCCTTTATTATTTCATTTTCAATATTTTTATTTTTTCACTCATTTCTCATTATCAATGTCATGATCTTCTCTTCAGATCTTAGGGCTAGAGTCTCTGTTGGGCAATGAGCAGCTGTGGCCAGTTTTGCTGGGTGTTACAGTTCTACCAACAGTCCTGCAAATGACGCTGTTGCCTTTCTGTCCGGAGAGCCCACGCTTCCTCTATATCATCCGCTGCCAAGAGCACCATGCAAAGAGCGGTGAGGCGTCATGGGTCATTTCTACAGTTTGGTGCATTAATGTCCCCGTGAAACAATACTGCATATTTTACATAAAATGTTAATCAATTTTTAATACCATATGTTTTTTCCAGCATAAATGTGCCCCAATAAATAAATATGAATACCAAACACTTCATGCTGAGAAGGTGCACAGGAGCAGTGCCATACAAAGCATTTGAGATGTCTGAACATTTATTTTTTAGAAAAAAATCCAAGATAGTTCTTCCAGTCCAAAACAGCTAAAAGCCATTATTTACATCATGGCTCACACTAGAAACATTAAAAAGGACTAAAAATTGCACCCTGATGACCCTGACATACACCGGGGAAGGCTGAATGGCCGAAATGCATCAGTATTTAGTGTTTTTGTCCTTTTTAATGTTTCTAGTGTGAGCCATGATGTAAATTAAGGCTTTTTAACTATTTTGGACTGGATTATTATTATTATTTTTTTTTTTTTAAATATGTTTGAAACCCAACCAAAGAGCATCTTCTGGGAACATTTGTTTAACATATATGTCATATCACAAATATTTGTAATTAGTATGTAGGCCTACTTTTGATATAATTTAAGAATTTTTAAATGGTAAAATACACTCTAACCAATGAGCACTTCAGCTTATTTCCTCTCTATTCAGCTTTGCGGCGTCTGACTGGCTGTCTGGAGGTCAGTGATGACTTAGCTGAGATGAAGGAGGAAAAGAGGAGGATGGACATGGAGAGGAAAGTGTCCATTCCTGAGCTCTTTCGCTCTCCTCTGTACCGGCAGCCCATTATCATCTCTATCATGCTGCAGCTCTCTCAGCAGCTGTCAGGAGTTAATGCTGTGAGTGCTGTAGTTGTCAAGTCAAGTCACCTTTATTTATATAGAACTAATTACAATACAGATTGTTTCAAAGCAGCTTTACAGTGATAACAGGAAAATAATGCAACAAAGTTTGTTTCTGCTGTACAGCAGATCTAGAAGAAAATAGTGTCATAGTCCAGCTTAAGTAAGTTCAGTGATGGTTCATTTTTGTTGTAAAAAATGTTATTAACTTAGTTCATTTTTATATATATATATATATATATATATATATATATATATATATATATATATATATATATATATATATATATATATATATATATATATGGAGAAAACAGTGATGGTAAATGGTCTGCATTTATATAGCGATGTCATCGTACAGCTCAATTCAGTTCTCATATAATGGTGTCAATGCAGGCAGATCAGTAATATTGTTGAATATTAAGTGTCCCCAACTAAGTGTAGCAAATTAGCTCTAAAGAAATGTTAATCAATCAATCATAACTTATTGATTATGAATATTTGGAGCAGTTAATAGAATTAACTTAATGTAGTAAAATGAATATTACAATCAATCCACCTGTTCGTCCCGTGAACACTCAGTGTTAATTGTTTATCAATTCTAAGAAATGTTCATTTCCAGGGGAGGGAAATGTCTTTCTTACTGTACTGTACTACTAAGAGCCTGTAGTCAAAATCTAATTCATAAAATAAACTTTGTTGCAAGCAGGGAATCAGAACCAAATATGTATTTTGCACAAGTTTTATTAACTAAATCACAAACATAACTAAAGTAAACACACATACATACATGCATAGGTAAAATGGTGAGTGACAGAATGAAACCGGAAGCAGGAAATGGAACTATGGAAAAGATCCATGTAGCTATGAAAAGAACCATCAGCTTATCATTTTCAGAGCACCTCATTAAGGTATACTTGCATGGCCTTTGCAGTGAAACATTTCGTGAAGTTCCTGAAGAAGGATTTTTGATGGTCCCATGAGTCCCAATCGATTTCTTTGGCGTTGACTGAAGAAATGGTGATGAACTTGCATGGTTGGTTTGACTCTGTTCCCATGGCTGGAGTGCAGATTGTGGTGTGCCGGCCCTGGGCTGTAGAGGACACACAGAGCAAACAGGAGAAGGGAGGAAGTTGGAAGAGTTTGATGGTGGGAGTTGCGTTGTACTTCTTCTGCATTGAATGAAGACGTTGTGCCACACTCCTGAGGTTGTCCTTGAATCCGTTTGTGGTTGAGAGAGTCCTCTCTCTCCTGAATGAGCACATGGCTGGTTGTGAGTCAAGGCCTGCAGCCCTGGGGTCTGGTGTGGCCTCACAGGACAGCAACCCGAACGGACAAGAGAGGGCCAAGAGAGAGAAGGGCTTGTGTAGAGCCCATTTAAAGCTTGAGAAAGGTCCAACTTTTCAGGGTTGGCTCAACCAATAAGAAAGGGAGAATTTCTAAGCGAGAGATTCCTCTGTTGGGAGGATTTATGACGCTATCTCAAGTGTGGTTAGACATATACCTTGCAGTTTGTGTCCATTTATACTCAAATAGATATAACAAACACACGCTGACTTTCTATCAGAGTTAGTACTGGCTGCAGATAAAGTCCTAATTGTTGGTGATTTTAATATACATGTAGATAACGAAAAAGATGCATTGGGATTGGCATTTAAAGACATTCTTAACTCTATTGGAGTTAGACAACACGTGTCAGGACCTACTTATTGTCGTAATCATACTCTAGATTTAATATTATCACATGGAATCAATGTTGATGCCGTTGAAATTCTGCAGCAGAGCGATGACATCTCAGATCACTATCTAGTCTTGTGTAAACTTCATTTAGCCAAGGCTGCAAAGCCGACTCCATGTTACAAATATGTTAGACCTATCACTTCTGCCACTAAAGATTGCTTTATAAATAATCTTCCTGATCAGTTTCATCATCTCAGCATCCCAGATAGCTTAGAAGAACTCGATATTGCGACAGAAACTTTTAACTCTCTCTTTTCCACCACTTTAGACACAGTTGATCCTTTGCGCTTAAAGATTAAAGAAAATATTCCAACTCCATGGTAAAACGAGAACACTCAGGCCCTTAAAGGATTAGTTCACCTCAAAATGAAAATTTCCTAATAATTTACTCACCCCAATGCCATCCAAGATATCCATGTTTTTCTTTCCTCAGTGGAAGAGAAAATAAGTTTTTTGAGGAAAACATTTCTGGATTTGTCTTCAAATAATGGACTTCAATGGCAACCAGCGTTTTGAAGTCCAAATCAATGCAGTTTCAAAGGTCTTTGAAGTCCTTGAAAATGCTGTGCACGATCGCAGCTGAGGAAGAGGGTCTTATCTAGCGAAACGATAGGTCATTTTCAAAAAAAAAAAAATATATATATATGTATATATATGTATACTTTTTAACTACAGTTGTTCGAATTGAGCTGATCTGCAATGTGCCGGGAACTACGTCATCACATTGAAAGGTCACCGTGCGAAGGAGGATAGTTCAAATTGTATTGTCTGTTGAATGACATATTTATGTCTTTGTGTCATATTATTGTTTAAAATGGTCCTTACGTGTGTGTATCCTGGGTGTTTAAATCTTTTAAAACCTAAACGTTTTTTTTTTTTTGAGTGTGACCTTTCAACGTGATGACGTAGTTCCCGACACGTTGCAGATCAGCTCAATCCAAACAATTGTAGTTAAAAAGTATATATATATATATATATATATATTTTTTTTAAATGACCTATCGTTTCGCTAGATAAGACCCTCTTCCTCAGCTGCGATCGTGCACAGCATTTTCAAGCACTTCAAAGACCTTTGAAACTGCATTGATTTGGACTTCAAAACGCTGGTTGCCATTGAAGTCCATTGTTCGAAGAAAAATCCAGAAATGTTTTCCTCAAAATACTTATTTTCTCTTCCACTGAGGAAAGAAAGACATGGATATCTTAGATGGCATTGGGGTGAGTAAATTATTAGGAAATTTTCATTTTGAGCTGAACTAATCCTTTAAGAGAGCAGCCAGAAAAATGGAGCGAAACTGGAAGAAAACAAAACTAGAGGTATTTCGCATTTCATGGAAAGAGAGCATGATTGCATACAGAGAGGCCTTAAAAACTGCTAGATCTGCTTATTTATCAACCCTATTAGAAGAAAATAAATTTATTTTTTTATTTAATTTTGAAATTTATTTGAAACAGTGGCTAAACTAATGAAAAATAAAGCTTCAAGCCCAGATGTTTCCAAGCAGCACAGCAGTAACGACTTTATGAACTTTTTTACTTACAAGATTGATAATATCTGGGAGAAAATTATAACTATGCAACCGTCTACTACAGTATCGCATCAGACAGAGCAGTGTAGTCTCACTGATGAAAAATTTCGATTCATTCATTGCTATAGGCGAGGGTGAATTTTATAAATTCGTTAAATCATCTAAATCGACAACATGTATGTTAGACCCTATACCGACTAAACTATTGAAAGAGATGCTTCCAGAGGTCATAAATCCTCTTCTTAATATCATTAATTCATCTTTGTCATTAGTATACGTACCAAAAACTTTTAAGCTCGCTATGATTAAACCGTTTGTTAAAAAAACGCAACTTGATCCTACAGAATTAGTCAATTACAGGCCGATCTCAAATCTACCTTTTCTGTCAAAGATAAAGGCAGTATCTTCACAACTATGTTCCTTTTTAGAAAGAAATGGTATCTGTGAGAATTTTCAATCAGGATTTAAACCGTATCATAGTACTGAGACAGCTTTCATTAGAGTCACAAATGATTTGCTCTTATCATCCGATCGTGGTTGTATCTCTGTATTAGTGCTACTCGATCTTAGTGCTGCATTTGACACTATCGACCACAACATTCTTTTAAATAGATTTGAAAATTATGTTGGCATTAGTGGAATTGCACTAGCATGGTTTAAATCATACTTATCTGACTGTTATCAGTTTGTAGCAGTAAATGAAATGTTATCGGTCAAAAGTTCAGTATGGTGTACCACAAGGCTCAGTACTAGGACCGTTGCTGTTCACTCTGTACATGCTACCCTTAGGAGATATCGTTAGGAAGCATGGCATTAGTTTTCACTGTTATACTGATGATACTCAGCTCTATGTTTCGTCACGCCCTGACGAAACTTACCAATCCACAAAATTAATGGAATGCATAGCTAATATAAAAAACGGGAAGACTAGTAATTTCCTACTACTTAATTCTGAAAAAACAAAGATTCTAATTATTGGACAAAAAACTTCCTCACGTAATAACCTAGAATACTGTCTAACACTTCATGGCTGCTCTGTCAAGTCCTCGTCATCGGTTAGGAACCTGGATGTGCTCTTTGATATCAATCTTTCTGTAGGAGCCTAAATGCAGTTAACTGATAAATAATTTTAATTTAGGTATTAAACAGTAATTTACATGATTCATTTCTGCAGAGGAAATTGAAGGGAATATTTACAGTCTTTACAAGTTGATGTAGTTAATATTTACAGTAATGCAAGGAGTTAATTGTGTAATTATCTAAAATGTGTGTGAATAATTTAGAGTGCATTTATATTAGATTGGTTTATATTTTGGGAATAGGACTGTTATCACGTTTCACCTTTAACCGCATGCACCTTTAATTGCTTGGAATACTCTCACGAGAGTTGGTGACGTTACGTCAGTGTACAGTCAGGCAAGCAGAGAGTGGAGCCACACAGTTTTTTGACCTTTTTTCTTTCTCTCTCTCTCCCCTTTTTTGTCATTAATTAATCATTTTTATTTTCTGCAATATTCCTGTTCTGATGTTTTTGTTGCTAACCAAATAAAGTGTTTTACGAGTGGTCCTGTGGATTTATTGATGTGTATTCGGACGAAGGGAGTGGACAAAGCGTCAAGCTAGGGCTTCATTCAGTGGAAACCTACACTTTCATTTGAAAGTCACGTGTCTTGTATCTGTAAAACTGCACTTTTTTCATCTTAAATATATATCTAAATTACGTCATATGCTCTCAATGAAAAATGCAGAACAATTGGTTCATGCGTTCATGACATCAAGGCTAGATTATTGTAATGCTCTACTGGGTGGTTGCCCTGCACGTTTAATACATAAACTACAGCTGGTCCAAAATGCAGCAGGAAGTATGACCATATTAGCCCGGTTCTGTCAACACTTCATTGGCTACCTATTACCTGTATACATCGTATACATTTTAAATGTACTGTCAATGTACTGTCAGTTCAAATGTAGACTAAAAACACATCTCTTTGGCTTAGCATACACATAACACATTATAAACTTTTATAATTCAATGTTAGGCTGCATAGTTTAGACCAGCCGGGACCGGGAACACTTCCCATAAATCCTGATGTACTTTGTACATCATATGAAGGATGGCGTCTACGCTAATATTAGTCTCTCTGTTTATCCCGAGGTTTACCGCAGTCCGCCGGATCCAGCTGGACAATAAGTTTATTCTAGAGCTGCTGTAAAGCCAAAACAATCTCTGTTACTTTAATTTCCTATTATCACTGTAAAGCTGCTTTGAAACAGTCTATATTGTTAAAAGTGCTATATGAATGAAGAAGGTGACATTCTAAGAGAAGGTGATGTACACTAAAGTGTGAGTCATTAAATGAGGAGTAATTAGATAGGAGACACGATACATGTGGGGTTACATTGACCGTTGGTTGTATAATAAAATACATACTGTAGTATCAAAGACATAATAGTACACAAGACAGTAAATCATTCACACAGTGTCCTGGGGTGTTCATTTATAGATCAGTTAGATCCATAGACCATAGATCCCAGAGTGAGTTTTAAAGATTATTTGTTAAATACAACAAATAATTGTGTCTGATTTGTCTCTGGCTTTTGGCTTGCTTATGTAATGACTAAGGTGACAGTGGCAAAGAACCAAAACTCCCATCAGGTGACAGAATGGAGAAAAAAAAATTGTGCTCAGTTATCTAAAAAAAGAAAGATGAACTGAGATTAGTTTAAAGTTTAAAAAAAAGTTGAATGCAGCTCTTCTGCAGGGTTTGAATTGCTCCATTACCTGAATTAGTTTTCTAAAATTACTTAATGTAAATGTAACTGACCCTTTGTAATGGTAGCGCAAAAAATAAAGTGTTGGGCTAAACGATTAGGGCCGGTTTCCTGGACAGGGTTTAAGTCTAGTCCCAGACTAAAATGCATGTTTGAGCTGTCTTAACTTAAAACAGCTTGCACTGACATATCTTAAAATATATAATTTCCATTGTTTTGTCTCAAGATGCACACCAGTAATGTTTTTTTGTAAGGTATATTTGTAAAAAACTACTTAAAAGTCCTAATATAACTAAGGTCTAGTCCGGGCTTAATGTAAACCTTGCACAGGAAACCGACCCTTAATGTTTAAATGTAATCATTTATCACCATGAACATTTACATTTATTCATTTAGCACACGCTAAAGTAACGCTTTTCCCATTAAGGGAAAAGAAGACTTTTAATACATTTTCATTTATGGCAGTAAAGATGTTTTTTTTTTTTAGAACAGTAAACTGAAACAAACTGAATTTGTGTGTGACATGTTTTTGAACCAATTCTCACAATTGCTCTTGCATTCCACTGCTCAGATCTTCTATTATTCTACTGACATCTTCAAGAAGGCTGGGGTGGAGAGTCCGGTTTACGCCACCATAGGTGCTGGAGTTGTCAATTGTGCTTTCACTATAGTCTCGGTATGTTATAATTTCTTTTAAATAATTAATATATAATATTAAATGAAAAAAAAAAAAAATCAAACAATATGAACCACATTATTAGCATAAACCAAGCCAAACTACAAATACATTACAAATTACTGACATCACTCACTGTCTATTGCTCACTTTTTCAATCTACAGGTCTTCCTGGTTGAGCGGATGGGTCGCCGGACCCTCCACATGCTTGGACTTGCTGGAATGTGTATCTGTGCCATCATCATGACAATTGCCCTCACATTACTGGTCAGCCCAAAATACTTATCAGGAAAAGGATGGCAAAATATATGGTAGTAGACCATATAGTAACTTAGTAGATTTCCCTTTTAACTATTTGCTTAAAAATAGTTACTGGAAAAAGTACTCTTAATTTAGAGAAAATCACTTGACAAAATCAGAAGGCTGGTTGTAAAATGCTCAAATGCAGTTGTTTAGCATTTGTCCTTGTCAGTGAATGCTGTCAAAATTATCATCACTATTTGACTTTTGGAAAATTCAAATAGAGTATGAACTGTTGTTTTGTAGCATAGACATATAAGAAGGTATAACTGTATAGAACAACTCTCTGCTTTAGCAAAGTTGATGGATCATTAACTATTTTTTCTTTGTTCATTGACAGGAGACTGTGCCATCAATGAGCTACATTAGCATGATGGCCATTTTTGGTTTTGTGGCTTTCTTTGAGGTAGGGCCAGGTCCTATCCCTTGGTTCTTTGTGGCTGAACTCTTCTCACAAGGTCCCAGACCAGCAGCCATGGCAGTAGCTGGCTGCTCCAACTGGACTGCCAACTTCATAATTGGCATGGGCTTCCCGTATGTTGCTGTAAGTGCAGTGGAAACATTGTTTTATTCTGGATTTCAACAATCCAATATATCAAACGTGTCTTAAATCTATCAAACTCTAACTCTCCTTACCACAGAACCTATGTGGTCCATATGTTTTCCTGATCTTCGCTGTGCTCCTCCTTTTCTTTCTGATCTTCACATTCTTCCGAGTTCCTGAGACACGAGGCAAGACTTTTGACCAGATCTCAGCCACCTTCCATGGTCATCCACAAAACATGATGGACATGGACCTAGACATGGATCAAGGGAAACACAGTACAGAGCTAGACTACCTAGGATCTGATGGGACAGAGAACTGAAGCCTGAGAAAGAGAGAGATTGTCGATGGGGGCCAGAATCACCACAATTTACCATTCTTTGTGGCTTGGAGAGGAAAATTCATACCAAAAAGACATTACAACTCAGAAGAGACTATGTGGTCTTTGGAAATTAAGTATTATAAAGAAGGATGTTGGATTTTGGGAGAAAGTGCAATGTTGTTTGAAAAGGAGCAAGACTTGAGATTTGGAACTCTGCACTTTAACTGCACAAAGGTTTCCATACACCACAAAGCCAGCTATGCTTTTGCATACAACTAGTAGATCATAGACTGTTCTTTACATTTTAGCGTTATATTTGGATAATGGACCCTTTTCACATTTCCAGGGTTTTGAGAAGCAGAAGTCTTCATAGTTGGGTCAAAACATCTTCAAAACATCTGTGATAGCGTTTTCATAACTTTCCAAAAGAGGGAAAAATACACAGAGATTGATTACAGCAGTCAGAAGAGAATAAGATGTAAAATTTAATTGATTAATTTTTGTAATTTACTGCCAACCAAGATAATATAACAGAAGTATAGCATTATGTGTAAACTTTACTAGATTTGCGATGTTGATAACTGTGGAAACATTACAGTCTGTGAAAAGGGTCCATGAAACATTCTAATACTGATTAGTAACAAACTGTCAAATGCTTTCAAAGTTTTTGCACAAAGCTAAAATTTTACCAGTAGATATTTAATGCTTATATCATACACCATCCTCAACACACATTAGAGAAACTAGTTATTTCAAACCTTCAATATTTTAATGACAGAATCAAACATCAAAACATGCACATTTTGTCATTTCAGACATGTATAACTTCACTGAAATTATATAGGAAATTGTTTGTGCTTAATATATAGAGAACATTTCGTATTCACTATACTAGAAATACATTTAAAAAAAAAAGTGTTTCACTGAGAAATTAAATGTAAGATGTGTGCCATTTGATGAGTGAAAAATAGCTGACCTATATTCCTTATATGTTGACTTATATTGTCACTATATGCCATTATATATGGTGAGGTGTAACTTTAACTTATTTATATGATGGAATAAAACTTGTTTTTGTTCTGACAAACCAACTGTACATTTACAAGCACAGGAAGTGTGACCAGCTTTTCAACAAGGTTTGGCACAACAGAACATGGATAAATTAAGCTTGTGTCTGTCAAGTATGACCTGCTCAACAAAAAAAAAAAAAAAGAAGAGTCAGGAGGAGTCTCAGCAAATAATTTATTTACTTTACTGGCATTGTGCAAAATCCCCACCAAAGTAAAGTACATACCAAAATAAAAGAAAAAAGGGACAATTTTTAAACCAAATTGTATTTTGATTGGATGCATGTTTTCCCCTTTTATCAAGTTACAAGTAAGAGAAGGGTCTGTGCTGTGCTCATCACACTGGATGGCATTTCCTCTCTTTGATGAACTTAAAGTAGCCAACTGGTCACATTTTCTCTACTGCTCATCGCCCATAGTACAGAACAAAACTATTAAGGGGAAATATTGTAAATATAATGGGCTTTTAGAGCAGGGTTTTAATTTTTTTTGCCATTTACTTTTAAATGGCCAAGTATGCATCAACCCAACCCTCCCTTCCCCACCAGTGCGTTCCATCCCTCTCTTTCTCTCTCCCTGACAGATGAAGGGTCCAGACCACAAGCAGTGGATCAGTTTGGGGGGAGGGACAATGACGTAGAAGCAAGGGGCAAGATGTTTGGGGGGTTGAACCTCGCCTGTCTCGTCAAACATTCAAACTAACCCATCTTGGAACCTATACAGTGACACAAGAACTAAATGTAAGGCATTAAAGAGAAAAACAAGTGCAATATAAAGGACAGTGGGAGATGACAACAGTTATAGTAAACATTCAGACATATGCTGAACTTGCATATAAAACGGTGCAAAACTAAAATTAAACGAATGTGAATTTGTCAGTGTACGGATTCTTAAGCGTTTATTGCAACATTTCATCTCCTTCTCATCAAACAACTAGACTAATGAATGGCTTTACACAAACCGTACTTCGCCTAGACAGGGCTTTCATCTGTCACTGTATAGACCGGTTCATGGCCAACTACGCATGCCAGAGAAATAGGCTATTAAAGGCGTTTATTTCAGAAATATGAACGTACCTTGCATCTGCCTCCATACATTAACCGTTAGCCTACTTCTTTGGCACACCAGCCGATAATCAATTTATAAAAATCTCAGCTAAAACAAAAAGCTATGACTGCTGCATATTTACATTTAAATCAATACTGGTTTGCACTTCCCTACAATGTAGGTGCATTTACCTGCTTAGTTCAATTAAGTTAGGGGGTAAATAAACTGTGTGAACTAGGACAATACTCCAATTGAATCTGTTCCAAAGCCTAATTACCTTCTTGAAGAAATAAAAATGTGCTGCTTATGCTTGCCCATTTAAAATGGCAGAAAACAGTGACTTTCATTAAGTTTTACAGATACAAATGTGTCAAAATAATCCGATGCAAGTTATGTTCTAAAGGCAGTGTTTGGTGAGAAACAAACCGAAAATGTAATCAAGTGAAAATCTTGGCGTTGCAATCATGTGTACATCTATGTGAGTGCACAGCAGTTCACACATTCTGTTGTGCTCTGGTTGTCAGACAGTCAGAATAACAGTTAGAAGAATACAGAATAAATTGGATGAACGTCAGGACAAATAACGTAGGCCTGTAATATACCCAATTCAATGTATTAATGTAATAGATTGGGCTTACAATTTAATAATTTATATCTTGATTCATTTTATTTATGATTTTTTTTGCCACACCCAATTGACGAAACATAGGTGAATTTATTGTTGAATTTGTGTTGTGACATTCGTTAGTCTGGTTGTTTCATGAGAAAGACGAAATGTAGTTGCAATAAATACTTTAAGAATTCATCTAACTGAAGCAATGGATGAATATTATTTTGTTGCACATAACTGAGGAAAAACTGATGATGACACAGTTTGATCTTTGGTTAACCAAACAGCGGAAAGGTGCATTTCATTCCTGCCCACATATAGAGATTGAATATTCAAGCAGTTTATTAATTTTCTTCACTTGAATGTAAACATATTTCACCTTGATTTTTAGTTAAATCAAAACAGGAATGACCGAAAGATACACGGATTGTCTTTGCAAATTAAAACCAAATCATTTTTTTTCAACTTTTTAAAATGCAAGAAAAACCTGAAATAAGCATTTTAGAATATGAAGTGGCTGCTGCCTAATTTTGCAAGCTGACAACATTTTATGCATTTTAACAGCAGTTGTAGTTTGATGGCCGAAACACTTTACCACCTCAATCAGTTTAGCTCTGGAACTCCCACCTCTTGCCAGGGTCACATGACTTCTTCCAGGTCACAGAAATCATTCTGAGGGCTTGGAAGATGTAGGGACAGGTGCCTACACAGGGAAAAACAACTGTTGTTAGTGCACATTTATGTCATTGGCCAGAAAAAACTAAAGACATGCATATACAACTCACCTCATTTTTAGGGGACATTTCAGAAGAGGATGTGACATTAGCAGGCTTGGAGGCCCGAGCTGGGGACTCAGGTTTTTCAGGTTCGTCTCCATCCTAAACAATGACAAGCCAGATATTTATACAACCTAGCTGAACACAGTTGTGGGACAGAGTTATATTAGGCTAAGATGCATTGTTTTGAAGTCAAAATATTTTTGACTAATATATATCTGATTATTTGCATGTCCAGCAGTGTCCAGAAAAAAAAGCCCAGTTCCAGAATTGTGGCAGCTAATCTTAATATTACTAAAGTCAGGCAGCGAGGACAAAGCTAATATTGTCAAGTTCAACTACATTACTTCAGTCGTGTGTTTTTCTGGAAACCACTTACTTTAGAGGTACCAGATTCAGATTTCCTCTGTCTGCGCCGACTGAACTGTCTGCGGGGTTTCCGGGACTGCTCTTCTGTCTGCTCCCCATTGGTCTGGTCCTCTTTAGGGGGTGACTCTTGCTCTTCTGCAGGGGCTACCGTCTGTTGAGCCTCTCCAGGGGGTGGCCGGGGTTGGAACGGCCTGGCATCACAGAAGAGAGACTTTCGCATAAAATGCAATAAACAAGGACAGGCTCTCTTGCATGTTTAAGGCAATGAAATTGAAGACCTCTGAAGGCATCGTGCAAATTAATAGTCAAGTCACCTTTATTTATATAGCACTTCACAGTAACAAACAGGAAAATAACATTCAATGATGCAAACTTCATCAAATATGAGAAATTCAGCTGGAGTCAGTTCAGTGTTGATTTAATTTAGTTACCAAAAAACAAGGATTTACCAGAACACATTCAACGGTCCGTGTACGTTTTGATAGTTTGTTTTCCAATTTGAAACGAAATAAGGATTTGAAACGGGCCTTTATTCGTTTTTTCAAAAAAACGAAATTTCGGCTTGATTTTTCGTTCTTTAGTTCACAGGCAAAAATAGCGGAGGAAAAAACTGAAGATAGCCTAACATGTGTTAGTAAAAAAATATTTATTTGTTTAATATTAAGTGAGTTTGTATTTTAAAACAACAACAACGAAACAATCAAATAACATTGTGGACCACAAACTGAGCTGCGCGTTCATTTTAAAGGGACATTTCCAAATATATTTTATTTATTTGTTATGATCAGTGTTGGGCAAGTTACTTTAAAAAAGTAATTACTTACAGTTACTAGTCACTACTTCCAAAAAGTAACTAAATTAGTTACTCAGTTACAAATTATAAAAGTAACAAGTTAATTCAGAAATTAACTATTGCGTTACTTTCAAGTACATTTTTAAATGCTCAAATGTAACCCCACCTCCACCCCTCTTTAACGGAACTTAAAATGCATGTGCATGTTCGATTATAAACGATAAACCTGAATATTATAATGAAATGGACACTTAATTCAATACATTAACAGAAACAATGTACACAAATCTAAACTATTTTAATGTTGCCGTGGGACAAAGTGAGACTAGCCTCCAATCAAATGGCATGTAGATATTATGTTTATATAGTGGATCGATACAAATAACACAATAGATGTTTTGAGACATTTGATATCCATTGCCCCTCAACAGACCACAACTGGGCAAAATTAAATTATGCTTGTTAAGCACCAAAAAGAAATAACAACTATATACACTCTTTGTAGTAGCCTACAAATAAAACAAAAAATGTTTATTACTGTATTAATCCTTAATAAAGGAGTCCAGACATTAGAAAAATATCAGTACATGCGTTTTATATTTAATATGAGGGAAATACACATGCGTTTTATATTTAATTTGAGTGAAATACACATGTGGGACGTGACACAAAAAATCTTTAACTTTTAGGTGGCAAAATATGTTTTAGCAATTCTGTGATTTACAATGCGTAATACTACCCACCGGATGAAGAAGGTTGGCTCTCCACAGAACATAAAATATTCATTTTTATTTAATTGTTTGCATATATGAGGAAAAAAACAATGTTACAGACGTGACAGTTCTCCACGGACGCGACCGCTCTGAAAGCGACTTTAAAACGTTCACAAACAGACCTCAAACAGAAAGCACAAAGCCTTTCTTTAAAGTGAATTTCGTTTTGTATTAATTGTATCTTAATTTTAATCAATGTTTCATCAACCAATTACCTGGATTTAATAAATAAGAAGTAAATATAGCAGACAATAGATAATCACGACCAGGAGGCGCCGGCGTGTGAACTGCAGCTCGTCTCATAAATGAACCGAAACTCAGCGTATAAGGTAGCCTACTTGCCTCACAGACCTGAGAAATATATCTATATTGAAATGTCTACTTTTAAACAGGACAATTCAAAACGAAAGAAAACAGACTCTCTGCTTATCTAGTATGAAATGTGCATTTCTCTCTGGCGCTTTATACTGTGAAGATCGCGAGTCAGCATCGTCAACTTCATCTTTGCAGCCGACACTAACACAAAAAAATACTTGCTTATTAATACACAATTAAAATGTCTTCTTGCTGTATTTGACATATTAATAATCATTTCTTTTGCCAGTTCTTTGTGACAGCTTTTATGTGCTTTATTGGCAGCATATGTTTTCCCTGGACTCTACGCCAGGGGTCACCCTCAGAGCCCCTACTTCCCGCGGTACCAACTAATGTACAGTATGCTGTGTTGCATACAGAGTTTAAATCTTTGGAATTTGAACTTTAATTTATTTTCCTCTAAATCACTTTACAGTGTGATGAAAATAAACGTTTCTTAAAGAGTGTTGTATCACTCTATTAGCACCCTTATGTCTATGTTGTATACTGTAATAGACATTGTCCAGCGAAATTGGGTTTTTGTAAGAAAAATGTTGTAAGCAAATGTAGAATTGTTTTTTTAAAACCTGTAAATGTCATCACTTTCTTAATATTTAATCAACACAAATTGCAGTAGCCTAATATATAGGCTGTCTGATGAAATCTGTATCTGACATGGA
This sequence comes from Gila orcuttii, assembly GCA_026230005.1. Classification (NCBI taxonomy): domain Eukaryota; kingdom Metazoa; phylum Chordata; class Actinopteri; order Cypriniformes; family Leuciscidae; genus Gila; species Gila orcuttii. The sequence continues at coordinate 48,998,003 of JAPDVR010000001.1, read as the reverse complement.
ATTCAGATGTATTTACACAGTTTTATGCAGCTCAAATGTGGCACAGTAGTGCATTTACATATCAATTTCAATTGCATACAAGACTATTAAATGCCACAGTGAAAAATATGAAGTTACATGTAACAATACTTTCAATATGAAAGACCGCCAGTAGGTGGCGCCAAGTCAGCCATAAGCCAATTATATAATTATATCATGAAAATACGATACATTAACTCAGTTGCATTGGTCTCAGTTTCTTTAAATTTGGTGGCATTACTGTCGGCCCATCATAATCATGGCTGTATAATCAAAAAATAAAAATTAGAAACATGCATGCGTCAATAAAATGTATTGCATCAAAACCACAGGAGCTTATGCAATTAGTAGGCTACCATGAACTCTATACCCATAAATAATGTAATGTGTAGCCTATGTATATTTACCGAGGCACTTCATAAACCCAAATGAAAATCTTAATTGATCTTGCTAGAGTTCATGCTTAGAACTGTTTAGCTTTCTAATTGGGTTTATGAAGTGCCTCGGTAGTATATATACAATAAAATAGTAAGCTACTATAAAGAAAATCCAGCGTTGTGGGCCTATTAAACTTTTATTAACAAAACGATTAAGACGGAATTCATAAAACAACAACATTATAACAAAATAAATAAGAGATAGGCCTATTTGGAAATGTCCCTTTAAAATGAACGTTCAGTTTGTGGTTCACGCCTGTTATATGATTGTATCTGAAAACAACAACAAAACAAACTCACTTATATATTAAAGAAATAAATATTTTTTTACTAACACATGTTAGGCTATCTTGAGTTTTTTCCTCCGCTATCGTCCTGTCAATCATCTCGCTGTCTCACTCTCGCGGTTATGATTAGTTACATTTTAATTTACCATCATCGGTAGCCTACCCACCACCACCATCAGCAGTTTTGCATTACAGTATTTGCAATGACCACCCCTTGTCCGAAACTGAGCGTATTGTCTAAAAGAAGAGTTATGACTGCTGCGTATTTACCATAGACTGTAAAAATGGTATTTACACTTGACAGAACATTGGTCTGTGCTTCACCCACTCTGCGCGGTCTGTGCAGCACTACACAGATTTAACTCTGCACAGCTAAATAAAACCGGCTGGGTGCAGATTAATTTTTAATATTTCTGAAATAAATATTTCTGTGAAACGCGTTAAGTTGCACAGCCCTGTACAGTTTAAGCTGTACGCAGAGCCATAGGACTATTATTTTGTTGAAAAGACTTGGGGAATTACTGATGACGTCACAGGCTCAGATTTGCTTGACCAATCGGCTGAAAGGGGCGTCTCATGACCGCCCACATGTGGAAAACGAATTTTGAAGTCATTTATTCGTTTTTTTGCCTGTGAACTAAAAAACGAAAAAATCAAGCCGAAATCTCGTTTTTTCGTTTTTTTGAAAAAACGAATAAAGGCGCTGTTTTCTCGTTTCTGCTTATTTCGTTTCAAATTGGAAAGCAAACTATCAAAACGTACACGGACCTTCAACACATTTAGAAATGGTGATTAGAGCTGGTCAAACAGGCATTATAAATTAAATTAAATCGTATTCAAGACTACATATTATTCAAGACTTTTTCCAGCCTTAAATCCACTTTTTAAAATTTAGGGCGTCTTAATATTTGACCCAACTCCTTATTTCAATTCAATTGACCACCACTGTGAATTTGACTCAAGACAACACTGTCCGTTTCCAGTCTCAAATCAGGGCCCGCATGTATAAAACTTCGAAACTATAAAATCGAGTCTTAAGCTTTGACTTAAAGTGTCAAAATTCTTAGTAAAACGTAGGACTTGACCAAGAGTAATAAACTTTTATAAAGAAGCTAATAGCAATTTTCAGGAAAGTCTAAGACTGATTCTTAAGAGTTCACAACACTTAAATGCTACTTCAGTCAACAAAGGACTACAATGTCATCAACCCAAAATGGCCACCCTCAACTCTGAATCAGCCAATAGTGAGCCTGGAAGGGTGAAGTCAAAGCAGCATGACACAAATCATTTCATGCAATTATAATAAAATCATTTTAAAACACTGGAACTTTAATATTTTAATAAAAAAAATTGCTTTGCATTGTGCAAAATGATCACGAATTAGTATTAATGCTGTGGAAGACTTTTTTTGATACAGATCTAATTTACAGTTAGAGCAATGATGTGAACATGAGTTCCATCAGCACCTCCAACAACTCCAGGGAAGATTGCAATCCTCAAAAGTGGCTTGCTTTTGCTGCATGGTTTGAAGATCAGTTGTAAAGTCAATAAACTGCCATACAGTTAGAGGCCAAAAGTGTTGTCCAGCCTAGGAAAATTAAAATCTTCACCCTTTATCCAAATATTATTAAAAATGTGTTAAAGATATTGTACGCTTATTGAGTAGTTGTGCTTAGAGATTTATTTGGGATAATGCAATGAAACATGACAAATCATGCAAAGAAATTTTGAACATCTGCTTAAATAAGAGAGAATCAGTGACATTAATAACGTATTTTTTTCCTAGGAGTTTTTTCTTCTTCTAAAACCTGTAGTTCACCTTTTGCCAAATAATTGTCAGAAAAATACCTTCACTAAGTTTAATGTTTTGTTCTTCCTTCATGTTTTAAAATAATATAATATTCTGATGTTTAGGTAATTTAAAAACAAAAACCTCTGGACATCACTTTTGGCCACTATTGTATTTTTGGTGTGGTTAGTGCCACACCAGTGCCATTTCAGACCCTGCTTACTGTGGACTGATGGGCCCCAAGTCATCACTGATGCACTGTTGCATTTTTCACTGTTGCAGTCAGAGCATTGACTTGTAGAGTGGGGGAAGTTATTACATTTCTTACAAGGTCAGTTACAAAAAGAATACCTTAACGATCAAGCCTGTAATGTTTTATCAACTCCCTGTCATCATATAACTAATATATATATATATATATATATATATATAGTTGGAAAGTGTGCAGTCTCTTCCTCTTGGCTGCAATATTGTTACTCCAAGGTTAGGATACCACTCCAGTACTCTTAAATAATTTAGGAGCTGCAACCAAGTCTTAGCACATGAGCCTTTATGAATCAGACTTAGAATACAATTACGTCATTCTTAGAATATTGACACGCTTAAGACTAAAATTTTACTCTGAGCAGCTTTATACATACAGCCCCTGGTCTGTCTGTATATACAAGTGGTGATATGAACCTTCGAAATCGAGGTCTGAACCTGCGAGGTGGCGGCCTCTGCTGGGCACCATCTACTTCCTCATTCTTCTCACCTGCTTCTCCCTAGAGCGGAGACAGATAACTGCAAAACTCACTGACCAGTTGTGTGCAGTGATAAAACAAAATGATCTAAAGTTTAAAGGCTTAATATCATGCTGAATATTAAAACTTAACATTGAACACAATCTAGCTCATGTACTCCGTGAATTTTATAGGCCCTGGTGACATTTCATAATCAAAGTTTCAAAAATACAATTAATCTAAGGTAGGGTAGACCTACAGATAAAAAGCATCCAAATGACTTCACCTCGCCTTGTGGTGGAACAGGTCTCCTGCGTGGACGCTGGCGCCGAGGACGTGGCCGAGGGGCTCCTTTCTCTTCGCTGCCCTCTCCCTCAGTTGTGGGATCAGTTGGAGCATCCCCAGCTTCTCCAGCTTTCTCCTCTGCTTCAGCAGGACGTGCACTACGAGGGTAAAAGCGCCTCCGAAATCTGCGTTTATTGGGGGCGTATCGGCTGCCTTTAACAGGTATACCCCCTGGACCGGTCACATTCGCTGCCTCTGAGCCCTACAGTTTTAGAGTGAAAATTGAGCAATAAAACTCACTATATTCCTTTAACAATATTTTGAATGATCCAGAACCACTCACTTTAGCTGCTTCGACAACGTCAAACTCCACAACCTCACCGTCCCCCACGCTTCTAAGGAACTTTCTTGGGTTATTCTTTTTTATTGCAGTCTGCTCAAAGGGAAAAGGCACATCTTAGCATAAAATTTATTTTCAATCAGTGATCGGGGAGTTAAGTCATCAAGTCAAACCATTTCAAAAGTAATGTTGATATCTTTGGAGCACTTGAAATCCAGGATTTCTGTATAGGTGATACATCTTGGTATGTTTTCTTTTTTGTAAATGTCATTTAAACTTACTAGGCAAGAAAGTCATGTTTGCATTTAACATCTTAGCCATTAATCTGTTCAGAAGAAAGACTAGTGGCATTACTCCACCAAAAAAATATATTTAAAATGGTTTAAATTAAAGGTTGCAATGCATTTATAAAGTAAACATTACCTGATGAACAAATACATCTTCTTTAGTATCATTTCTGTGGACCAAAAAGGGAATTCAATTAAATTTTAAACAGACTAAGACAACGTATTTGATATTGTGAAGAAAAAGAAAAAACAACTGATAATTCAAATGCTATATAATTATAGAGGGGGTCCAGAAGTCTGAGATCACTTTGAAATTTGGGCTTTAATTGTTTAAACCTGGAAATAACGTTTTAGAATTTAAAATAAATTTAAAATACCTGCACTAGTGGTCACAGACGTTTGGACCCCACAGTATTTGACCCATCAGATTGTATATTTGTGCATACAGTTAGTCTGACCGGTGAGGAGTCCTTTCAGCATTAACCTACCTATTGATAAAGCCATATCCATTGCGCACATTGAACCATTTCACAGTTCCTTGCACACCTGTTGCTGCAACAGATCATAAAAATAATGAATCACCATCTAATAAAAAGTTATTTTGAGTGGTTGGTGTGTTCTGACAGGATTCGTATGCTCAAGCAAAGCCCGGTAAACAGACTCCTTGGAACACTGTGGGCAACGTGTGTGAATTATTAACTGTAAACTTTGAAACCTTTTAACCACTTAATTCGTTCAGACACTGGTCAGACATAAAGGGAGACGAAAATACGTGTTTTTGGCCCAATAATTCAGTTTTCTCACTAGATTTTGGCGACCCAAGGGTAAACATGGTCAATTATGGCTAATAATGTAAAGCTTTTACCTAACGACATGCAACACACCTGCAGTTAAATCCCTCCCACATAAAGCACATGGTAACGGCGTGCAGAAATGTGGGTCATCAACGCACTTTCACGGTGTAAACAGCCAAACGCTGAACCTGCTTCAAATATGTCCAACTTTAGATAATACCAGACATACTACTTCAATTTCTCTTTGTGTAGTTACAGAAAATGAAATCCCAACGAGACGACCAGACCGCACAGTGAAGATTAACTCTTTTTTTCGATAGTATTCATGCAAATTCGCAAGTGTAAAATAAACTATTGCCTCAAAAGTAATACCATTTTCTGAAAAACGATAGGCCTACTGTCGAAAGTTCAAGCAAAACACAAGCTTAGAATAAACAGCTGATCAATACGAAAAGCAACATTTTCTGAATTCTAAAGCCTGTCATTCGCGTCTTCCATAAACATGACGTGTTCATTATTACGATTTGTAATGTGTATTAAATAAATGTATTATTGTTGCTAAAGCCACTGAACCCCTACCAATGACTTTTCTCTCGGGCTGAGGTTGTTCAGACGCCTCTGTGTCGCTCATCTTCTCTCTCTGGATTTAACCCCCTCCCTCCAAATCACCAAACTTTGAGCTACTTGAGCGGCCACCTCAAACTTTTTATCCCGATTCTCTGTCAGGAAGGACTCAGCCTGGATTTAATTGGTCTTCAAGCGACCAATCCGCGAGTTCTATCTTCATTCTCGCGTGATTAATTGGGAGTCAGCGCTAGCGCGTATGTCTCGCTCAAATAGACTTAAAAAAAAAAAGGTCTCGAGCGAAAACCAACGTGTTCTTCACACTTCATTACGATTTTTGAAAGAATTATTGATAACAATATGCAAATGTTTTCTTTATGATTGTGTCATAAACCCTAATGTCATAATCCAGTTTCAGTCAGTCTGTATAATGCCTCATCTTCTGTCACACCTGTAAGAGGAACCACAACAATTCTAAACTTATGTTCTTGCACAGCCTATATTTAGTAAAATATTCAAATTTATAAATATAGGCTATATTATCTATCTATCTATCTATCTATCTATCTATCTATCTATCTATCTATCTATCTATCTATCTATCTATCTATCTATCTATCTATACATTCATATGTTGTAATGGTGACATGAATTACCAGTTTCTCTAGAGATATAGTGCAGGTTAATAGAAAATCAGACAAACCTCAAATAGCCTATAGAGGGTATGCATGTGACGTCAGCGTTGGCCGGAGTGACTGCGCTTACGCCCACAAGTGGCAAAAAGACTGAGCGGCAGCATTGGTTTTCAGCGTGAATGCTGCGGAAAAACACACAAAACGCATCTAAAACGGGAAAGAGCTTTGAGACTGACTGTACAACTAGATTTGACAAGAAATATGAGGTATATTTTTACAGACTACCTAAAGCTACAGAACAGAGAAGCAAATAGATCGCTGCAATTCATAGAAACAACTGGACTCCAGGCGGCGAAAGGTGGATTTGCAGTTATCATTTTTGTGTCAATATGCTGAATTTAGTGGTAAAATCATTCACTATATATTGTATTGTTATATATTGCAGTGACAACTCATCAATCAAATATTTACCACTGTATATTCTGTATAATTTGACATTTTTAAATAAACACTGACAAAAAACTATACAAGTTTTAAGTCTAGACGATATGATGATATATATAACATTGATATAAGTGATCACCTGGATTTAGACCTGCCTATATTGTATTTATATAAGGCGTTCACAGGCAAATTTGCTTTATGTATTTACCCGGTGTCAAAATGTATATAAATGTCAGGAAACACGATTCCTGGCTGCATGTCAATATCCATGGATCACTGGATCTTTAATAAGTTGTAAGGAACACTATATTGAGTCCAATCTTTAGTTTAAACTGATAATCGTTTGTTTTACTTGCGTTTTCGCAGTTTCCCCTATTAAATCCAGTCACGCAGCTGCTCTTCTGCCACTCAGTCCGGCTGAGGGGGCGTGTTCCGGCGGGAAAGTGACGTTAATGCATTCCCTCTATAGCCTGGTGATTTGATGGGATATCATAGTTTAATATCGTTGTGCCTGGTTATGGCCTCACTTTTTTCCCCCATTATGCCTTGCACAAATCCTTCTACACATAGGTCACAAGATTCAAGTTTCACTTGACTATTTTTATCTAAATGACTTGCCAAGACTGTGTGGGTGCCATGCATTTGGTCATATTCTTCCAACAATTTTGGAAGGGGGAGGGGAGGGGAGGGATTCACGCATTGGGTCAGCTAACTAAACGTTTTGCTCAAACTGAGAGAGGAGAATACGAAACGCTTGTAATGACAGCAGCGTCAAGATAGCTGAAGTGCGTGAGTAAACAAGAGACTTCGCGCAGCTGATAGCAACAAATCAGGCAGACAGATCCGAAAGAGTAGACACGTAAAAGGGATATCTAGTTTGGGTTGGCCCGAAAGCGTGGACAAGGCTGTAAACCAGGTAAGTATAGATGCTTAATCAATTCAAACAACGGGCGTGATCCCGCGTAGCAAGATAACCCTTCATCTGTTTCACGCGTTTGACAGTCACCTAAACAAAGCAAACAAGTAGCTTAAAATACAGCATCTCTTGTAAATTGCTAAGTGTCCGCAGGACATGTGCACTCATTCTTTTGAGCGAGTAATTTAGAATAACAACAACATATTTTCCTTGGGCGTTGGATGCACAAACTAAACTGAATTCACGGAAATTACGCGTCAAAGTTTCACCGCGGAACGAAGACAAAGATGGTAAAAACTTAATCATAACTCAAAGAAGCATGAGTCCACAGCGCCTCGCATCGTAGATTAGCTCAACCTTACATCATAGGAAACCTCCTGTTAGCCGCACAGGGTTTCGTTTCGCATTAAAGTTAGTCTGTGGACCTGGTTCACGAGCTGTCATGTGCAGTATAACGGTGAGATGCGTGCACCTGCTCGGCCGTGATGAGCGCGGCTGCTCGGCGGGCCTCCGGTCCTGATCAGTGTGCAGTGGCGGATCCAGCAGGCCTCAGATAGCAGCCAGCTCACTGCGGCTGGAGGACACGCGTGTCCTTATGAAAGCGGCCCAACTTTCATTGTTCAAACACATACGGCTCTTATTTCCTGTAAAATATGTTACATTGCAAGTGTGCGATAGCGCGCGAGTTGCGTCGATTACGTCCGCTACTTGTGCAACTGAAGCGCATCGATTATTCATATTATGTTTGCTGTTTGAAAATGAAAATAGGATGTTTTAGCATTTTGTATGTGGAGGGAAATGGATTTATGTATCGATATGTCCAGTCGTGGGATATGGGCTGCATATCTCGCAGCATGACTTGACGTTTGGGCCCCTCCCACGTGAATACTTGCAGGACAACATTGTACAGTGAAGTTACTCAAATGTTGTGTTTTGTAGCTGTTAATGACAATTTTGAGTGTTGACGGGTATTATTTTTATATAATTACATATTTACAATAGTTGGGCATGTCATTAGTTCAGTTTACAGGTGCCATGTTCTTCCCGTATAGTATAGCTTGCTTCTGCAAACCCAGTGTTCCATGTGGCTACAATTAATTAATTTAATTGAGATTTTCGTTTGTTTAAAGATAATTAATAATTAAAAAATAAAGATAATGTTGCATATTGTAAATAATTCTCCCTCATACCCAGTTTGGTTTTAAGCCAGTTATTTATATCTTTTGCAGTAGTGTGTCAGTGGGAAACATCAGCTTACATTTCCGAACATTACTTTTGCCATAAATTGTAATAATCCAGTGAGATTTTTCTATGCACAAGGAGTCTAACAACAGCCAGTATGATCTGATCTCACAATCATCGAGGCCATCTGGGATTACATGAAGAAACAGGAAAAACTGAGACAGACTAAATCCAGAAGAAACTTCTCCTTGAAAGGATTAGTTCACTTCAGAATTAAAATTTCCTGATAATTTACTCACCCACCTGTCATTAAAGATGTTAACGTCTTTCTTTCTTCTTTTAAAAATAAATTAAGGTTTTTGAGGAAAACATTCCAGGATTTTCCTCCATATAGTGGACTTAAACGGGAACCAACAAGTGGAAGGTCCAAATTGCAGATTCAATGCAGCTCTACACGATCCTAACCAAGAAATAAGGGTCTTATTCAGCAAAATGATCAGTCATTTTCTTAAAAAAAAATCACACCACAAATGCTCGTCTTGCATGAGCTCTGCGATGCGCCACACATTACGTAATCACGTTGGAACGGTCACATGTGTTCCATTTCAAAAAGGTAGGGTAGGGTGAAAAACTTAAAATCGTGCAACATCGTTGGCTTTCCTTTTTTTTGTAAAGGGCATTTGACTTAGTCTTTGCACATTCGCTTTGTAAACACCAACATGATTACATAATGCGTGGCGCATTGCAGAGCTAGTGCAAGATGAGCATTTGTGGTTAAAGTATATATATATATATAATTTTGTTTTTTTGTTTTTTAGAAAATAACCGATCATTTCGCTGGATAAGCCCTTTGAAGCTGCATTGAAACTGCAATTTGGACCTTCAACCCATTGGTTCCCGTTGAAGTCCACTATATGGAGAAAAATCCTTAATTTCTTTTCGACTAAAGAAAGAAAGATAAACATCTTCTTGGATGACGGGGGGTGAGTAAATTATCCTTAAATTGTAATTCTGAAGTGAACTAATCCTTGAAGAAACCTAACTCCAAAGCTAAGAGTACTGAAAAGTTTTAGGCACTTGTGTAAAAATGCTGTAAAGTGACGATGCTTTAAAAAGTACTGTCATAAGTAGATTTTATTCATCAATTAACATCTATTAACTAAATCAAATCAAATTAATATTTGATGTGGCCACTCTTTGCATTTAAAACAATCTTCTGGATTTTCCTTTTCTTCATGTAATCCCAGATGGATTCGATGATGGTGAGATCAGATCTCCGTGTGGAGCGTACCGGCTGTTGTCAGACTCCTTGTGCGTACAAAGATCTCACTAAATAATTACAATTGATGGCAAAAGAAATGTTCCTACTGACACACTACAGCAAAAGATATAGGCCTAAATAACTGATTTAAAACCAATTTTTGTGTGTGAAAATACTAACGTGTCTAAGTCTTTTGCACAGTACTGTGTATGTGTATATATACTATATATATAATGTAAATTTTTTTTACAGTAAATTTTTTAAAGTGTACATTAAAAGCAGTGCAACAAATACAACCAAGCAATATAAATGCATATGCATATGCATATATATATATATATATATATATATATATATATATATATATATATAACAGTAAATTGGGTATGAGGGAGAATTCTTTGCAATGTGGCACATTATTTTTATTTTTTAATTATTAATTGTATTTTTCAATTGTTGAAAGACATTTGAAATTAATAATTAAAGAAATAAAAAAATGTGGCACATTGCAAAGATTTCTCCCTCATACCCAATTTACTGTTTTATTTATATATGCATATGCATTTATATTGCTTGGTGGTATTTGTTGCACTGCTTTTAATGTACACTTTTTTGTGATACAGTAATTGTCATGGTTTATTCTATTTTTAAATGTAATCTATAAATGTCCACATCCCCGGTAGTCCATTCTTCAAATGTCAGGCATGTTCATACTGTGGTTTGAGGCAAAGGACAAATACCCTTATCCTAGTTGGTCATGGTTATTTAAAGTTTCTGTGAATTGCTGTTTGCCATAATTTGGCTTATTTCAGAGTATAACAGAATGGAGCCAGATTGAGTTTGCTTAAAAATAAAAAATAAACGTCACCTAAATATAGGGTTGGGAATCACAAATCGATTTAAGTTCAGGGATCCATAACAGTATACGCTTATTTCACGCAGCCGTTATTTTGAAATCGAAAGCGAGGCTCCGGTGGGAAGAAAACCGGAAGTGTCGCCTTTAATCACCTAGGTCCTAGGAGATCGACTCGGTTACTAACGTAACCTCGGTTCCCTGAGAGGAGAGAACGAGTATTGCGTAAGTAGCTTACGCTATGGGAAAACTCCTTTTCTCGAGAATATTGAAGTCTTTATGTAAAACGCATTGCAGCTGCACAGCTGACAGCAATGAACGAAGGAGCTCGGTCATTGGCTGTGCTGCGGCAACTTGCTCGAACCAATGACGGGGCGACTCTGAATGCGTGACTAATGAGCGCGCTTCACGCCCGCGCGCGTCAGAGCCCGCCAAGATGGGCGTGGCCAAGAGCTATATACTGGGCGCCCCGTCATGAGAGTTCTTTAGGTTAAAACAACTGAAGCGAACTAACCAAGCACAAGCACGGCAGCTTACGCAATACTCGTTCCCTCCTCTCAGGGAACCGAGGTTACGTTAGTAACCGAGTCATTCCCTTTCGAGAGGTCTCTCCTATTGCGTAAGTAGCTTACGCTATGGGAACACCATGCAAAACGCCGTGCGTGCTGAACTTCGCCTTATGATAGCCAGAGGCAGGTGCCTGAGCTGAAAAGCAAAGTTATCATCCAACCAGCCGGCAGAGGCGAGCTTTATATGTGGGAAAAAATACAGAGCGGCTAGAAGGCGCTCAGTGTGACACAAGCACATACATAATCTAGATACGAACTCGTAGTTCAACTAGCATCATGCTGATAGTGCATTGGAATGCAATGTCGGGACCTGTAGGTTGTAGAACCTGATAAATGTGGACGGTGAGGCCCAGCCTGCCGCCGCACAAATATCCTCGATCGGTATCCCGCTCGACCATGCCCAGGAAGAAGCCACACTCCTGGTGGAGAGTGCTTTGACTCCCCAGGGGAATTGAATCCCCTTAGCTTCATAAGCCAGCGCTATAGCTTCAACTATCCAGTGAGAGATTCTCTGCTTTGAAACGGCGGAACCTTTCGTACGGCCGCCAAAGCATACAAACAGTTGTTCTGTCTGTCTGAATAGGGCAGAACGTGCAGGTCGCCCACTCTCTTGACCGAGGCGAGTGCCAGCAAGAGCGCAGTCTTGAGCGAGAGCTGTTTAAGGTGCACGGTTCGGAGTGGTTCGAACGGGGGCCCTTTAAGAGCGTCTAGGACAGTAGCTAGGTCCCAGATCGGCACTGAGGGGGGGCGTGAAGGGTTCATCCTCCTAGCGCCCCTTAGGAAACGAATAATTAGGTCGTTTCTTCCCAATGGACGTTCCATTACAGGGTCGTGTGACGCTGTGATGGCCGCCACATAGGGCTGGGACGGTTACCGCATTACCGCGGTCACGTGACTCCAACCGCGGGTCTGAGCTCGTCACCGTCATCACCGCAAAAAAATAAATAAATAAATAACCTTGGCCTGCACATGTGTGCACGTTGTGTCTAATGACATGGATTCATTGATTCTAATGACATTGATTATGTCTAATGATATTGTGGCTTACATGGATTCAAGGTTTTCTAAACAAAACTTATCAAAAGATGGAGCAAATCTGACCTTTCGCGAGTTGAGGAGCGCAATGTTCCATGACGCATAATAACATTCCATTCGTATTAGAGATGCGCGGATGGGCTATTATTATTTCATCCGCAACCGCATCACAAAACTCATCATCTGTCCGCCATCCACCCGCACCAACGTTTTTTGATCAATTTTCGAAACCGCATCCGTGGCGCTGACTGTTTTAAGGTCTATGAGCAATGCGAGGCGCTGCTGTCGCGAGGCTAGAAAGCTCTTGGCTGTTCTAGAAAGAACACTGATCCAATGCAGCTAAGATATTTAAAGGCTAAGTCCCTAGTATATTGGCTATGTTGTATCCCCAGAATATCAGCAGTGAACTCCGTCTCCGATCGGCGCCCAGGGATAAATATGAATAAGTAAATAGCCTATAACGCACATCGGCAAACCTGACCTTACCTGACTAGGCTACTGTAGACTAAAATGTTATCATTTCGTTTTGAATTTTGTTTAAAAGTAGACATTTAGGCCCAGCCTACGCTGAGTTTCGGTTCATTTATGGGACGAGCTCCAGTTCTGGTGCGTGCGCGAAAGTCTGTCGGGGGGGGGGGGGGGGGCTGGCTATTTAAAGCGGTTTACCGCCATACCGCGGGAAAATCTTGCTTTTCAACCGCGGTTAGAAAAAATCCATACCGCCCCAGCCCTACCGCCACATATACTTTGAGCGTGGAGGGGGTGCGGCCCGCCTCCAGAAGCCCTTGTAGAAAAGCGAGTACGTTCGTAATCTCGCATGTTTCAGGGTTCAGGCCCTTGGCATTACACCAGTCACTGAACACTTTCCATTTCTGGGCATATAAGCGTCTCGTGGAGGGCGCCAGCGCCTCAGCGATGGTATTTAGTGCTCCGCTCGTGAGGTTCCTGGGAACCCGTTGAGAGGCCATGCATGAAGGGCCCACAGATCGGGGCGGGGATGAAATATCATCCCGCTGGCCTGACTGAGGAGGTCTGGCCTCAGTGGAATCGGCCGTGGTGTAGATTGCATTTGCATCAGATCTGGAAACCATGTTTGGTTCTTCCAGAGTGGGGCTATCAGCAGCACCAGGCACGTGCACACATAGACATCAAAAGGGGCTTGAGCACCTGCCCTTTTTATTCCTGGAGAGAAAGTGCCCTTTTTTCTGAGGTGCTTTTTTTAATTTTTGAAAAATAATATATATTCCTGTTGGTCGTCGCTAGGCCCAACTTCTGCCTAGCCCCCCTAAAAATTTGATTAATGTAGGCTACACAAATTCGTGTTCGCTTCAGTCTTGTTATAATCAGATTCAGCGCGTTCTTCATCTTCATTCCGCAGCGGCGCCGAGCACGTCAGAAACAGAGGACAGGGTGTGTGTGTGTGTGTGTGTGTGTTCATCTGAGCCTCATTGGTCTGTCACTGCTCGTCAATGTCAGAATATTTGAGATGACCAATCAAATCAAAGTAGGCGGGCTTTATGTTCACAGAAGCTGCTGAGCGCGAATTTTAACAGTGCAACTCGACGCGTACGGTCAAGTGCGAGATAAGGAAGTAGCTAAACTTAACATTTCATATTTGACATTTTTTTAGGTCGTAAATGTTAAACGAATGACTAAAAATAATCAGGCAAACTAATATAGTTTTGTCTAATTTCGCCATTTTGAACTGAAAATTTTCATCATGTTAGGCACAAGATTAATAATGAATGTGTACATATTGAGAATATAATACAAATTGTAGCCTTTGGTAAATTAAAAAAAGCTCAGCTTTAGGAGGGGAAGATAAAGGGATGAAGAGACTGAGGAAAAAAAGAAAGCGTGATGGAGATGAGAAGAGAGCAGGTATTGACAAATAATCTACTGCCCACTGACATGGTTTTAATAAAGCTATTTCTTATCCCTTTTTGGGGTCTTCAAACGTCTTGAAATGTACATATTAGACAAATAAAAAATTTGAACCCCCTACCAACCTCAAATTTAGGACCTCTGATTATAAAGCCCTGTCTACGGACCTGTATTAGGCATAAGATCAATAATGAATGTGTAGCCTACATATTGTGAATGCATTTAATAAACTTAATTACCTAGCTTTAGTAGCTTTCAGTAAATAAACGCATCTGAGAAAAGGATTCATTCATAGGCAAAATCAACCTATCAGTTGACCCTATGTTTACTTTCTTCACTGACAGACAAAAATGAAAAGCCTATATCAGTCAAAGCTCAGCTTTAGACTGGGGAAGAGACAGGGCAAGATAAAAAACAAAGAGAAAAAGAGTGTGATGATGATGAGGAGAGAAAAATAATCAGCTGCCCACTGACATGGTTTTAAAGCTGTTATCCAATTTTTTTGGCCTTCAAAACATCTTAAAATGCACATATGTAGATCAGAGAAATCAAAATTTTCTCGGGGAAACCCCGAACGCCCTTCCCTGCTTCACATTTTGGACCACAGTGATTATAAAACCCTGACTTAGCATGGTAATGAAACTGGTTAATAGTGAGCATTAGATCCTAAACTTGTGTTACCTTTTGAACACTAGTGTTACCTAAATTAGTGCTTTTAAAAAAAAAAAAAGCATTAAAAAAAGTTTTTTAAAAAAATACGTAATTATGAGAAGTGCCCTTTTTTTCACTTGAGCCCCTGCCCCTCTGTGCATGTCCCTGAGCAGCACTGCGTTTTTCTCCTCTCTGACCCGACTGATGACCTGTGGCAGCATCGCGATCGGGGGAAAGGCATATAAGGGGCGGCTCGGCCAGCTCTGGGCGAGCGCGTCCGTGCTTTTCGTGAAGAAAAGAGAGCAGTGCGCGTTCTCCTTGGAGGCGAAGAGGTCGATCTCCGCTTTGCCAAAGGTTTTCCATAACCACTGAATCGTCAGCGGGTTGAGAGCCCATTCTCCTGGGAGAATCTTGTCTCTGGATAGCATGTCTGCCCCCTGGTTCAGGGCGCCTGGCACATGCGCTGCTCTCAGCGAGCGCAAGTTGTGCTGGGACCATAAAATGAGTCTCTTGGCCATTGAATGCATGGAGCTCGACCTGAGTCCACCCTGGCGATTTATGTACGACACTACCGTCATGTTGTCCGTTCGGACCAGGACGTGTTCGTTTTTTAGATGTGGGAGCAGGGCTCTGAGAGCCAAAGCGACCGCTTTCATTTCCAGACAGTTTATGTGTAGGCGCTTCTCCGGGTTTGACCAAAAGCCGGAGACAGGCCTGCCCTCGTAAAGGGCCCCCCAACCTATTTTGGAGGCATCTGTCGTTATCATCTTTCTCCTTGTGTTCACACCCAGACTCACGCCTGACTGGTACCAGTCGGCGGCTTTCCAGTGCGTCAGGGCTTTTATACAGCCGTGGTTCGCTTTGATTAAAAAGTGGCCCGAACGCCACGCGTGAGTAGGGACGCGGCTCTTGAGCCAGCGTTGGAGAGGGCGCATATGCAACAATCCTAGCTGGAGTATGGCCGATGCTGAGGCCATGAGACCGAGCATCCTCTGAAACCGCTTGACGGGGGCGCTCGCCCGCCCTGAATGATGTTGCAAGGCGCCAAATGGTGAGCGCGCGCTCTGATTAGAGACGCGCTGTCATTTGCATCGAGTCTAGAACTATTCCCAGGAAAGAAATCCTCTAGCTGGGAGATAGTATGCTTTTTGCAAAATTGATTCTTAGACCCAGGCATTCTCAATGGCTGATAATCCAAGATCTGTGTGTTATTAACTGACTTTCTGATTGAGCTAGAACCAGCCAATCGTCGAGATAATTCAGTATTCGCACTCCCCTTCACCCTAGGGGGGAAAGTGCTGCATCCATACATTTCGTGAATGTACGGGGAGCCAGGGACAGGCCGAACGGAAGTACTGTGTACTGGTATGACTGTCCCTCGAAAGCGAATCTCAGAAACGGCCTGTAATGAGGCGCTATTGGAATGTGAAAGTAAGCATCTTTCAGATCCACTGAGAGAAACCAATCTCCTGGGCGTACTTGCACGAGGATATGCTTGGTTGTTAACATTCTGAACGAGCGAATCATTAGTGCTTTGTTCAGGTGTCTGAGATCTAGGATGGGGCGGAGACCGCCATCCTTTTTCGGGACGAGAAAATAGCGGCTGTAAAAACCTGCCTCGCTCAGAGAGGGGGAAACAGTTTCCACAGCGCCCTTTTCTATTAGTTTGCGCACCTCGGTGCGTAGAACATGTGAACACTCCTTTCTCACTTTCGTCTCGACCACAGTCGTAAAACCTGGTGGTCTGCGAGCGAACTGGAGCGAGTATCCGTGCTTTACTATATTCAATACCCATTTCGGCATATCTGGAATGTTTTCCCATGCCGCTGCGTGTACAGATATGGGCTGAATACAGGCTAGGGGCGGGCCGCTGTTACGTAGGGACCCGGCCAGCGAATCGCCTGAGCTCGTAGCTCTCAGAGGCGCGGGCGCGCGCTGAGCAGCTGAGTGAATGGGCGCGTGTGTGATTACAACAGCGCGCGCTGTGTCTGTAAAACTCGCAGCCTGAGCTGGGGTTGTGTTTGACACTGTAAGGACAGTGTTTATAAGTGGGGGTGCATAAACTTTTATAATGTTTCCCGCTTTTACTGGGGATGAATTTATAACTGTGTGAACAGTGCTTGTGTCTAGTGGTGCGTACATGACCGTAGGCACGTGATCTACATTCATGGGGAGCGCAGCCTGAGCTGGGAATGAATTTGGCACTGTTTTGACAGTATCTGGGAATGCACACTTTGTGGACATGTGAACCCTTAGTGACACAGGCAGAAAAAGACCCTTTTTGTGTTTACTGTGCATCGCCGTAAAAACGGCGTTTGTTTGCAGGTGAGCGAGCTCTGTGACTGGCCCATTGACTGCTGTATGGACATATCCAGCCGCCTGTAAGGGGACTGGGTAATGTTTGAGCTTTTGCAGAGAGAGTGGTCCGGCTTTTGCGAGACACTCACTCTCTCTTCTCATTCTTGTGGCTAGGACGGCTTTCGAGGCTCAGGGTTCAGCACAATCTTGGGCCGAGGACCCCGTCGCTCAGAAGGCGGCTTGCGGTTGTGAGAGCGCGAGCGGCGTCGAGCGTCAGCCTGAGGCGCGGGCTGAGAGGCGGTGGGAGCTGTTCTAGCCCGCTGCGGCTGTGGCGGTCTCTGTCTGCTCTGCGATGAGCTGGAGCGCTTGGGCAGGAAATGACGCATAGCTTGTGAAGCGTTCTGGGCCTCAGTGAAGCGTTCGGCAAAACCCTTAACCGCCGGTCCAAACAGCCCGCTGGTGGAGATAGGCGCGTCGAGAAATGGCGCCTTATCCGCGTCCTTCATCTCAGTCAGAGTTAACCACAGATGGCGCTCAAGAACAGTCAAATTAGCCATAGCACGGCCAATAGACTGGGCGGTGGCCTTCGTGGCTCGCAGAGCTATATCAGTTGTGCTGCGTAGGTCCCTAAAGGCTTCGGGTTCGGGGCCAGACTCGTCCATAGAGCGGAGAAGCTTGGCTTGGAACACTTGAAGTACCGCCATTGAGTGAAGTGCTGATGCAGCTTGGCCGGCAGCGGCGTAGGCGCGACCGGCGAGAGCAGAAGTAGTGCGGCAGGGCTTCGAGGGGTGGGAAGCTTTGGCTTTCCATCCGGTGGTGGAGGGCGGGCAGAGATGATTGGCCACGGCCTCCTCGAGGGGCGGCATTCCCTCGTAGCCTCTTTCCTTCGCGCTGTCCACAGAGGAGAGCGAAGAAGAAAAAGAAGGCTTTAGGCGCGCAGAGTGGGGGGCTTTCCACGACTTGGTGAGTTCGTCGTGAACTTCCGGGAAGAAGGGAGAAGGCCTTTGCCGAGGGGCCTGCTGGCGCCCCTGCAGAAACCACTCATCCAGTCGGCTCCGGGTTGGTTCTTCGGGAGAAGACCAATCGAGCCCGAGGTCTTCCACGGCCTTAGAGAGGACACGGATAATCTCTGTATCCATGGTGGAGCCCCCGCTCGTGCCAGCTAGCGTCGACGGGGCGGGGTCGAGAGTGGAGCCCGGCCAGTCGTCCGATGCAGCGTCGATGGACAAGCTGTCATCCATTCCCCCGTCGTCCTCGGACGCGCCGAAAGTCACAAGGCCCACCGCTCTGCTAGAGGGGTGTGGGTCCGGCTGGGTGAACTGAACCGGCGGTGGGGAAGGCAAGAACGGCGGTGAAGCACGCGGAGACTGGCTCGGCGTGACGTCACTGAGCTCAGGTTCAGGAAGCCTCTGTGAGCGGCGCTTTTTCTTAGTGTGCGGCTCAAACAGAGGGGTGGCGGCGATGGGCTCGCTCACGGCGAAAGCGGCGAGGCGAGCCCGTAGTGTGGAGAGACCCAGGTCATCACATTACGGGCATCCGCCCTTGGTCAAAGCAGCTTCTGCGTGGTCCCGGCCCAGGCAGCGAGCGCAGATGATGTGACGATCCCCGTCCGGGAGAAGGTCTCTGCACGACGCGCAGGAAGGCATTTGAAACAACGCCTCAGAAAATTGCTCTTTTACAAGTGTCGCGGGGCGAACAGATGTAAAATACTTGCGTGTGTAGCACGCCGGATGGCTCAGTAGGATGGCGTTCGAAGGCGGCTGAAGGTGCCGACATCCTCGTAGCAATCCCGCTGGTATGCTTTTCGACATCGCGCGCGGGCGCGAATTGCGCTCATTGGTCGCGCATTCATAGTCGCCCCGTCATTGGTTCGAGCAAGTTGGCGCCGCACAGCCAATGACCGAGCTCCTTCGTTCATTGCTGTCAGCTGTGCAGCTGCAATGCGTTTTACATAAAGACTTCAATATTCTCGAGAAAAGGAGTTTTCCCATAGCGTAAACTACTTATGCAATAGGAGAGACCTCTCGAAAGGGAACGCGAATGCGATGGTGTATTGTTGTGTTTAATGTAGAAATGAGTTATTCTAAAACTGTACATACATGTCTTTCATACTTTAGACTATATACAGTGAAATTAATTTATAAATAAAATATTTTTTTTATATATAATTCAGAAAGTAAAAAAAGAAGCAGGAACGAACTATATACACATCCTATATTGGATATTAACATCCAATAGTGTAAATCGCGGCAGCAGCTTCAGGTTGGTAGTCCAAGGCATTGTTGTTTATCTTTACTTCCGGGTGATAAATTGGTGATGGTAAGTAGATCACATAATTTCTGGCAGCATTACACACAACAAATCAAACATTGTGCAAGTAAAGTGCACACATTTACTACAAATAGAATGGCAATGGTAAGTATATTAGCTGTTCTATATGTTTTAGTCTTTAGTTTTATTATAATTTAATTCATCTTGACTGATAAAAACTTTGTACAACACATGTTACATTTGATACAGAAAGAGAGAGTTTATGTACAGATTTACAGATGACTTAGCTTTAAAAAAATTCTGTTGCGCTTCTGTTTTGGGCTGTGAGAGTTGTCGATTTTGGGTCCCTAATATATGATGGATTCTGACTCTATTGAATAGTTTCACCATGTATACAAGAGTGTTTTTGCACTTTTCCTTGTTACACACAACTTCCCTGCACTCACTGTTGTACACATCCATGCCTCTATTTAACGTTACGTATGGAGACGTACGTAATACGCTGCTCACTTTAACGTTTATAAAAACCTTTTCTACTTTACCTCTCTGGATCTTTGGGGAATCTATGAAATGCTAGTTGATTGGTTGTACACTGCTAGTTGTTGCAGTTGATAGCAGAACACTGTTTTCTTTGTTTCCAATTATTTCCAGACATAATGCTGTACAGTTGTGTTAACGGTAAAACCGTTGGTTCAGTCCAAAATGGCGTCAGCGCGACAGCTGCGCCATCTAGTGATTGTTACCAAAACTGCAACGGAGTTTCGCCTCTTGCTGCTCTTAAAGTGACAGCAGCCTAATATTCCTGCTGCCGTCTATATAATAACGGTAATCAAACAACAAAAGACAAAGAGAAAATTAAGTCGCGTTTCTTGACTGAATAACTTTTGTAACTATATTTGTTATGTATATTGTATTTGTTTATAAGTGCAGTGCTTTTTTACATTTGATTACATTTAGTTTTTGTACCTGAAAAATCTTAAAACACTGTTTGTTTCAATCATATCTTTTTCAGTTGTATTTATTTGTGTGATTGCTAATTTGCTTGTTTGTTCTTTTTTAATTACTGAGTGTTTACTTGTCTTTAATAATGCGTGAATTTTATTATATTTATATTAGCTAGTTGATTTTTGTTCATGGTATTCAACTACAATAAAATTTTTTGCAATAAGACTTAGATAGCATTAACATTTATTATAAGTTTTTTTTTGTTTTTTTTACCGTATTGGAATCGAAATTTGGAATTGATAAGAAACTTTAAAAATGTAAATGATACCCAACCTTTCCTAAATAGCTATTTGGCTATTATGGCCCCAAGTGATGTCAGCGGAAAAAAAGGAAATTAGTTTCAGAGGATAAACAAGGTCATTTTGATGAAAGATTTTTTATATTGGTCTGTTTGGGGTTTAATTCAAGAATAGCAAGATAGGTCTTGCCTTTTGTACCAAACCATATTTCATTAGCGCGTTTCTCAGATGTAACAAATTATCATTCTTTATGATGTTGACTTATGCTGACTAATATTAACTAATGTAATTCTGGCTCATTAATCTTTAGAAAAGACATGGCGGATGCTGACCTGGACTTCACAACAGGCGATGCAGGTGCCTCTGCTACCTACCCCATGCAGTGCTCTGCCCTGCGCAAAAATGGTTTTGTGGTTTTAAAGGGTCGACCATGCAAGATTGTGGAGATGTCCACTTCTAAGACCGGTAAACATGGACACGCCAAGGTGAGTGATGGTTATGTGACAAAGCATAAAAATTGTAGATAGTTCACAACTTAGTGAGACTAATGCACATCATTTTCATTTACTTACTTCAAATGCAATAACATTGATTTTATCTGAAGGGTATATCACAAAAAAACGTAGCAGTCATAGTGTTAACTGCCCAGCTACGTAACGTAGATTGTGTGCGGATGAGTGTTTGTTTTGCACAATCGTGTTCCAGAAGTCCCTTTATACGAGTCTTTATGAATAAGGTGCAGGTGAAAGGGGGGCCATTCATTCACATAATGAATGGGTATGAAATGTAGTTAAACTTTGAATAGATAGTGGTGAAGTAACCCCCACCCTTAACTTTATTTTGTTCAAAGGTTCACATGGTGGGCATTGACATCTTCTCTGGCAAAAAGTATGAGGATATCTGTCCCTCAACCCACAATATGGATGTCCCTAACATCAAAAGAATGGACTACCAGGTATGTGAATAGCAATATTAGGGTGTAATCACACCAGGAAAGTCCACTAGTTTACTTGTTTTGGTCCGGACCAAATACAATGTTTGTTGTGGTTCGCTTTTACACTGCCCTATTTGCAAGTGAACCAAAATTTGTAAACAAAACCACACGTGCGCTAAGGTCATCCATTCATTGGACAGAAATTCTCAAGCAGGGAAAAGTAGGAAGTGCAAAAACAGGCTAATCATGGAGATCTTTCGTAGTGCAATTTTTATTAATTTGGTGTTATCAGCTACTAATGCAATGTGAAGAAACTTATGAGCATCATATGATGCAATGCCATTGTAACAAAGTATGTTGTTATGGGAAGAAGGAGGCGGGAACCGGCGGACATTTAAACAATTTAATAATAAAACAAACACAAAACGAAAGTAAAAACGGTAGCCCCTGCCCGGACGACTGCTGCACACACATTGTCAAGTCAAGTCACCTTTATTTATATAGCGCTTTTTACAATAGAGATTGTTTCAAAGCAGCTTTACAGAGATAACAGGAAAATAATGTTGTAATAGTATTGTTAAATACAGAATTAAATGTCCCCAACTAAGCAAGCCAAAAGCCAATGGCGACAAAGGCGAAAAGGCAACAGTGGCAAGGAACCAAAACTCCATCAGGTGACAGAATGGAGAAAAAAAACCTTGGGAGAACCCAGGCTCAGTCAGGGGGCCAGTCCTCCTTTGGCCAATGAACGAACAGTGTATGATTATGATTCAGGCAGCATTATAGGTCAGAAGTCAGATGGGATCAGAACTTTCACAATATTTATCCAGTTCCATCTGGTTTGGGGTCGGAGTCATCAAGCCGGTATGGAGACGAGTTTGTTGAGGTGTCCTTGAGGCCTTCACAGTGTTGATGAGGCTGGCACTTCAGGACTGCATTGTCGTCGTGTCCATGCGATGACAGAACCGGGCTAATATGGTCATACTTCTTGGTTCTGGTAAGAACTTTAGCGGCTGCATTTTGGACCAGCTGTAGTTTATGTATTAAACGTGCAGGGCAACCACCCAGTATAGCATTACAATAATCTAGCCTTGATGTCATGAACGCATGAACCAATTGTTCTGCATTTTTCATTGAGAGCATATGACGTAAAGTAGATATATTTTTAAGATGAAAATGTTTTACAGATACTAGACACGTGACTTTCAAATGAAAGATTGGACAACTAAAAGAAATATCTAACAGCTACATAAACAAAACATAAGTAACATAAAAGTCCAGACTCTGGCAAACTCTGACCCATGCGTACGAACATTTTGGAGATGGAGCAGTTTGGCGACACCGATGGTGAGCTGGAGTTAAATGTCTTTTTGGTCACTTTTGGACAGAAAATCTAAAGAAAATTATATACAGAAAGATAATACAAATATAATTTCACTCACCAAGCCTATCACATGAAGCAAACATCCATCCCTTCTTAAATGTCCGCGCCAGCGAGCGCGTTGGGCCGTGTAGTGAAACTGACGCATATGCCTATCTAAAACCGTAAATCTTCTATATAAGTCCTAATCATAAATACAGTGCATGTTCACAATAACAGTTTAAATAAATAAAAGAATGATTTAAACTATGTTTTACTTCTGATGTAAACATTTAGATTAAATATGCCATTCTGATTAATGGAGTTAAACACTTAAATTACATGAAATCATTACTGAGAAGTTACAAAAATTTTTATCTTCAATAAATAGAAATATTTGTTGTGGATGCAATGCTTTCGAACACTTTTCCTCTGGCATGCTGTGTTTTAATGTTTTATCTACATAGATAATTGCTTATCATGATAATAACAGATTGTCTGAGAAAATAGTTTCGTGCAAATAATGCACAACAAGGTCTATCTGTTTCCATTAAAAATATAAATAGTAAAACTAGGCGTTGTAAGCTCCATATATGGTTTCGGGGAGGAGATGCATGTGAGCACAATCTTCAGCTAACTGGGATTTATAAAGTGAATTCTGCGCAGGTTCTGGCGTACACACGGTTTTATAAGTCTGAATTTTTTTTGCGTATGCCATTTTTGGCTTTCTGGCGCACGTACACTTTTAGTAAGGATCCTACGCACAGTTTTATAAATGAGGCCCCTGGTCCTCTCTCGTCCTTCACTGTCGTCGCTCTCTTCCTTTTATGCTTCCGTAGCTCCTACGTGAGATCACGTTCTCTCACGGCCCTCTGCCTCGTCCTGCTTGCCACAGTCATCTATACGATGTTGTAATTAGGATTTTGCGAAGACGAAGATGTGGTGCAAGACTGTTCCGGTGGAGAGAGCATGCTCTTATGTGTGGCGTACCAGAGTTCGTTTGGAACCGGGCCGAGACCACCTCTTCAGCTGGGTCTCGGTACGGTTGTTTGGTCCGCACCCGAATGCGATTTCTGTATTCACACCTGCCCCAAAGATCCGCAACAAGGGGGGAAATGAACTTGAGTTCAATTCAATCGAACCAAAAAAAAAAACAGGTGTGAATACACCCTTAGACACAGTTGTACTGTAGAAGTAAATAATAGTGTTTCACAAATGTCTGTTTTTCTTCTTTTCAGCTTATTGGCATACAGGATGGCTACCTGTCTCTGCTCCAGGACAGCGGTGAGGTCAGAGAAGACCTGAAAATGCCAGAGGGAGACCTTGGCAAAGAGATAGAAGGCAAGTTCGATGCTGGTGAGGAAATCCTGGTAAGTGTTGTTAAAGCAGTCACCCTTCAAATGTCACTGAGCATATTTGAATGTTAATAGTTTACAGTGGAGCCTCTTCATGTTTCTTTCTAGATCACTGTCCTGTCTGCTATGAATGAGGAGGCTGCAGTAGCCATCAAAGCCATGGCTAAATAAAACACAGCAGGTATATGGAGCTCTTGCTGCTGTGTGCACACGACACGTTCATCAGATAACTAGACCTGGAGCGACTGTGCCTCACCAGTGTGCTTGCAGCAAAGCACTTATTTAAATGTTTACCTTAACTGGAAACTATAAAACAAACCATCAAACCTTTACACGCATGAATAAGCAAACGGTGAAGAAGAAAAAAAGAGTCTGTAAAAGGAATTTAATCAAAAGACTGAACGTCTCCAAATGATTGATGTCAATCTGAGGACTTTCCTGATGTACAATAAGTTCTTGTTTCATATCTCTACCAGACACTGAATGCAGGATAATTATTCTGTAGTGGTTAGGCTTTAGAAACGGACTGATTTTATATTTTTTTATCCTTGTCCAAAATTTGATGTGATCTGTGTCCAGAAATTGACCCAGGAAGTTCAATTATGTATTTAAAAAGATTTGACAGAAAAAGCTTTCTTTACATATAATACTTTGCTGTTTGCATACTGGCAAATGCACTTTTGATTAACACCGAGATGTAGTACTACTGCAGTGTTCGATGTGTCTTGATCTGTGTTTGCTATGTGAAAGCAATGACAGATGTAAATAGAATTTCATGTTTTTGGAATTTCATTTTGTATTTTACACTACCAGCTAATATTTTGTCTGATGTGTAACCAAACATGCTGTATTGTAAAATAGCTTTTTAAGAAGAATCAAAAACAACCATTATGTGTTAATAGCACCCATATCTGCTGTTCCAAAGTTATTGGAGTGATAAAGTGATTGTGTACCGTCTTATTGTGCTCTTTGACTTTGGGCTTCAAAATGAACTGACAGATATACATGCAATTCAGACTCTGTTCTGTAATGGAGAGCACATTTACTTTTGTAGACACTCTATCTACATTTAACTTGAACCCTTGTTGAACAGTTTCGTCTTTTACATACCTTTGTGGATATGGACTTAACTTTATAGTGTCCTGCCCCCCTCCCCCTCCCCCATGTTTTTCTACTTCATTGTTTATTTTACTTTTAATCACTCTCTTTCCTCACTCTTGCTTGTACTACTCTCTTCCTTTCTCTCAGGGGTTGACAAGATGCACAGGACCTGGATATGAGAGAATTAGACCTCAGCAATGCTATCTTCCCTCCTTTTTCATTCTTTCTTTATTTCTCCCTCTCTGTACTTTATAGCTCATCTGTAGGTTAAAAACTAGGAAATACATTTAATATTCAAAATGTTCCAAACAAAATTAAATTCTTGTGAAACAAGAGAAATGGAATTCATGGACAGTGGACCAAAGCACCATTGGGATGTATGGCTGGTGTGGGACATTCTCTTTTTTTTTTTTTTTTTTGAGGATGGTACTATCCAGTAGTCTCCAGTAGTATGAGTGTGTCCTTGTTGATTTTGATACTTTTAATCAAAAAGATAAATACATATTAGGGGCAATGTAATAGCTACAAGAGGTCTGTTATGTGGTTCATTTTATTTATGAGCAATTAAGAGTGCAGAGGGGAAGTGAAAAACATTCAAGAGCAGACCCTCCTGTGAAGGACAGATACAAAGGCAATGATATGTATAATAGGATGCAGTTTTGTATCACAGGACCAAGTGTTCTTCCCTTTTATCTTCTGGTAGTTTAAAGCAAAAGACCCTAAAGCAGGGAGTGACAATGTCACACAGGCTGGTGAATGGATGGATGCAGGAAGACTTCAATCACCCCCACCTCATAAACAAAAACTGGGAATGAGATTGATAGCACAGAGGAAGACAACAATACCATTTATAATATAAGATTTCTGTGAGGTAGAAGGAGGTCCCATAAGCCTTAGATCTCTTCTTGAAATAAACAAACTTCTGCCTGTAATGTACTCAGTCTCGGCCTATAATGGTTTGCTTAATGTTTGCTGTTTTCACTTGACAGACAGACCAAATCTTTTCTTTAAGTTTAAGGGGTGGATGAATTTTTAAAAAATGTTAATTGTCCCCATTAAAATCAATCCTATGTAAGCCAAATTTGACTCGTGTACATTACACTTGACTACGGTATGAGTATAGTTTTTGTTTTGCAAGACTGTTTCAAAAATAAAATGGAAAAACAGAAATTTGTATTCTAGCAAGACAACCCAGACAATATTAAAAAGAGCGCATATAAATCATGTCTTTATTTCCATTTGTGATGTGTTTTGGCTCCTTTGTAATATATTGATCACAATGGCATGGCTGCTGCTGGCAAACTCCAAGAAAAATACATTAAATAACAAAACAACCTCCAGTTATTTGAGAAAGTATTCATGTAATGTATGACATTTCTTACTGATCCAACAGCTATTAAACTGCATTACTAAAACTTCAAACTTACTATAAAGTTAAAATACACAGACAATTCTTGCTAAATTTCAGGAAAAAAAGTTCACAAGGGTCTTGCAGGGAAAGCGCAGCGTATTCAATCTTTTTCTGGACATCAATCCTCTGACGTAAAGTACCACCTTGCACTTTTAACATCATAATAACAGCCAAAATCAACAAACAATGACAAATCTTTTCATAGATGCATAGCGTGTAAAACCATTCCTTATTGTTTAATATCAATAATGTTTATAATCTAACTATATTTGCTGCATGGGACATTTATTACAATGTTAAATAAGCAAATTCAAATTGACTGGGTTTCAAAAAGAGTTTTCTGTATCCTGGCACCTTGTCATAGTCATACTTTTAGTAGTTAATGTGGTTTTCCATGGTGGAAGAATCTCTGTCCAGCCTGAGCGTGAGGGACGAAGGCGAGACGTGATGCTGGCTGAGATGAACTCTGGAATGGAGCCTGAAACATCATAAATTAAATAAAAAGTCAATCTATTTTGCATAAACCGCTGCAAAGAGACTGTCATTAATAAAAAGAAAAATGTTTATCCTCACCAAATATACCAATATTTTAAATTAACCAAGAACATCTTTTAAAATTGATGAAAGAAGAGGTGTGGATTGAAGTTTCAAGTGACAAGGTAGTGATTAAATGGTAAAACAAATAAATGGTTAATCAATGGTTTAAATATAGCAACTAACAATGTACAGGTGCTCACATCTTTGACTATGCGTTGCATCAATTACAACTGCTGTTTTCCCCATTGTTTTTTACAATCATGTCTGTTATTTTGTCTCCAATCTGTATAAATTAGTACACTGTTGCTCAAAAGCATGTGGTGAATGGTCAAAAAATGATTGATAATCAAAACAACTGACAGTTATTTTAAAAGAATATTCTTTAACACCTGTGATAAAGAATTCATGTTGATGACATTCTAATCGAATGACAGGCATTTAGGGGGGGTTCAATGCAGGTTATTGAACTCACCTTTGCAGTAGAGATCTGTACAGCCATGGATGGAGTGGACATCAGACCAGCTGCACTCACATGTAAAGCCTGTGAATGCATGGGTCTAAGAGCAGCCTAACAATGACAACACACACACAAAATAATAATTATTTATTTATTATAATCACATGTGTATAAACAATACATTTTCTCATGGAAGATAAAGCTCATAACTTCCAAATATTTTCCAAATGAGTCTCAGGAAGTACTTACAGAGTCAGTAAAGCCAGACTGCTGATTAGCATGTTCAAGCTGTTTCTGAAGGGGGATACTGGCACTAGGGATGAATCCTGTGAAGATCGATGGAGGAATGATGGACCAAAACAAAAAAGTTTGTTTATCCTTGGTGTAATGTTTCCGTTGACACATTAATGAAGGAACTTTATCTTGTTGAGTTAAAACAGCACAATACTAATCTGCATGCGTATCTCTAGCCGAAAGAGAGAAGAAGCGCCAATGTAAAGTGAAGCACAAATGTTTTTAAGGAAGAGCCGCATTAAGATCAGAGCGATAAATGTTATGTAAAAAAAGATCACGTGAGGTGGCTTCTTTACCTGGCTGGGCAGTGAAATGGCTGTGGACAGCATAACCCTGAGGCTGGTGGGACAGGAATGGCATGCTCTGGAAAGGTGTGCCTACATACACAGAAAATGTAAAGGGAGGGTAACTCACCAAATCCAATTCTCTATAAGTGCACAGATAATATCTAAATAAGCTATATCAAAAATTAAGCATACTACAGGGATAAATCACACCTTTTGATAAATCACGCCTGAATGTGTAGCGAGCATGTTAAACACGTTTCTATGATGAGCTTTTTTCAGTGTGTCTCAATGTCTCGGGCAGTGCAGTTTCTAAGAAACCATTCTAATGTTATAAAAAGTTCTGCAAGGTGAACTGATTAAACTGGTTGACCTGAGAAGATGAAAATAAATGTCCTATAAAGAAAAAACAAGACAATTAAGAAATCTAATATTAGAATAACACTGCATCATCTGAAGACTGTGATTGACTAATGTAAAAAAAAAAAAAAAAAAAATCTCAATGATCAGGATTTATTGTTACCTCTGATCTGGGTGGTGCCTGCAAAGCTGATTGGCACAGAAGCAGCATGTCCATAAGAGGTGTGGTGCTGGGCCTGGGTGACTGCAAATGGCTCATGGACCACACCGCTACCTGAGAACTGCCCATGCTCAGAAGAACCAGTGAGGAAACCTGGCTGAC
This sequence comes from Gila orcuttii, assembly GCA_026230005.1. Taxonomy (NCBI): domain Eukaryota; kingdom Metazoa; phylum Chordata; class Actinopteri; order Cypriniformes; family Leuciscidae; genus Gila; species Gila orcuttii. The sequence goes on along the minus strand of JAPDVR010000001.1, from coordinate 48,968,822 downwards.
TGGAAAATTGATGGCCCTAGACAAGACAACAATTTATGGATAAATATGTGCCAGATACAGTTGTGGTCAGAATTAATGGCACCCCTGGTAAATTTGATTTAAAAAAAAAAAATGGTTGTAAAAAAATAAATCTGCATTGTTTATCCTACTGATCTTTCATTCAAAAAATTTGCAAAAATCTAACCTTTCATTAAAGTAAAAGAATTGAAAGTGGGGAGGGAATCACATTATGAAATAAATGCTTTTCTCCAAAACACGTTGGCCACAATTATTGGCACCCCTAGAATTTTTTACGAGTAAAATATCTCTGAAGTATATTCCCATTAATATTTACCTTTTTTTAGCACACCAGGGTGACTAGGAACATGAAACTGTCTATGACTTCTTGTTTCACAGGAGTTTAAATATGAGGAAACACAAAGGCCAAATTCCCTTAATCATCCATCACAATGAGTAAAACCAAAGAATATAGTTATGTTGTGCATCAAAAGATTGTTGAGCATCACAAAATAGAAAGTGGCAGTAAGAAAATAGCTAAAGAATTGAAAATCCCTATTTTGACCATCAGGGCAATAATTAAGAAGTTCCAATCAACTAAAGATGTTACGAATCTGCCAGGAAGAGGATGTGTGTCTATATTGTCTTCATGCACGGTGAGGAGAAGTTTGAGTGGCCAAAGACTCTTCAAGAACCACAGATGGAGAATTGCAGAGATTAGTTGAGTCTTGGGGTAAGAAGCCCACCCAAAAAAAAAAAAAAAAAAAAAAAAAAAAAAAAAAAAACTACATCACCACATGTTGTTTGGGAGGTTTTCAAGAAAAATCCTCCTCGCTCATCCAAAAACAAACTCCAGCAATTTCAGTTGTCAGACACGACTGGAACTTCAAACGGGACTGGGTTCTGTGGTCATATGAAACTAAAAAAAGAGCTTTTTGGCAGCAAACATGGTTTGGTGCACATAAGGATAAAAAGTACCCCATGTCTATAATAGAATATACCGTTGGATCTTTAATGTTGTGGGCCTATTTTTCTTCTGGAGGTCCTGGACATCTTGTTCAGATACATGGCATTGTGGATTCTATCAAATGTCAACAGATAAAAAAATAAATAAAAAAACCTGACGGCTTCTGCTAGAAATCTTATAATGGGTCGTGGTTGGATCTTCCATCAGGACAACGATCCAAAACAAACATCAAAATCAACACAAAAATGTGTTACGGAGCACAAAATTAAGCTTCTGCCATGACCGTCCCAATCCCCTGACATGAACCCTATAGAAAATGAGTGGAGTGAACTGAAGAGAAGAAGCACCAATATGTATCTGGGAATCTGAAGGATCTGGAGAGATTCTGTATGGAGGAATGGTCTCTGATCTCGTCAGTTGTTCTCCAACTCATCAGGCATTAAAGAAGAAAACTCAGACCGGTTATCTTAGCAAAAGATAAGAGATTGCAAAAAGTATTTAATAGAAGGATGCCAATAATTGTGGCCAATGTTTTTTGGAGAAAAGCATTTATTTCATAATGTGATTTTGCCCCCACTTTCAATTATTTTACTTCAATGAAATGGTTAGATTTTTGCAATTTTTTTTAAATGAAAGATCAAAAGGATAAACAATGCAGATTTATTTTTTACAGCCATTTTTTATCATATTTACCAGGGGTGCCATTAATTCTGACCATAACTATGATCTATAAAATGGTCATTCCAGCAAAAAAAAAAAAAGGTTTCAGTACTTTAAAGATGCTATTGTTACTTGTTGTATTAGTAGCTTGAACACCTCACTGATTATGACAACACAATTCTCAATAGTTTTTTTGTGACAGAAAGTGAAGCATAAAACATAACTTCCCTCTTTTTTGACATTACGGTTTTTAAAAACTACACACAGTGTTACATGTTCTTCAGATTTATTTACTTACAGGCATCAGAGGTGTCTGAAACAACTGTTTACTGCGCTCCCCTAACAAACCACCGGCTCTATTGTGACCCACTGGACTTCCTTAAACACACAAAATAGCATTTTAAGCACGGGATAGCGATATGGTCTACTTAAGAAAACAAAACTGTGTTTTGTTGATCTAATGTCAACTATTATTTCCTTCAAAATAATCCAAGGTCAATAAGGTTTTGCAACCTTTCAATACACCACCTTGTATGCTGAGTAGATGCTGTCCTGAGTGCAGAGGTAAGCTGGACTGATAACTGGATGAAGGCAGTGATGTAATATCACTGAAAATAAATTAACAAATCCATATACACGTGATAATTAATTACACTGTAATATATCTAGAAAATATAAACTCAGCAAAAAAAGAAACATTCACTTTCAACTGCTTTTATTTCTAGCAAATGTCTTAACATGTAAAATATTTATAAAAAGATGCAACAATTGAGACAAACTGAACAGGTTTCACCAACATTTAAATGTAAATAAACGGAATAATGAGTCCCTGAACAAAGGGGAGGGTCAAATCAAAAAGTACAAGTGCATGATTGAGATAACAAGGAACACGACAGCTAAATAACTGTCCGTCATTTTTCAATATATATAAAAAAATTCACTCACCTTTGCTCCTTTCTGCGACGCCTTTCCTCCTCATGAAGGACTTTTTTAAGCTGTAAGAAGAGCTGATGTTTCTCCTCTTGCAAAACCTGCAATTTCTCACCCATTTTTTTAACCTAATAAACAATAAAAACCGTTTATTAAGGTTTTAATAACGGGAATGAGCAAATGCATGGGGAACATCACATCACACTTCAGTGCTTCTGCAGATTTTTTCGTTTTACGGACTTGAAACGAATTTGCTAGTGTTGCTGTAACGTTACACACCTGTTCTTTAGTCTCTTCCAAAGACATTCGCTCCTCCATTTCTTTAGTTCGTTTCCTTTCCTCCTCTTCTTTAATTTTCTGTTCCATCATCTTATCGACTTCTTCCTCCTCTACAGTATTAAAAAATGAATATACAAACCATCTTTTTAGACATAATTAATAATGAACTGAATCTGTTACCATGTTTGTGTAATAAGGACCAATATTATGTTGTGCTATTCAAAACAATTTAAACGTGGTGTTTTATTTTATTTACTTACTCTTTTGCTCTAAACTGGAAACACACATGTACCTTGTCTTTTTCTCTCTCTCTCTTTCATGATATGCTTATGCAGGGCTCTGGCCATCGCATTGGATAGCTTTGGTCTCTCCAGTAAAGCAGGCATCGTGACAGGCAGTGGAGGAGCCAGCTGAAGACACACACTTCTTACTATATAAAACGTTTAAATTTTGTATTATGTAACATACAAGGCGCTTCATCGAAAACTAAGACAAAGAGCAAACGTGTCTCTCTATTGAATTATAAACTTACCTTCGTATTGCCACACGTTTTCCGCAATGTTTTACTTTGTGTTCTTCAGAAATCTCACAGCACTAGAGAAAGAAATACACTAAATAGTATTTATGAGCGCTGTGATTCGTGTTAAACTCAAGAGTTAAACAGCTAGCCTATTTCGTTTTTTTCTTCTTCTAGGGTTTAATGGCGATTGGTAAACAACGAACTGGTGCATTACCGCCATCAAATGGTATGGAGTGTGGACCAGAATGTCTACTATATATATTGTTTTAAAAAAAAAATCTATATCCTCTCAATTAAATTAGTTTCTCTAAGATATTGAAACAATAACTTATAACGCATATCTTTTGACTATTTTCGCAGAATATGTTTACTATTCAGTTCCGGTTTAAAATGCCACATAACGCGCTCCTTTTCCGGTTCAGTGTTTGAACGCTGCACCAGAGACATTGTCGGGCTGCACTCATCGCGAAAATAAATAAATTAATGCTGCTGCAAATCTTACTTTGTCCATATCATCAAAATACCGTTAATATTATAAACAGTGTCAAATCACAAAACATTATTTTAGACGTATTTATTTTCTTTCTTTTACTTACTTTATCTGTAAATTGTATCTGTTTATATGTAAACAAGCAAAAATTCAGTCTAAACATGCTGAGTAAACAAAGAACAGAAAAAAAAATATTACAAAAAGAAAATGTCAGTCTAGCCATAAGCTATGATAAGCACAAGTCAAGTTTTTACTGATTATCTATTGACAGGTCCTGATATAGTGTTTTCATGTAACAATGGTTGCTAATTATAATTTGTATATTTGCATTTGTGGATGAAGAATTTTACAAAATTCACAATCATTAAAATTATGTTTTTCACAGGGTAATACAAAAACTATCCCTATAGAACAAATACAAAATATGTAAAATATTTTGAACAGACGAACATCTTTCCAAATACTTTAATTGGACAGACCAAAATACTCGAGAGGTTATTGTAGGGAAGGATTCACAAACGTTTAAAAAAAAAAATCCATGTGAAATGTGTTGTTCTTTTATGGTCTACTATGGTTTTGACCTAAATAAATTTATACCAAAGTGATTTGTTTTAAAATAAATCATGCCAATCACATGGACGAGTTTAAGTAGTAACCCCTTTCCTGCATTACATATTTTATGTAAATTAACATTACTGCTTCAAAATTGAAATTTAATACATTGAAATCAAGTTTGGTACCCGCCGCAAAATAGTCAACGCAAAACAGATATCGTTTTAAAATGTATACGTTAAATTGATGTGGTCGTTATAGCTGTCAAGATCAAAATAAAGGAGTGTGTATGTAACGCTGCCCTCTACCGTTTGTTGTTTGCTACTTGTACACGGTTAGTACAGCTGATGAACGTTACCAACTAAACCGGTTCGGTTTAAACTGCCCTATAAACTGGATAGGGAAAGCTCTGGCTTCGTGTGGATGTGGCCTCAGTCTTCCTTGCCACGGTCACCTTTTCCCACCTGTTACCATTGGCTTGCTTAGTTGGGGACATTAATATTCAACAATAATATTGATCTGCATGCATTGACACCATTGTACAAGTACTAAACTGGACGATGACATCTCACAGTTTACTCCAGAGCAGCGACATATAACAAATTAACTTTTAAAACAAAAAAGAAACACTGAACTTAAGCTGGACTGTGACGCTATTTTCGTCTGGAAACAAACTTTTTTGCATTATTTTCCTGTTATCTCTAAAGCTGCTTTGAAACAATCTGTATAGTAAAAAGCGCTATATATAAATTGACTTCATAACTGGATAAAGATTGCAGTGAGTTCTGGGATGCATTTAAGAATTTAAATGGCTTTATTTTAATTTACAAATGTCCATTGAGAGTTCTTCAATAGAAAGACTAAGGTTTCTCCAACAAAAACAAAAATGTACACGAATTTTACATTGTGAATGAACTTCACAGATTTTTAAAAATCGAACACTTGGACCTTTATATTGGCACTTTGAGCTTTATTGAAAAACTCCTGAATCTTCACAAGTTTAAAAGGCAAACTGCAAATTAAAAAAACAAAAAAAAAAAACTAGCCAGACATCATAAAGGGACAAAAAAAAAAAAAAAAAAAAACAGCTTCTCTGAAGCCATGTTTAAAAAAAAATACCCCAGAAATGAGTAAAATGCAAAGATGGACAATATAAAGTTGTAAAATTCTAATCTACAGGGCAAACAATACATTTTTGTGAACACTCATGTCCTGAGACAACATTGTTTACACAGTCTTCTGTTGTCCCTTCTTCCCAATAAGAGACTTATGAATGTGGGGTATAACACCTACAAGGCAGGGATTTAAAAAGAGGGGAAAAGGTTAGAAAACAAATTTAAAAACACACATTTAAAACCTAAAAGGTTGAATTAGTACTTACCACCACCAGCAATAGTCGCCTTAATGAGGGAGTCTAACTCTTCATCGCCTCTGATAGCCAGCTGCAAGTGGCGTGGGGTAATTCTCTTCACCTTCAGATCTTTAGAAGCATTTCCTGCAAGCTCGAGTACCTTAATATGAACACAGGCATGTTAAATCACAGGTTTGAAAAGTCTCAACCCAATGCAGTCTCCCTTAAATGGTGCTCACCTCAGCAGTCAAATACTCTAGAATAGCAGCACTGTACACTGCGGCAGTAGCTCCGACGCGCCCGTGACTGGTGGTCCTGGACTTCAGGTGTCTGTGAATTCGACCCACTGGAAACTGAAGATGACGAAGTGACAAAAACTAGCTCAGCATGTGTGAAATTACGTAAAAGAAAAACAGTATACACCACCCTAACAGTAGTTATTAGCAAACCATATTGTTTATATGCATTCATTTCAATCAAGGGTCTTTGTTCATTACGAAGGGTCTGACCTGCAGTCCAGCTCTTTGTGAGCGCGAAACAGCCTTCGCTTTCGCCTTCCCGGAGTCCTTTCCTGCTTTACCCCCAGCCTGAAACCAACAGCACCATACTCATCATGTTATAAGAGTCAACTGAAGCGTTTACACCTTTTGCATTACGCACACGGCCATATTTAAACAAGTCGATAGTTCACTTGTTTCGCGCTCGTGTTTACACGACGCCAGTTAGCACAGGAGCTAAGCTAACTAGCCGCATGATATTGTTCAACAGTGACTGGGAAAATAACTCTAAATGTACTTTTAACCTGTAATGCATCTTTCCAAAAAGAAGAGCGTCACAAAATAAAAAACTTACCATTTTATAATTTGTAAATGACAGTTACTACAGCTGAGCCGCGAACCACACAGTTCCTCACCCAATTCAAACTGAGTTACGCGCCTTCTCTCTCTTGGTGAAATATATAACTCTTTTCTACATCCGGGACATTAGGCTAGTGAACTAGCCAATCAGCTGTTGTGTTCTGTTGTTTGGCACATGCCATATATCTATGGGCACATGCATTAAGCAGTACATTGCGGATTTTGCAACTCTCTTACACAAAAAAGGGGAATGTTATTTAAGCCTTTGTTTTGTCGGGTACTGTAGTTATCATAACAACGCGGGGAATTTCATTTCATTTTCTTTTATTTTTCTGTTAAATGTCTATTAATGCCACTTTTAAACTATTTTTTAACTAAATTTAAATTTAAACTACCGGTAATTATATTTTGCTGTCTCATTTCATGAAGAGGGTGTCCTTTGCTTATTTTATAAATAATCTCAAATAAAAATCTGAATACTGCAATACAATGTGTGTATTGTATCTGCCACCAATGCTGAAGAATGTTTCAAATCATGAAAGATTGAAAAGGAAACTTCGAAGATGGGAGTGGAAAAATTAATTCTAAAGAATGCTTATGGATTAGAGAGTCTAAATACTCAATTATTTGAAAGAAATAGCTGATTAAGAGAATTAGGCTTTAAAAATGTAATTTTTTGTTTTATGCATAATATCCCTTTAAACAGGGCACAGTCATTTGTAGTGGTGTCTGGGACCACTGTTGATGTTATCAACTGCACTAATTCAACCCCATAATGCACCGCAATAACGAGTGTACAACCGATGTATGTACACTTAACCAGAGAATGTCTCATAGAAGAGAATTGGCACTGTCTGGTTACTTCCGGTTTCTGGACTGGCTGCAGTAACACGTCTCTGTCCATGCGGGGGCGCTCGCAGGCGAGTGCAGAATGAATGGGAGTCTATGAAATCCACTTTTCTCAGGATGTAATTTTTTGTCAAGTAATTTGAAAGTTGCATTCAAAAAGGGGGGGAGGGGGCTAAGATAATACACTCAGCTGAAAATTGCATTTTTAAGTTCACTTATCTGTTCTAAAAATCCGTTAAAAAATGTGATGACGTCACATAATAGCAGAATGCTAGCGTGTTCCGGCCAACAACGACCTAACCTGTAAGAAATCGAAAGGACATAAGTACTCGTAACTATAATCTATATTGAACTTGCGGATTCAACAATAAAATCTACCTTGATTCAACGACAAGCAGGAGAAAGGGATACATTTAGCTGTCTAGCTCCATAGACTCCCATTCATTCTGCACTCGCCCGCGATCACCTCCAGTGGAATTCTAATGGAACTGCAACCAAGATTATATACAATGGGGCTAATAGGAAGTGCCAAGGCTCTCCGTTAGATGGGCTCTGACTTAACCAATGGACCCTTAACACAGACTGTAATGATACGTTTTAAAGTTTTTTTAAAAAATATTTTCATTTAAAAAAATGTGTGTAGGCTACACTAGGCTATTTATTTACCATTATATTACCTTTGTATCAAATTACAAAAAAAAAAACTAGTTAATGCAGCTAGTTCACAGCTATAGAATTTTATCCAACTATAACGACTACCGCTTCGGAGAAACCCATAAGGCTCATTTGAGATGAGCAAAATCTGCACAAGACCGATCACTGGTAATCCCCGTGAGATGCATGAATCTCACCAGAAGAAGTAGGTCATCCGGGTACTTTTTGTCTACTCTTTTATGAGTACTGTGAATTCAGACATACTTCTTTTGTTTTCGCCTACTAGTAAGTATGAGAACTCGGATGCAGCCAATATAGGCTTGTTCCACATTGGCAGCTGACTTGAAGAAGTGCATGGTGGTTAGAAATTTTGCCCACTTGAGACAGCGCGACACCACGTGACTGTGACGTATGGCATCAAAGTATCGCAAGAGCGATTCGAGAGCAGACGGCTGACTCAGCAGGTGCAGCTTCTCAAGAGCGGCTGCACAAGCTCTTATGACGACGCAGCCAATTAGCCAAATTCACTGAATGACAACGATCATGTGTGTTTGTTTCGTGTTTATTTTGACAACTTCAGTTCCACTAATGCACACAAATCTGTATTTTTATAACAGTAAAAGCTCTTTTCATGTAGTCACGTTGTTAGCCTATTGTGTCACGTTTATCAAAATAAAACTGATTAAAAAAACATAGACCTCACATTGGTATGTAATTATTATAGGCTTAGGTTGAATTTTATTCTTGTTCAAACTGTATTAAGCAGTACACAGATGTTTCAGAGGCATCTTCATTTTCAGTTTCAGACGTTTTCATTCAATACTTGGTGTATTTGAAAAATATTGCATTTATTCCACTTCAGCTGTGATTAAGTATGCAAACACAGCGCAAGCGTCACTACGGGAAGCAGAAAGTGTCCTCCCCACCTGCAATCGGCACCTCTCGCCGATCTGTTACATCCAGCTTCAGCCCAAGTCGATTCTATTGTCGCACCACTTGCAGTCTTTGCACTTGACCACTTGTTTATTTTGACGTATTTCCTGTATTTGGCCTGTAAGTGTTCAAGTAGGTGTGAAGACTGCAAATGTGCAGAACTTTTGATTACCCGATGGGACACATTTATAGAGTAGCAAAAATGTGTTTATGGAGCTTTTTTTATCTTCTTCTTCAATATTTTGCTTTTCAAAATAAACTTCTAAATGCCTGTTCAAAAGGATCTAAGGCTGCTTGGAAACGTCTGGGGTTAATTTAGCCACTGTTTCAAATAAATACCTAGGGTTTTGTTTATTTTCTTCTAATAGGGTTGAAAAATAAGCAGATCTAGCAGCTTTTAAGGCCCTTCTGTACTCAATCGTGCTCTCCTTCCATGAAATGCGAATAAACTAGTTTTATTTTCTTCCAGTTTCCTCCTGCCATTTTTCTGGCTGCTCTCTTAAGGGCCTGAGTGAGCTCGTTGTACCACAGCGTTGGACTATTTTCTTTAATCTTTCTTTAAGCCCAAAGAAGCAACTGTGTCTAAAGTGCTGAAAAGAGAGAGTCAAATGTTTGCCAGTCACGCCAGTCTGTTCAGCAAACGGGACCTGAGACCTCCCTGGTGATTTATATAGGCTACCACTGTCATGTTGTCCGACTGGATGAGGACATGGTGCTCTGAGCTCTGGCTGGAATTCCTTGAAGGCTAGAAGCACTGCCATAATTTCCAGGCAGTTGATGTGCCAGCCCAACACTTTGCTTTTGAAAACGGAGCCCAGTTCCACTCCTATCTGATACAGATGGGGTGATTTCCAGGGGGTCAGGACTCTGGAACAGCCATGGGTCACCCTGAGAATGATACGGCCATCGCGCCATGCTCGAGGTGGGACATGGGCCTTCAACCATTATTGTAGTGGCCACATGTGTAACAGGCCCAAAGGGACTACTGAGGAGGCTGCTGCCACGAGGCCCAGTAGTTTTCAAGGGGAGGTTGATCCCTGGTTTTAAAGCCGATGCTAACACCTGAATTTTCAGGGAGTGTTCCGGCAAAATCCAGGCCCGCATTTGGGATGAATCGAACACTGCCCCCAGGAACACGACGCGTTGGCTGGGGGACAGCGAGCTCTTGCTTATGTTGATTCTGAACCCCAGACTCTCTAGGTGGCTGAGAAGCAGAGATCTGTGCGCACAAAGTTCCTCTTTCGAAAAGGCTAAGAGCAACCAATCGTCTATGTAATTTAGGATGCGAACACCCTGTTGCCTCAGGGGGGAGAGAGCAGCATCCATGCATTTTGTAAAAGTGCGTGAAGCTAGGGACAGTCTGAATGGTAAGACTGTATATTGGTATGCCACCCCCTCGAACACCATCCTTCTAGGGGACAAGGAAGTAACGGCTGCAGATGGCAGCACAGTAGCAGGGGGCTGAAGCCTGCAGCAGCATAAAGTGGAGGAGGAATGCTCATTTTGTGAAGGTGTTTGATTTGATACTGACTGCAAAACTAACTCCCTGAACTGAACAGGGGACTGGGAGGTGAATACATGGTCGTTTTGGAGGCTTTAGACTTCCATCCGAGTGCTGTGGGTAGGCAGAGGTGCACAGCGACAGGTTCCTCTAGCGGGGGAAGTTTGGTGTATCCTTTTTCCTCCACGCCATACTAGTGAGGCAAAATGTTTTTTAACCAAACATCGCTCAATTCGCTCTTTTAGAATTAAAAAGTTTGCTCTTTCTGCTTGTGCCGTGAAATTTGATCTTTTGCTTTTCGCTGGAAAGCCTTAGGTGAGAAGTTATATCTTTTTCTGGTGTATCTTTATCTGGTGCACATTTGCAGGTTTACAGACGTGAACCAATCAGGCTTCAGTATTTAGGAAAAAACAGAGTCTCCCCATAGCGTCAGGAAGAATCTGACACAATCCTCGTTCCGGTATCGAAAGGGAATCCTTGTTTCTTGAAAACTGGTTCAGTAATGGAGTGACGTTAGAGATTTTATTTTGAGATACCAATTTCCAGTATCTAGGAAATAATTTAATCTAGTTTTTAAGGCCATCTCTTTGAAAATTTGTATGCTCTTTACTGAACATGTGATCGTATGGCTGTCAAAATGTGTAATATCTGAAGGGGTTCATGTAAATGTTAATGATGTTGTTCCTGAGGACAGTGTTTCAGATGTATCAAAGGGTGCCACTGCATTTAGTAACTATAGTTCAAGCAGCAGAAGGTCTTCCACTGCATGAGCGCAGAGAGAGCTGCACTTGTGGCACGCGCCAATACTAAATTCATACATACATCGTCAAGTGTTACTCTTTTGGCGTAAGTCGACTTGCATACAGCGGTCTGCCGGAAGCTAGTTATTTTATTCGATAAAGTTTTAAATATGGATATTTTTCTTAAATATGGATACACCAACGCATCGCTTTGCTTCAAAAGGCCTTTATTAAAGGGATAGTTCACCCAAAAATGAAAATTCTGTCAGTATTTACTCACCCTCATGTTGTTCCAACCCCGTAAGACCTTCGTTCAACTTCGGAACACGAATTAAAATATTTTTGATTAAATCTGATAGCTAGATCACTCCTCCATAGCCTTCTAAGGGATTGACACTTGCCAGCCCCGAAAAGTTATTAAAGACATCGTTAAAATAGTCCAAGTGACTACAGTGGCTCAATCTTAAGTTTATCAAGCGACGAGAATACTTTTTGTGTGCAAAAACAAACAAAAATAACGACTTTATTTCAACTATTCATTTCCTTCTCTGTGGGCCTCTAGTCAGTTAGCGTAGTGTGATTGCGTAGAGCTACGGCACATGTTGGCGTACAACAACAGAAACATACGCTATTACACTAGTGAACTTGGACTGTAGTCGCTTGTACTATTTTAACAATGTCTTTAATAACTTTTCGGGGCTGGCAAGTGTCAATCCCTTAGAAGCCTATGGAGGAGTGATCCAGCTCTCAGATTTAATAAAAAATATCTTAATTTGTGTTCCGAAGATGAACGAAGGTCTTATGGGGTTGGAACAACATGAGGGTGAGTAAATACTGACAGAATTTTCATTTTTGGGTGAACTATCCCTTTAACCCCTCAGAGCCATTTGGGACACTTTTATGATGGATATGTGTGTGGACTTCAAAAAATAGTGCCCATCCACTCCCATTATAAAGTTTGGAAGAGCAAGGACATTTTTTAATATAACTCCGATTGTATTCGTCTGAAAAGAAGAATGTCATATACACCAAGGATGGCTTCAGGGTGAGTGAATCATGGGCTAATTTTCATTTTTGGGTGAACTATCCCTTTAATGGTGCTTAACCATACTTCACTGATAAAGAGTAACATTCAAGGAACAATATGGACTATGGACAATGTTTGCATCATATCTGTAAGGTATGGACTTCATATTTGTATGCTGTGAACTTGAAAGAATGAGACACCACAGGAAGCTAATTGGAAGTAATGTTTATTAATTGGAGTACAATAAAGACACTGTTTTGCATCTTACATCTGTGTTCATGGAGTTTGTACACATCAATCACTTGCTCACTCCTGTTACCAATACCAGCGGTTTAACTGAGAGCCGTAACACAGTTTTTGTTTTGGATTTCTCTTTAACGGTAAGAGGAAATTATTTATTTTGAAAGTCAGTTGCTCTTTTCAGTGAAAAGTCGAGATTAACTTTGCAGTAAAAACCACCACAGATATATTTATGATTTGGAGAGGAAAGTGTTAAAGGGGTGTGTGTGTGTGTGTGTGTGTGTGTGTGTGTATGTGGGAGCAGCTTCCTTTACACCTTTGTGTGCCTTGTGGTCCTGTGAGACATTCTGCTGAATTAGCACCTATCACATGCAAGACACACATGCAAGCCTTGTGTACAGGTTTGACTATAGTGAAATATCATGAAAAACCTTGTGAGAACATTTTTACGTCTAGGATTCGGACTAGGACATCTAATTAATCTAAAAACAATGGAAGTCTATGAGATGTCTTCACTCATTTTGTGAAACAACCCTGTGAGTCTTTAGAAGAGGAGCTAACAGAGCGAATACTTTTCACATCATAAACTCAAGTTCTCTTCATTCAGATCTAAAAAGTCAACAGGTGGCCCTTCAGAACCAATGACCTTTATCTAGAGTAGCATGAAAGCAACAAGATATGGTGCTTAAAATCCCATCCATGTTTTTTTCCAAATGTGTGTAGTAAGCTGGACAGCAAACAACAAAAAAGCACTAGTGTGTTTGAGGGGCTCTGACTCAGTCTCAGCTGGTCACTGTTTTACATTCATACAGTCCTGCACTGGATATACAAGTAGCCTGTCTAATATATAATAATAAAAAGTAGAAATGAAAGGAAGTCTTTGTTGCTTATCCTTATATAACAGATCTTCCAGGCCAGATTCCACATAATATATCGCTCCACATAAAAAGAATGTTTGTCATATTTCTTAGAAGCCCTTTTATGGGGAATTCACAGCACACAGCTCTGCTCACATGCGTTCAGAGACTTTCAAGTAATTTGTTGTATGACTATGAGAAAGTTCCTGCCAACTAGCATGCACACTGTTATTTTCTTACAAGTAGAGTTTGCTTAAACATTTCACTTAAAACAAAGTAACTGATATTAACAATTAGGATCTTACTATGTTCCTCTTTAGTATACCAATTTTGCAGCTATTAGGGTTTAAGTAAAATTAGAAAATCAAATATGTCCTTTTCCTACATAAAAAACTGCAGCCACTCAACAGCGAAGAGGACCCGTCTAATGATCTTTGTTCAAAATGTACAACATACAACACATTTCTACTGCAAAGGTGTCCCTGTACTTAAACTTAAACCAAGTAAATTTCAAATATCCACGTTGTCAAGAAGTCAAAGTAGCTGGATAAGAAATTAAGTTACTTCCACTGTACACCAATGTTCCCTCTAAGCTGCGCGCGTGCGCGGCCGCGCACTTCTGAAGCCGTGGCCGCGCAGAAAAGATTAAAATGCCACGCAGAGGACTGACGCGAAATGTGTGGGGAAATCCATTTGATTGTAGTTTAGGTGAGAAATAATTTCAGTGCTCTGGTCAACCGCTATAGAGTGAAAACTGGTGAATGCAGTTTACAGGTTTTATAGAAAGACAATGATGTGAGTAGCCTACGTGTGATTGGCAGTGAGTCTTGCGTGCGGACCAAATAGCTCAATACGAGAGGCAACGAGAAACGCAGACATGTGAAATAAAATCACATCATAATGTTTTAAAGAAGAGTGGTTTGATTAAAGTGGTAGAAATAACTGTTGATGGACACAGAACGGTAACAATTACACATCCACCCGCGTGCAAATTGAAAATACATCATGATTCATTAGTTTAAATAGATGTTTGTGTGTGTGTGTGTGTGTGTGGGGGGGGGGGGGGGGGGGGGTCAGGCATGGTTAGATTACTATAAAAGAGTTCACATATTCACTTTTCTTGAAAATATTTAGCTATTCGATCTATTTAAATGCTTCAGTTTGTTTTCATATTATAATAATATAATAATAAACAAATTGAAGCATTTAAACTGATATATTATATCACTTCAAATACTTCAATTCGTTTTTTTAATATTATATTATATTAGGCCTATATTTTATTATATTATAAGCCTAAATAAAGAATCTCACGGGCTCATTGCCATTAAAAACTTTGAAACTCCCTGCTAAAGAAAATATTGGAAATTCATAAGAAATAAACAATCATTTAAACAATCAATCAAGACTTTGATGGTTTAATGCTTCCTGTACACAATTAATTGACTGTACAAAAACACTTTATGTTTTTCCCAAACCATCTCAGTGTAGCAGCTTACTTTTCTTTCATACTATATTCTTTTATTGTAAAGAACTGAACTGTCCAGCAGAAGATTTTGTAAATTATTTTTCATAGGATTTCTTGGTAAAGACTGTACAGTTAACAGCACTGTGAAAAAAATATCAGGTAACCTAAAATGTGCTTCATTTAGTGACTTCTTAATTAACTGCTTGTTTTTCAAAAATATGATTTAATACCAAAAGTTACATCAAGGGTCAAATAAAATAGAAATGGCACATTCAAGTTAAAAGTTACAACTGAATGTTGAAACCATTGTGTTTCTACGTATGCTGTACAGGTCAGGTTTAAAGAATATTTTTGCTCAGGTGGCGAAATATGTCCGCCCAATAGAAAAAAAATTAGAGGGAACATTGCTGTACACCAACAAGCAGGAAAGTTCGTTTAACAGAAGAGGTGAAATATAACAAGTGCTGTAGATATTTCCTATACGTTCATATGCACATGCTCGCTAGTTTGGTGACCTCAAATATTAATGTCTTTCAGGATACCACAAAGCCATAAAAGGTTGGCTTTTAACACTTTAAAGGGGCCATGGACTGCATTTATTTTCATTTTAAAATGCACTTATGTTAGTATGATTTTTACATAAAATATTGTCATTTAGAAATAAAAGGCCATTTTCTACCCTGATTTAAGCCCTCTGATTTGAACACTGTTGGAAGGGGTGTGTCTGCAGTGAGATTTCAATGTAAACACCCACTGCTATGATTGGCTAACATCTTGCATGTAAAATATTACATGTGGAACTCTATTGAATTTATTTTATGTTTTTACTATTACAGCAATCTAGATTAACTAATTGTGAAAAGTGTTGATTTTAGCATTAAATTTAGATATACAACTTGGCATGAAAGGTTGCAGTGATGAGCATTGCCAATGACAGACAAGTATAAATAACCACTTTCCAAGCATTATTGTCCTTTGGAAGGTTATGTCATTAGGCTTGTTTGAGATGCGCCTTGCCTCGCCTTAAATGTAGGCGAGAGTATGCGGCTGCAGTGAGAGGAGGAGTGAAAAAAGCGCAGGCAAGCCGGACAGTTCTCGCTTCTCTCAGTGGATCTGACACCTGCAAGATCAATGATGGATATCGCGGGATTCACGGGATTCACGCTCGTGCACAGTGTTGCTAATAAACTGGATGTAATTTAAGTTCTGTTGCTTTTTATATGAAAATAAATATAATGAACAAGACACCCAAAGTACTTGTTATTTAATTCCATTCCAAATAAGTGTTTATCAATCATTTTTTCTTTAATACAGACATAGGCTGTGTTTTTTTTATATATATAATAAAATGACTTTGCATAACCCATAGAGATCGCACTGTCCGAGAGTCTGGGAATATTCACACATAACATACACATAAAACATGATATCCGAGTTTTAAAATCAAACATTTTAAAAGAGAACAATACATCATGGTTGTTTAAACCAATCAACATTAAGCTGTGTCGTCAGCAAGTCGTTTCCCATCATGCTTTTGATCAGTGCAGTCGGTGGAGAGCAACTGCGCGCGACTGCAGAATCCGACACGTCCGCCTTGCGCTCGCGAGAGCTTTTTGACATACGTCAGCATGACATCAGAGCAAGGCGGGCCGCACTCGGACACATTTCTAACCGGCATGCATTACGCGCTGATCACCGGTGATCGGTTCTGCGCAGATTTTGCTCATCTCAAACAAGCCTATTATTAGTCCATATCTCTCTTCTATGCTCCTCATCTCACTAACGTGCCAGTGGGCGGGGCCAAAGACGCAATGATGTAGAAGTAAAAAAAGAAAAAAAAAAGAAAGAATTATCTTGTCTAACATAGGCAAGATATTAGTCAACTATTTTGGTTACACTTTATTTCGATAGTCACTTTAGACATTCTACTAACTATAAGTAACTTTTCAACTACACGTCAACTAAATGTAATTAGAGTATTAGTAGGCTGTAGTAGACTGTCAGTAGACTGTTAGGTTATGGTTAGGTGTTAGGGTTCGAGTTAGGAGAACAAGTTGACTTGTAGTTGCTAAGTTACTTATAGTCAGTATAATGTCTGTTTGGGGACCTACAAAAGTGTTAGCAGATATTAAGCAGACAGTCTACTAATACTCTAATGACAGTTAGTTGACACGTAGCTGCAAAGCTACTTATAGTTAGTAGAATGTCTAAAGTGGACTATCGAAATAAAGTGTTACCACCATTTTATATAAAAAAACAAAAACCAAGCAAAAAAAGTACCTGCAAAGTTTTGAAAATATAGTTTATTGTCAAAGTAGACAAGGCTCTCAATTTCCTATAAAACGAATTTTATAAATAAAGATGTTCAGTTGCTGTACCAGCACTTCAGGCAAAATATAGAAGTGTATTCAGTTGGGAAGATGAGTTAAACAAAGAACAAGTGTTGAAGAATAAAGACAAGAAAATTTGTCCAGTGACCATTACAAGGTGAATTCACACAGGAGTTAAAAAAACAAACAAACAAAACATTCATAAATATGGCCCCCTTTAGAGTGATGCTGTCCTGTACTTTAGTTTAAATCAGTCAAATAACTCAACTTTGAAAACACATCTAATGATGAATGAATTCATGCGTGATATATAAAAGGAAACACTTTGTGAACCCTTCATTTGAGCAGAATTATGACCATTTTAGATGAGGCTGACACAAGGTCAAGGCCAATATTAAACTCTATCCTTAATGCTTTCAAAAACAACAGCAAATACTCTCCATTTTGTTCCATGTCATTTTGTGCCAAAAAACAAACCACCAAACAAAAAATCTTCTATTATTGATAAAAAACTTGAGTTTTGCTTCCCCAAGCACTCTTTCATTCATAAAGTGCATTCAGATGTATCTTTAAGCTCCAGCCCTTCCCACCACCTTCATCTCCATCTCAGCACTCCTCAACTATAGTTCCAGCTGCGGAGGAGTACAGTTTTTTCTTAATAAGCCTAAACCCAGGGCGAAGCTTAAGTGCACGGTGGGTGCCAGGTGGGAAACACGTACTGATGCGCAAAAAATCCCTCAGACTCGGCCAGCCACCACCATCCTGTTTGAAAACCAACGTCAATTCAAAAGTTGGCACCACACTTGCGTCGCAAGCAAGTCGCTCGAGTCTCTCACAGCGGTGCTGCTGCTCTTCCAGCTCGAGATGCACATCCAACACACAGCCCCGCAACCCACACGGCTCCCCTGCTGCCAACCTGAGCATGTCCCGTGCCACCCGCCGGGTGAGAGTCTCTGGCACCAGCACATGGGCACATTTCAGCTTGCTGGCTTTGGCCCTCGACAAACAGCCCTCAAGCAGCCGGGCAAGCTTCTGACATGTCTGTTCCTCACACACTTCAGCACCAAGGTAAGGCTCTGCCAAACACCATTTCCAAAAGTCCATTTCTGGAGAGAGAGAAGAGACATGAGGTTAGATTGAGGGATGCATGATATATTGGGAACATAATATCATTGTTAATTATGGATTCTTGGTTCCACCTATTTTCAGATAACATTTACCATCTAGCACCAACTTAAAGGGAGAGGGATTACATCAAATTTTAAACCCCTTAAAGAGCATTTCTTGAACAGGTTCCTTAAATAGAAAACCAACCTCACCCCACATTTAAAATACTTTTTTAACGGACTTCAAATTGAACATCCATATTTTATACAGTATTATAATATTGGCTACTTAAGTATTTAGACATACAATTTTAATTTGACAGTGCCAAACTATTTGTTGTTTTTATAGGATAACTTGAGTCAGTTAGTGGTTATAACAAATTGTTACATTTTACTACACCTAAATTCGATCTCAAAAATATCGGAAAACATCAAGTGGAACGGAACTAGACTAAATGATTGTATTAATAAATGCATTTAGCTATTTAAAACGTTTTAATGGGTGATTTGGAAAATGTTGGTAGTAATTTTAGCAAGACCAAATTTATCCAGTAATACATCTAATTTTCAACAGCTAATTTACAGTTAAGAAAAATCCCGGTTTCTACTCTAACCTAAGTCGTGGCCACAAAGGAGATGATCTGTTCTGGATAACAAAATGACTTCATCGGTGTTGACATGACATCACCGCTGCAGCTCTGCACCATCAGCGCACTGAGCGCAGTAAACAAGACTAACCTTAGCTCTCAAATTCAGTAGAATTGTTTGAAAACCATGTTAGCGCTCCACAAATCACAGATACTTAACATTATACATGAAAAAAAATCTTATATCTTACCATGATCGATGCAAGTCAGGTCATATCCTCTACCAGCAAATTCGGAGAGGCATTCCGAGTTTCTGTTTAATGTGATTGTTGCAACCATTGTGAAAATCCTTTAAACTGTATGAAGTGCTGTAAAAGAAAGATTCTGGATTAAATGCAGCACACCAGAAGGGACGATGCAAAACTTACATTCAGTAACCTATGCCTTAATTATATTCGAGCATATATTAAAGCTCACTTTTCATCGTCTCGTTGATTAAGCTTACATAGTTCGAGATTTACAACAAAAACACAATAATAACGTTACATATTACATAGCTGCAATGACGAACGAACGCACAATTTATTTTTGGTGCAGTCATTCAAACGGTGCTTTTCCAGAATGTCACTAACCAGGGACATAAAAAACGTAAATATAAGATACTTACCCTTGTAAAACGGATATAAGTTTAAAATAAATTATATACACAAAAATGTATTTCAATAGCACAAAATCTAATACACACATCTCCGTCAACATTCACGTGTACACAGACTAACACATGAGACAAACCCACTAGCTCAAGCAGTATTTATAGCTTCTCTATACCCATGTGCTTATCAAACATCACAGACCAATCAGCACACGTTTTACATTGTGGAACGTACTGACTTCTACCAGGCAACCAGCAGTTCGCGCTTGAGATCCATAACTGTTTGTTTCGACGATTGTGATTTGCTACATGTGCCAGCGCTTTACCCAATTGCTGAGTGACATTAGATCTTTCTTTCTTTCTTTCTTTCTTTCTTTCTTTCTTTCTTTCTTTCTTTCTTTCTTTCTTTCTTTCTTTCTTTCTTTCTTTCTTTCTTTATTTATTTATTTGGTAAGCAGTAGTTTGTTGCTGCTGTTGTTATTACCACCACCACCACTAGGGTTGCCAACTTCTGGAAAGGAAAATAAGGGACAATCGTGGTTCTTTGAAAATAAGGGACAGAATAAGGGACACTCAAAATATTTGTAGGCTACTGTTCCACACAGAACATGTCATTTCAGCATCTGCAGTTGTACAAAAGATGTAAATAAGGGGTCCCACTTTATATTAAGTGGCTTTAAGTACTGTGTACTTACATTGAAATTAATAATTTGATACAATGGACTTATTGTGTACATACATGTTTTTACATTGTACTTATATTTTGGGCTCTCAACCCGCTGACGATTCAGTTGTTATGGAAAACCTTTGGCAAAGCGGAGATCGAGCTCTTCGCCTCCAAGGAGAATGCGCACTGCTCTCTTTTCTTCACGAAAAGCACGGACGCGCTCGCCCAGAGCTGGCCGAGCCGCCCCTTATATGCCTTTCCCCCGATCGCGATGCTGCCACAGGTCATCAGTCGGGTCAGGGAGGAGAAAAACGCAGTGCTGCTGATAGCCCCACTCTGGAAGAACCAAACATGGTTTCCAGATCTGATGCAAATGCAATCTACACCACGGCCGATTCCACTGAGGCCAGACCTCCTCAGTCAGGCCAGCGGGATGATATTTCATCCCTGCCCCGATCTGTGGGCCCTTCATGCATTGCCCCTCAACGGGTTCCCAGGAACCTCACGAGCGGAGCACTAAATACCATCGCTGAAATATTTCTTATATGCCCAGAAATGGAAAGTGTTCAGTGACTGGTGTAATGCCAAGGGCCTGAACCCTGAAACATGCGAGATTACGAACGTACTCGCTTTTCTACAAGGGCTTCTGGAGGCGGGCCGCACCCCCTCCACGCTCAAAGTATATGTGGCGGCCATCACAGCGTCACACGACCCTGTAATGGAACGTCCATTGGGAAGAAACGACCTAATTATTCGTTTCATAAGGAGCGCTAGGAGGATGAACCCTTCACGCCCCCCCTTGGTGCCGATCTGGGACCTAGCTACTGTCCTAGACGCTCTTAAAGGGCCCCCGTTCGAACCACTCCGAACCGTGCACCTTAAACAGCTCTCGCTCAAGACTGCGCTCCTGCTGACACTCGCCTTGGTCAAGAGAGTGGGCGACCTGCACGCACTTTCGACAAGCGCTGCCTGCTTAGAATTCGGACCGAACGACTGCAGGGTCGTCCTTAGACCAAAACATGGGTATATTCCTAAAGTGCTCACCACTCCCTTCAGAGCACAGGTTATCTCCCTAACTGCGCTATCGTCTCCAGTAGACGAACACGGCGCTAATCTACTCTGCCCCGTATAGGGCTCTCAGAGTGCGAAGCGCGCTCATTGGTCGCGCATTCAGAGTCGCCCTGTCATTGGTTCGAGCAAGTTGCCGCAGCACAGCCAATGACCGAGCTCCTTCGTTCATTGCTGTCAGCTGTGCAGCTGCAATGCGTTTTACATAAAGACTTCAAAATTCTCGAGAAAAGGAGTTTTCCCAAAGCGTAAGCTACTTACGCAATACTCGTTCCCTCCTCTCAGGGAACCGAGGTTACGTTAGTAACCGAGTCATTTACTTGCATTGCTGAATGTTGGACTAATGAACAAAAATCTTGTTGTTTGCAGTCGCCAAAACTAATAGCCGGAATTAAAACGAATGCTGGGTCTGCTGGGTCTTAAAACCTTCTTCGAACGGGCTATGTTCGCAGATCAAACAAAGATTTGCCTCAAAGAAATGGTTAATTCTCAATTTAGAGCGTATGCCTGAAAATACGGGACAAACCGCGTCCCGTATGGCTTTCATACAGGATGCTTAATTGATGCCTTAAATACGGGACGATTCCGTATTATATAGAACGGTTCAGCATCCCTAACCACCACCAACCCTTTTAGTCGAGGAAGTGTGATTTCCAGGTTTAAAAAAGTTATTTAAATTAATATCTCCCATTTTTTCATTGCAATTTTATATGTTTTATATGTGTGTAGCCTACTATAGTTTTCACCCATGAAATCTGACTCATACAAACATAGAACTGGCAGTATATGAAAACCAGCCGTCCATAGGCAGATCATTGGTCACATGGCATGAACAAGATCCTGGTCAGAAAACAGAGTCACATGCATTAGTCAGCACAGTGCATCTCATAGCCTGACACAAGCAGAGAGAGTGAGTGAGAAGATGCAAGTCAAGTCAAGTCAGCTTTATTTATATAGCGCTTTTTACAATACAGATTGTATCAAAGCAGCTTCTCAGTGATGACATGAAAATAATACAACAAAGGTTGTTTCTAGAAGAAAATTGTGTCTGGGGCTGTAATCTCCCAGTCGACTAGTCGATTTATTGGTCGATACATTCTGGCTCGACCAAAATTCTGATTGGTCGTTTTTTTTTTGCCGTGTTAATTTAATCAGGTGGAAAGCACTAATTGCTAATGGGGGTGTTTTCAGAGCACCCCTGTTTCACAGGTAACAGTCTGTCATCAGAACACCCCCCTTGTTTTCACTTTTTTTGAGTGAAACTACCAACTGGAGACCTTGGTCTGGTGGTTTGCTGAATATTTATTTAATTGTGTGTATTTGATTTACAGTCAGTCCTTCTTTACCATGTCAAAGACATCGGCAGTGTGGCAGCTAGCTTTTACAAAAATAGATAACGGAAAAAAAGTCGAATGCAAAGTTTGCAATCAACAGTTTGCATATCACAGCTCGACTACAAACATGGCATATCACCTAAAAACGGTAAGCTAACTTGTCTGCGTTAGGTTGCCCCGTCTGTTTTGAGTATGTTATTTGAACATATCAGAAATGTTTTAGTCTAATAATCGTTTTATAACTGCAGGCGCACCCGACCGTAGCATCCCCCAGACCACGCTGGATGTTAAGCCTCCTCTATCATCCAAATGCAAAAATAATAGGCTTGTTTGAGATGCGCCTTGCCTCGCCTGAAATGTAGGCGAGAGTAGGCGGCTGCAGTGAAAGGAGGAGTGAAAAAAGCGCAGGCAAGCCGGACATTTCTCGCTTCTCGCAGTGGATCTGACACCTGTGAGATCAATGATGGATATCGCGGGATTCACGGGATTCACGCTCGTGCACAGTGTTGCTAATAAACTGGATGTAATTTAAGTTCTGTTGCTTTTATATGAAAATAAATATAATGAACAAGACACCCAAAGTACTTGTTATTTATTTCCATTCCAAATAAGTGTTTATCAATCATTTTTTCTTTAATACAGACATAGGCTATGTGTTTTTTTATATATATAATAGAATGAAATTGCATAACCCATAGAGATTGCACTGTCCGAGAGTTTGGGAATATTCACACATAACATATACACATAAAACATGATATCCGAGTTTTAAAATCAAACATTTTAAAAGAGAACAAGACATCACGGTTGTTTAAACCAATCAACATTAAGCTGTGTCGTCAGCAAGTCGTTTCCCATCATGCTTTTGATCAGCGCAGTCGGTGGAGAGCAACTGCGCGCGACTACAGAATCCGACATGTGCGCCTTGCGCTCGCGAGAGCTTTTTGACACACGTAGGCATGACATCAGAGCAAGGCGGACCGCACTCGGACACATTTCTAACCGGCATGCATTACGCGCTGATCACCGGTGATCGGTTCTGCGCAGATTTTGCTCATCTCAAACAAGCCTATTATCACGGAAGGAATTGTCAATTTTTTTTTTATTAAAGTGGACGTGCCTTGTGTGTTTAAGAGTAAAAGCTTTAAGTTAATAGTCTATTCGTGTCTCAGCCGCGAAGCTGAGCTGTCAGTTATTACAACAAAAACAATGCGGTTGATAAAAAATATTGCGCAGGTGCACGTGATGCAACGCTGTCAGAGCGAGAAGCACCTGGCTGCAGCCTGCAGATTTGGGCGGGGGTGCACCTGGGGCGGGGCTAACGCGTCTCATTGGTTAGTGGTAAAAGTGATGAGGTCGATCGACGTCTCTACCCGCCAACATCTCTTCTCATTGGTTACTGACGTGAACTCATGACGTTGATTCTAGCATGTCTTCATTTCCGTTGTTCATCTCTGCATGGTGAGTAGAGGCAAGCTACTCTTCTTTTCTCTAATTTTATTTACATTTTTTAATTCTGAAGTGGCGTTTAGTGTGATGATAAAATGAAGTGATGTAAAAATAAGATTGTGTAACTTTTCTCACCATATCGCACAAATAACTAGGGCAGCGTTTCCCAAAAGCATCGCAGGTGTGTTTGTGTGTGTGTGTGTGTGTGTGTGTGTGTGTGTGTGTGTGTGTGTGTGGGTGGGTGGGTGGGTGGATGGATATAGTGTTAAAACGGCCCTTAAAGGCTTAGTTCGCCCATTTAAGACATGAAGTTGTATGCAATCCTTACCAGCACTATAGTGTATACACACTGACCCACTCTGTAGTCACCCCCCTGGTCCGAGTTCTGACCGCTGGAAGTTTTTGAATGAAGTAATCCCGGCTACTTTCCGGGGCCACAAAACTGTGCGTTTTTACGTGAAAAAAAGATTTGCGTTTCAAAGCTTGATTAATTTAACACAAAAAAAAACACGCCGGGCAAAATTCATACCTCAGTTTTAATGCGGCACTATTTTCCTTCCGTTTCTATCAATCCGCGCTGCTGTCAATGTCAACAGTGCGCACGTGACGATTAGCTGTTGATCTATAGCGCGACTCGCCGACAACCTGTCCGACTACGAAACTTCAGATGATGAAACTAATTTTAGCACAGTGTCAGACGGATCAGATGAAGACAGTAATTTTAACTCGCCGACAAAGGGATATCTTTATGAACCGGAGTATACCGATGCCGAACTTGAGCAGATGGACAAAGAACGGGAAGAGAGAGAGCGAGAGGACAGAGAAGTTGTCCAATCTGATGCTGGGCCCACCACAGCTGTAGCAAGAGGCAGGATGAATGACAATGGTGGTGCACTTGTTCCAATTGTGTAGTTATGCCAACAGAGGTTGAAAGCTATTGCTGCCACTAATGGGAACTCATCATGCCACAGATGCAAAACCTTTCAATTGACGAGGACGCCAACGCACCGTCTGTCTGCATTACATCCAATGACGTGTTCCCTGCGATGCTAAATGCAGGTGTCCTGGAGACGTTCTTCTACATCCCTAAAATAAATTGGAAAAAGCGACCCAAACCAGCTGGACTTGACGGTCAGATGTCGGCAGAGTAAGTGTGATCGCTCATCTTGCTTTGTAGTTTTTTATTTATTAATTTAACGTTGTCTTGACTAGTGTTGGCTATATAATAGTCTATCTGACTGCATTATTATTATACTGAGTGGAGAGCTGTGCATAAAGCCAATTGTGTGTGTTAAATCAAATATTTTTCACAGCAAATTGTAACAATATATATATATATATATATATATATTTTTTTTTTTACACATCTTTTCACGTGTTTTATAATGGAGTCTAAACATCATCAGACATGGGATCATAAAGTTAGTAAATAGAGCTTACCCGTGGTACTGGTACAGCAAAATTCTTTAAAATCATTTTTTTTCCTTTTCCTCCTTGGTTGGAGATGTAATCGTCTTCGCTGAAGTGAGCACTACACACACGAAAATCCTTTATTCGAGATAATTTAGCTCCCGCTGAGTAGCCGATGGCAACCAGCCAAAGCTGTCTCATATTCATATTTGATACAGGAAAACGATGAAATTTGAACTTTGATCCCGGCACATCCTTGTTGTCACAGCCTGGGAATTTACAAGTTCGCACCATTGTTAATTTAATATTTTTTACCTTGTTGTCGATCGATTGTGTAAACACTATGGAAGAGCTGATCGTCACGTGCGCACTGTTGACATTGACAGCAGCGCGGATTGATAGAAACGGAAGGAAAATAGTGCCGCATTAAAACTGAGGTATGAATTTTGCCCGGCGTGTTTTTTGTGTGTTAAATTAATCAAGCTTTGAAACGCAAATCTTTTTTTCACGTAAAAACGCACAGTTTTGTGGCCCCGGAAAGTAGCCGGCATTACTTCATTCAAAAACTTCCAGCGGTCAGAACTCGGACCAGGGGGGTGACTACAGAGTGGGTCAGTGTGTATACACTATAGTGCTGGTAAGGATTGCATACAACTTAATGTCTTAAATGGGCGAACTAACCCTTTAAAAAGAACTACAGTGGCAACCAGGAAAATAGGATTTAAGAGTTAATAGTAACAATATACAAAGTTATATTGTAGGCCTTTTTTTCTATGAATAAATTTATTAAATGTAAACTATTTTGATATTATTGTTATTAATAAGTATACATTTATTTAATTGAACATGAAACTACATTCAATAGTAATACAAATTCAACAAAACTCCTTGTAAAGTAGGGCTTGTTTTATATATTGCATACTGTTACTTATACTTATGCTGCTATACAGTATATGCACTGTCCAATCCTTCTGCTGGAGGGCCACTGTCCTGTAGAGTTCAGCTCCAACCCCAGTTAAACACACTTGAACCAGCCAATCAAGGTCTTACTAGACATACTAGAAGATTTCAGGCAGGTGTGTGTGTGTGTGGAGGCAGGTGTGTGTGGAGGCTGTGTGGAGGCAGGTGTGTGTGGAGTCAAGCTGGAGCTAAACTCTGCAGGACAGTGGCCCTCCAGGAGCGACTTTGGACACCCCTGCACTAGAGTAATAAAATAATAAAACTTTTTATGCTAATTCTGATGTTCTATACTTCCTTCTCTTTGCAGATCCTTGGCATTGTGATCCCCATTTATATTCCCTGGGTACCACTTTTGCTATTTTACTTCATATTATTTTTGTGGTAACACTTTACAATAAGGTTCATTAGTTAACATTATTTAATGCATTAACTAATATGAACTACCGATGAGGAATACATTTGTTACAGTATTAGTTAATCTTTGTTAATGTTAATTAATAAAAATACAGCTGTTCATTGTTTGTTCATGTTAGTTCACAGTGCATTAACTAATGTTAACAAATACAACCTTTGATTTTAATAATGTATTAGTAAATGTTGAAGTTAATATTAACTAAGATTAATAAATGCTGTAAAAGTATTGTTCATTCTTAGTTCATGTTAACTAAGGTAGTTAACTAATGTTAACTAATGAACCTTATTGTAAAGTGTTACCATTTTTGTTTTGCTGTGTTAATTATTCTCTAACTCTTACTCTAGTCCTCCATCTCTCTCACCTATTTTTTGTTGTTGTTTACTTTATAACTCAAAGGCTCTTTTAAGAGCCCCCCCCCCCCCCCGCAAAAATGCACACAACTGTGTTAAGCAAGGGGGAGTGTGAGCAGTATTATGACTGCAGTAGTAAGTGCCCATTCTGTCAGTACACCAGCATGCCACAGCTGATGTATTACCACATCAAAAATCATTTTCTATCCTATCCTAATCTATCTATCCTTCTATCTCTGTCTGTCTATCTATCTCTACCTATCTGTCATGTCTATCTGTCTGTCTGTGTCTGATAAACTGTATTGCCTTCAAAACATTCAGCTTCAAAACTACTTTGATATTCAAACTGAAAACCTTCAAACTTCAAGCTTTTAAAACTATTTCAAACTTTTAGGATAGGCTTTCTCAAGCCAAATTAAAGTTTGTCTTGACAAACTTTTTTAACTAGTTTATTTTGTTCATAAAGTAAGTCTCTTAGGTACTTTACAGACAAAGCTAATAACACTCAAGTATATCTTGTTTAACATTTTCCTATAATATGTTTAAAATGTATAAAAAAGAAATTCCTTGTATGACTCTGTACTATGTTAATGCCTTTATTCAAAATGATTCAATATTGTTTGTTCTGTATTTTATCTAAATTAGGTGTTGTGAACTGGAGTGCATTTTCCAGAGAATATACAGTAGGCAAGAGTTCCGGGTGCCGTACTCGATGACTCTGTTCTTGCACTGCACTGAAATACACAAGGACTGCCCACCTGTGTCTGTGGTGATGGCAGAAGAGGAGTCCTGCGTGTGTGTGTGATGGCAGAAGACGAGTCCTGCGTGTGTGTGTGTGTGATGGCAGAAGAGGAATCCTGTGTGGATTTTTTTCAGAGGAGGTTGAGGGCTATTGCTCGGTTGATTGTTTTTTCAATGATGGAGGGAAATTTCAGGCTGAGTAGATTGTGTGTGAGTGTACGTGTGTGTGTGTGAGTGTACGTGTACGTGTGTGTGTGTGAGTGTACGTGTGTGTGTGTGTGTGTGTGTGTGTGTGTGTGTGTGTGTGTGTGTGTGTGTGTGAGTGAGTGTACGTGTGTGTGTGAGTGAGTGTAGGTACGTGTGTGTGTACGTGATTATTTGTATGTGTGCATATCTCTTTACACAATTATTCTTGTTTTGAAATAAAAGTTATCACTGGTATGAGTTTGGTTTTTTGAGTTGGCATGCATACTAAGGGAAAAAGAGATTGACAATGTACTTTATGTAGTTGGTTTAACTTCAAACTACTTTATTGGCATAAATGTTTTATAATAACCTATATAATGGACAAAAATAAACAAGAACTATTACAGAGGAATGATTAAAATAAGAAATATATAAGGTGCCATTAATGTTTACAGTAATTTTGTAATTTACACAGTGAAGTGCAACAGAATGTGAAAAACTTTTAAAATACTACACAGATATTACACAATATATACTGTGTAATTCCTTATAAGTTTACCTTAGATCAGACATAGTTAAACAGTGTTGGGAGTAACGCGTTACAAAAGTAATGCATTACAGTAACATATTACTTTTTGCTGTAACGCAGTAGTGTAAGGCATTACTAATCAATTTTTAGTAATATTTTACTCGGTACATGTTCAGTAAGGCTTGCGTTACAACAGACTTTTAGTTTTAATTGTAAAACAAACAACGACAAAAAACAGCAAGACCGCGAGACATTAACGAATGAAAAATGCAAGTAGGCTAAATTACCTGTTCGTGGTCAGTCAATAGCCGCGTGTGGTGTCCAAGTCTGTAAATAAAGACTTAATGGAAGCGTCTGATATATTTGTATAGCGATTTATTCAGGAGTGCCCTGAGGTATGATTTCGGCCTCTGTGCTCGCGCTGGCCAGTGGAAAAGCGGCTAATGGTGAAGATGGCATGAAGAAGACTATACATTCGGGAGATGGACGTATGCGCATTAGGCTATTCGTTCTGTGTTTTCTTTCTAAACAGTTAGGCTATGTTTATGTGGTATTTTTCATGTTTTCATCACGCAATCATGTTTTTGATGCGGTGGTGACGCGTTCATGCAAAGCATAGTTACTGGTTCTTTTTGTTAGACTCGTCCCAGAATTCTTCCTGGAATCGAGCTGCTGCTATCTGTAAATTAAAGCTTAATTATTTTTGTTAGTGACAACATCATATAATTTCAATCATCTGCTCATTTGTTCCATTGTCCTTTTTGGTGTTCCCTGTAGAAAGGTCATGTGGGCTGAGTGGTGTCCTTTCTGCCTTCATCAACAGCAGGACTTTAAATCATATATTCCCCTTGTTTTTCATACAGTTTGGCTTTTCATCATCATAATTGCAATATCTTTGCATTTTTCTCATAATACATTTCCAATGTACTCTTAAAATTAGTCAATTCAACTCAGTTATCTCTTTGTCTTGAGTTCCACTATCAGCACATTATTTATTAGGCATCTTGGACAATACTCAACCCACTTTGTTACAAGACAAAAGTTACCAGACAACATTTCATACTTTTGACAAAGATCAGCTCCTCTTGATATGCTGTAAAGAAAGTCAGATGTTATGCTGCAAAGAAAGTCAGATATGTTATGCGCTGCGCAATTGTGGCACTGGTTTTTCTATTTTTATTTTCTATTTTCTTTCTTTGTTTTTTTTTTTTTTTTTTTTCCTATTGCCACTATAGTTCCAACCAGGAAATTTAACCAAATCCATCCATGGTCATTATTTTATTGGGCAGAATTTGCCCTGTGGGCCCACATATGAAATTTTAAATTCAGCTGTATTGGCAAAATAATTGATTTGCCTTAGTGTCTCTTCATACACCATCTCTCACTTCATTCACACTCAATCACTCTCACACACGCTGGCCAGCATACATTCTTGCAGGTTGTGCTCTAAATGTGGCACTGATAATTTTAGCCACAAGGTCTGATCTGGTCAACACAACTATGTTAAAAACTATTGAGAAGTGTCAATGATCATAAGGTTTAGTTTAACACCATTGTTTCTTTTTACAAATTCTAATAGACTAAGTATTTTAGAATAATAGGCCTGCCAGTTGTAATTTTTCAAATGCATTTTTTCATTTGTTGTTCTGATCTTTTCCTATTCTTTTTGCTATTTGCTCATGAGCTGCTTTAAGAAGAAATTTGGAGATCTCTGAATAATCTTGGATCCATGGCCAACAAGATTTCCATCTCATTATCCCAGTTTTGACAGCATTTGTGATTTCATAATTCTGGACTTTGGAGTAATTTTATTTTTTTTTCTCCAATCTATATCTAAAAAATTATCAAAACAAAATGGAGTGACCAGTATCATTGTTTTGCAAACAATAATAATAATTCTTTGACATTTTTCCCCAGATTTTTTTTTCATTCTTTGCTATAGAATATATATATATATATATATATATATATATATATATATATATATATATATATATATATATATATATATATATATATATATATTTTTTTTTCCTCATGCATTTAGGCCTATAGTTGTTTCATGTAATAGCCCTATACCAAATCCAGCCTCAGTTTGAACTATTTGGTCAGTTGAGCACCAACTCGTCTCTTTCAGTGTATTCTTTCTTTCTCTTTTATATGGCTGGACTTGAACCTACTGGAAAAGCAGAGCGGGTTAGTTTAGCAGAGAATATAAAGAATTGCTTATGAGACCAGTGAATAATCAGAATGAATAAAGTTAATCTAAAAATTAACTTAATTTGAAGCAGTCTCTACACAGTGATCATCGGAGTTGCCACACCTGTGTTGCCCGTAAGGGAAGGATGCCGGTCAGTTCTTCTGTTTTTAGATTATCAGTCTGTTGAAGCTTCTTGGCTGTCACTCTGCATGTGTCGTCAGCCTGTCACTCAAAGGCTTGTAGACTGGAATATAGGCTCTGTTGTTTCTCTGCCCCTTCTCAGTTTGGGCTTTTGATAGATTTTGACACAGTTTTGCATCTCAGGATTTTCCTCTTGTCCTCAGGAAAAAGTCTCCAGTGAAATAGTGAAAGTTTCACCTTTTCCAGCATTAAACAGTCTTTCTCCATGCTGAGTTTTCCAGAAAGTGGTCATCTTCAGAAGGGGAGCTGAAAGCCCCTCACCCACTCTTCTTCTTCTCTCTGCAGTCGTCTCTTCGACCTATCACCTCTTCCATTCGACACTGAAGCCATCTGAAACTTGAACACTCAGAGAGCTCCATAGATCAAATTAATCTTTATAAATATTTGTTATATTCTTTTTCCTAGTTTTTTTATACTATATAATAATCACTGGTTGACAACAGCAGTTCTTCCATTCTATCTTTAGTAAGCAGTTCTTCGTTGCAGGAAAAAGCAAGCTATTTCTTAACTCTTTGCAATATCAGAATATAATCTAACTTTTGATTATCTGAGTATAATACAATTAAATAATTTTCCCTATCATAAAATCAACCTTCAATCTTTCTCCTATATCTGCATGCTGTGCTCAAAATAATCTAACATGGTGAATACAATTTTTCCTCAGTCATTCCCAATTCCCATTTACTACAGTCCTAAGATTGCTGTAAATTATTTATGACTGTTGAAACTTGGTCACCCAATCTTGTTCACTTTTAGCACACTGCACAAGTTATTTTTCCTTAGCACAAACTTAATTTTCTACAATGGAATCATAATTCTTACTTTGTCTTCAGGGATAATGAGATACAAATTTTAGACGTCTTCAGATATAAGATGTAATATATTAAGCACGTGCATTTTTATTTATCTTTATCTATTCATATATATAATTATATTTATTAATTAAATATATATTTTATACTTTAACTTATTTTATACTACAATAATCTGCAAGATTAATATCTTCAAACAATTGTTTTCTTTTACTTTTTTCCTTTATTCTACACATCATTTATACATTACTTGTCCCTCAAGCTCATTCACACATTCAGTGCCCCCTATTTTTAACCCCAGTCACAGTCAAGCAGACAGGATCCCACATACACCCTTTACTCACACAACACATTGACAATACAATAACTTTAAAGGGGGGGTGAAATGCTGTTTCATGCATAGTGAGTTTTTTACACTGTTAAAGAGTTGGATTCCCATGCTAAACATGGACAAAGTTTCAAAAATGAAGTTGTAAGTTTGATGGAGTAATTCTGTTCCAAAAATACTCCTTCCGGTTTGTCACAAGTTTCGGAAAGTTTTCTTCGAATACGGGCGTGTGTGACGTCAGAGTCGCCGGAATTTCCTTATATGGGTCTTAAGGGCACTTCTCCCGGAAGGGCGCGCGCGCATCTGTAGCGTGGATGGATTTTGTTTTCCCAGAGCAGCAACGGAGTTGTGCAAGTGTTTTTGTTTGTTCCCTTCATTTCGACGGTAATAGTTTTATAAACAAGGCCCAGTTCAACGCCGGATTTGCAGATCGCCTAATACTTAAAGATGGAGCAGTCCCAACGATAAAGGTTCACGGTCGTGCGTTGGAACCGCAGGCGGTGAGTAAAACTGCTTCAAATGTCTGTGAGTTGTTAACTATCGGCGTGTAAGCACAGCAAGTAAACAACATGATCACATACAGTTAATGTATCTATGGAGCATGTGATGTATGGTGTGTGTGTGTGTGTGTGTGTGTTTAAATACATTTGTTTAGTAGGTGTCAGTTTGTTTATTGTAAAAATAAATCATGTCCTCATAAACCACGAGTCTGTCTGTTTACAACACACAAATGTTGTAAAACTCGGGCATGACATGGTGTTCTAAAAACACTGCGCTCAAGTTCAAATCATTTCTATTTAAAAAAAAAAAACGCTCGAGACCTTATGTTTTTCACCCATTTCACTGCCCATCTCACGTTTTTGTGAGCAAAAACGCGTTCTGTATGAACGAGCCCTTAGTATTGTTTAGATCCTTGTTCTGCATGGGATTACATGGCACGCCTCCACCCACTCGGGTTTTTCCGGAAAGACTCGGTACAGCCTATCTTTCTTTTATAAATATAATAAAACTAAAGACTTTTTGGAGATATGAAGGATGCAATACTACTCTATAGGTACTCAAGATTAACATGAGATTGAGTGAAACTGAGTGTTTCACCCCCCTTTAAACTATAAGACCTCTGCGATTCACTTCCTCCGACACGACAGAGTCATATACTACATAGCTTTTCCGTACAGTCCCTTGTTAACCTATAACAAGGCGGTAACCAAAAGCTAAACTTATATGTGCAATATTCGCCATCCTTCCAGGCCCTCTTGGCGAAATCCACATAAAACTTACCCAGTCCTTTGTTAACCTATAACAAGGCGGTAACAATAAACCAAACTTAATCTGTGCACATGCAATTAACTTATTATCCTCAAGGCCCTCTTAATAAGTAACACAGAGTTCTGGTAACCTTTACCAGTATACTTAATGATACCCAATATCATCAAAATCTACAATAAATTGGTAACCTTTACCAGTTTCCTTAGTGATACCCAATACCATTAAAATCTACAATAAATTGGTAACCTTTACCAGTTTCCTAAAATCTTTACGTACGTATGATAAAACCTTTAACGGCACATCAGCAGTACCAATATTCATACAATCTGCATCAGATTATATGAACACAGGCAAACACTAACGGGAGCTCCGCCGCGCTATAACACATTACTTGATATCGTCAACAACAATAGACACTTATTTCTAGAATCAAAGATCCTCTTTTCAATTTTTTAAGTTCTTTAAACTTGGAGAGGCATTTTAAAGGGTCTTACCACTCTGGCTCACTGGTGACAACACAAAAAATCTGCTCACCTCAAAGTACAATGGCCACTGTTGTCTGTGTCGGTCACCAGTGTTGCCTTTCGTGGTTCCTTCAGCCTCAAAAACCCAAGTCCTGCCGGGGTCGCCAAATGAAGTGGTTTCAATTGTTCTGAAAAATAACTTCGCAGAGATCTTTGATGCCAGAAATAATTAGACTTAATTTTCGAACGGAACAGCGCTCTAACGCTCTGGCCCTCCGGCCCACTGGCCCTCCGGCCTTCCAGCGCGCTCTAACAAAGCCGAGTGACTCCTGCAGGTTAATCACTCCAGAAGAGTCCTCAGCTCCTCACATATATGCCATTGATCCCTTCTAAAAATGGTCATACATTCTTATAGATATTTTGGGTAAATAACTTGTACCATGTGACCTCTCAGAATAGAACTGACATTCAGGATCTTTTTTACAGAAGGTCTTGCAGCTTTCAAAGTCACCTAGACAGAACTCATACAAGAAATAATTGTGTATTCTTATAAGGCTAAATTACTTAGTTTCTAAATAATAAAATCTTCAACAAGAGCTCTTGTTGGCGGCCTATTCCCCAGGAGGGGTAGCAGGCATAAGTAAAGTAAGTTAGCAAGCATTGTATTCTCAGCTTCTTGTCCTAGGGTTATGTTTGGTTTTATTTGCTCCGTCCCAATTCGCATACTTATACTATGCCATAAGAGTATGTACTGTTTTTGTAAAGAAAAAGTACATACTTTTGACTGTGTAGCAGAGGATTAGGCAAGCTTTGCGTATTTAAAGAATGGCTCTGTCTCTTAGTTACGCGCATCCTGTCACAGTTTAAACTGCTCTGTCAATCATCTTGCAGTTGAAATCCTCCATATTCAATTTTATTTAATTTCCTACCGTTTCGAAGAGAAATGTAGTAGCACGTAGATCTGCCAGTCGTGGGCCTTTCATGCGGAGAACTCTCGTCATGTGTTTGCAATTTGCATAATGATGCATTTAAAAGTTAATGACCAAACATATCTTTACCGAAGTTTACAATATTGAAATATAATATGGATAACATTGAATAAATATCTTTACGTCAGGTTAGATACTGATTTTTAATCACTCAAACCCATTTATCTAAACCTCTCTGAGTAACCGTCGGACTCACACATCCATATTGTAATGATCACCAGTGAGAGTGCAGTGAGAGGGATAACCATCAGAGGACACTCCAACCTGGACAATCACCACACATCCACAAACTACATTTCCCATAATCCTTTGCCCAGACTAATCAGCCATGATCACATTCACCTGTATGTCTTTACCTCTGGGCTCACCCCATATAAGCCTGGTTTTCACATTCATTCCCTGCGAAGTCTTGTTAGTTGTTTACACTGCATCTCTGAGCATTTTCCTCTGTTTTCCATGTTCCTGGTTTTTGATATCTGCCTGTGTCCTGGTTTTCCCGTCTCACCCCCTAGATTTGTTTGTTTGATTGGACTGATATACTGTGCTCTGACCTCTTGCCTGTTTTTGACTATGATTGTGGATTACCCTTTCAATAAAAGTGCATTTGGATCCTCAACCTTCTTGTCTCAGAGCAGTATGTGACAGAAGACTTCGTCCCCAATGGATCCAGCAGTACAAATCTTTTGTTTGCGGCAAGGTAATCGGTCGCTCAAGGACCACATCCAGGACTTCTTAAACATTTCAAATTTCTCTGGCCTTCCTGACGATGCTCTCGTTGACTTCTTTTGTTACAGACTCAATGATTATTACCGGACTAAGCTCATCAGTGATGGTCCTCGAGGGTCCCTCATTGAATTTTTGGATTATGCCCTGGTTTTGTGTGGTTCCTCCTTCACTGTTGGTGGGGTTGAGGAGGACATGTCCCCTAAACGTTTTTTGGGGAGGGGCACCACACACCAAGATCCAGTGCCCACGGAGCTTGGTCCACCACAGTCACCGGCATGCCCAGGACTGCCTCTTCACGTCATGCCTGCCGATCCTGAGCTTCTTCACGTCATGCCTGCCGAGCCTGAGCTTCTTCACATCATGCCTGCTGAGCCTGAGCTTCACGTCATGCCCGCCGCGCCTGAGTCAGCTCCAGATGATCATCATGGCCACGGCTATTGTATGTATGTGGGCAGCATGCACATCAACTCCACCCCTCAGCCAAGATGGTCGCCACAGTTCTAGAGCCCTCGGACAAGATGGCTGACTCTACGCCTGTGTCTCCGGACAAGATGGCCGACTCTATGCCTGTGTCTTCGGACAAGATGGTCGAATTTACGCCTGTGTCTTCGGACAAGATGGCCGCCTCTGTGCCTATGTCTACGCCGGTGTCTTTGGACAAGATGGCTGCCTCTGCTCCTGACCAGGCGGCACCTCCCTGTCCCCCTGAAGGGTCGCATCCGCCTGCCCGGCCTGCTCCGCCCTGGACGCTTGCCAGGCCTGCTCCGCACCCAGCAGCCTGCCCGGGCTGCTCCGCCTTAGTCTCCAGGCCCTCTTCCGCTCCACGGGCCTGGACCTCCATCCCGCCCCCGGGTCCGCCTCCACTCCACCTCCCTCCTGGACAATTTTAGGAGCGTCTGGAAGCCGCTCCTTTGAGGGGAGGGGGCTATGTAACCATCACCAGTGAGAGTGCCCGGGATAACCATCAGGGGACACTCCAACCCGGACAATCACCACACATCCACAAACTACATTTCCCATAATCCTTTGCCCAGACTAATCAGCCATGATCACATTCACCTGTATATCTTTATCTTGTTTAGCTTACCCCATATAAGCCTGCTTTTCACATCCATTCCCTGCGAAGTCTTGTTACTTGTTTACACTGCATCTCTGAGCGTTTTTTCTCTGTTTCCCATGTTCCTGGTTTTTGATATCTGCCTGTGTTGTCCTGGTTTTCCCGTTCCTGTCTCACCCTCTGGATTTGTTTGTTTGATTGGACTGATTTACTGTGCTCTGAACTCTTGCCTGTTTTCAACTACGATTGTAATGAATAAAACTGCATTTGGATCCTCAACCTTCTTGTCTCAGAGCAGTATGTGACATATATTTGTAGATTTTTTTTTTTACACTTTTAATTCGTGTTTGTAGTTGTGCAATGAGTTGTGGGCAATAGTAGCCATTAGAGTGTGCACGGATCTGCACTTCGGATTCTAACTGGAAAAAGCAGGCCATCCGGGTATCTTTGGAATACTCAATTCAACATACTACAATTTGGGACACAAATTCTAATTTCAAATACTATTTAGGACAGATGGTATGCAAATTGGGACGCAGCAATTGTGCTTTACTTTGGCTTTCCCTGTTCCTGAGTTTCCATGGTTTCTAATTGAGTTACACACCTGTTCCCTGTTCTGTTGATTCTTCACTGTAAAAAAAAAAAAGTCTGTAAAAATATGGTACAATGTACCGTATTCATTTGAAGGAATTTTCCGTATTTGTCTTTTACATGTCTTTACCATATTTTGAATTACACGTTGCATTGTGGGAACAAGAACCTGATTGGCCCAAAAAGTGCGAGACGCTAGCTCCATTACACACTCAGATGAT
Source organism: Gila orcuttii (assembly GCA_026230005.1). NCBI lineage: Eukaryota > Metazoa > Chordata > Actinopteri > Cypriniformes > Leuciscidae > Gila > Gila orcuttii. Next base: position 48,931,308 of record JAPDVR010000001.1, on the reverse strand, counting down.
CGTGGTCAAAGTTTCTTTTTAAGGTCGGATTTCGGATTTGTGGAAGGCGTTGTAACACTTCTGTGGTAAAAACCGAGAATTAGATTTTGTTAAATGTCAAATGAGCTGTTTATGAAAGGCAAATGAATGTCGGAGCCATCGTGTTTATCATTTTATGCATATAATCACACATTGATAGATTTAGTTCACACTCGTGGAGGTTCCCCGATTGAATATGTGTTAGAGTGTCCTCATTGTAATTGGTTTATTAACTTTTATTTGTCGGTGTCGAAACTTCTCAGTCATGGCCCACTTGAGCGCAAGGAACTCCAGCTTCATGGAGCTATAGTTATCCATATTGCGCTCAGTGGGCCTAAGACTGCGACTCGCATATGCAATGGGATGTACCCTACCCTCGTACTCCTGTGAGAGGACTGCTCCCAACCCTCCATGACTAGCGTCCACCTCAAGGATGAAGGGCAAGGCAAAATCAGCATATGCGAGCACCGGGGCCGTGGTTAGCCTCTCTTTCAATTTCTCAAAGCCCGACTGGCACTGCTCATCCCAGGCACCCTCAAAACTTAACCCGGTTGGTTTCTTAGACCTTGGTTTGTCACAAGAAAACACAGCCACCAGCCTATGCAGGGGGGCTGCCAATTTCGCGAACCCCTCCACAAAACGCCGGTAGTAACTGGCAAACCCAAGAAATGAGCTTAATTCGGTGACGGTGGATGGACGACGCCACCGAGCCACGGCTTCAATTTTACTAGGGTCGGTTGCAACACCCTGGGCTGATATAACATGGCCCAAATACCTCACCTCTGTCTGAAAAAACGCACACTTCTCCATCTTAACCTTCAGATTCTCATTCTCTAATCGGCTCAAGACCACCTCCAGCCTCTCCAAGTGCTGTTCTAAAGAGGACGAGAACACCACAATGTCATCCAAATACAAAAGTAATGACTGACACTGCTGGTCACCAAATAGCCGCTGCATAAGTCGCTGGAACGTGCTGGGGGCGTTGCAGAGCCCAAACAGCATCCGATTCCACTTGAATAACCCGAATGGGGTGCAAAAAGCGGTCTTTGGCTTATCCCCCTCCGACACGGGCACCTGATTGTACCCGCTGGTTAAATCCAGAGTGGAAAACCAGCGGGCACCAGTCAGGGCGTCCAGCGACTCCTCAATCCGAGGTAATGGAAATGCGTCCTTCCTCGTCTTAGCATTTAATTGACGGTAGTCCACACACATGCGTAGACTACCGTCCTTCTTTTTCACTAGCACAATTGGAGAGGCATAGGGACTGCAACTCTCCCGCACTACCTGAGCATCCAACAGCTGATTAATGTGTGCTCTCACTACTTCATACTCCGATGGGGGAATTCGACGATACCGTTGTCGAACCGGGGTGTCATCTATAAGAGGAATATCATGTACAATAATATTAGTGCACCCCAAATCCCCTTTAAAAGCAGAAAATACTGACTGATACTTCACCAAGAGGGCCCTGACTCGACGTTGCTCCTTGCCAGACAAGAGGGGCAATTCCAACGCATCAATTGGGCCTGGGACAGTTGGAACATTCACTTGTGGAGCAATAGACCACACCCTACAGGAGGTAGACTTCACTTCAGTGACACCTGGGGGCAAACTGACCACATTCACATTCATTAAAGTGCCTATCACTCGGCGAGGGAAAAGCAAAACGTCAATGTTTCCTACATTAACCACTGGAACATAAACAGTGCCCTTAACCACTCGAACCAAGGCAGGCGAAACCAATAACCCCATAGGTAGTTCAAATGCTGGCGGTTCAAGGAGCGCAGTAACGTTAGAATACTGCTCAGAACAAGTTGCAGCGACCAGTTTAATAGTGCCACCAGGTATGCGGCATGCCCAGGGCCGCGGGTTTTAACCTGACCTGTTTCCACCACTGAAGGAAGGGCGCTGGTTTGATGACAATATTGCAATGCCCGAACAACAGAGCCGGGAGCACTCGCTACTGGCGGAAATTCAAACAGAGAGGGGCCATGTTGACCCAAGAGACCCTGGTAACACTTACCCAATACATTCATCCCCAAAACCCCAGGGACCTCAACGCACATGCCACCCGGGGAACTTTGACTACCAGCACACCACATTGTCGTACCAATTTCCCACAGAGCTCAACGTCCAATTCCAAATACCCTATATACGGAATGGAAAGTCCATTCGCAGCCTTAAGTTGCAACCATTGACAGGTCCTAAGGCGTTCCTGTCCCCAAGGCTCAAAATACTTTAAAAAGCAACTCTCTGTAATTCTGTAATACAGAACGCTGAGAGGGGTCCTGTAACCGAGCTATATTTTGTGTGAGTTGAGTTAACTGCTTCTGTTGCAGTTTTAACATCTCTCTCAACTCACCCATCTCAGACCGCTGAGGAGAGTTACCAACGCTCGGACGAACCCCCTGTACTCCGTATTGAAAACCATGTGCCGAGGGGAGAGACTGACTACGACCTTTTGCCCCACCCGGCATGCCCTCCTGTTCCCACCTAATAGCTTCCCTGCGAACCTCCAGCAAAGTGGCACTAGGCTGACAACGAACCAACTGCTTAAGCTCGCGGCGAAGAGCACTATCGACCACATGCTCCACGAATTGATCACGAAGCAACGTTTCGGAATTCGACATAACGGTAGGCGATTGCTGCTTGACTTGCTCCAAAAGGCTCATTAAAGCGAGTGAAAACTCCAACAGGGTTTCACCATCATGTTGCCTCCTGGAGAAAAAGGCCTCCTGCAAGGCAACATATGATTTAGCATCCGTACAATTCTCGCAAAGCCGCGATAATCTTTTCGGGATCTTCCCGTTCCCCAACAGGCCTATATTTTATCTCATCACGTGCCTCCCCCTCTAAATGGTCAAAAAGAAAGAAAGCCTTGTCTGCTGTGGACAAATGGCCGAGCCGCATGCAGGCCTGTGCCTCCTCAACCCATTCGTTAACTCCTACACCAGACCTACCATTAAATTTAGGACACCTCCGGTCCCTTGGTATAAAAACGTACCTTTCCGTAGAAATGACACCCGCATCAGTAACCTGACGAGGTGCATTCGACGGAACAGATACATTAGGACCATGACCAAGGTCCGAAGGTCCTACAAGGGCTTGATCTTGCCGCAATTTGGTATTATCAGCTCGTAATTGGGCTACAAGCTCCCTCAACTCTTGCAACTCGTCTTCCATTTCTACAACACCCAGTAGAAGGAAAACTACCCAAGAACCACCAAATAAAGTTACCTACGGTCACTATCCACGCCGCTGTCTTGTTCCCAACACCTAAAAAAACAATAGTGTACAAAAAAAAAGAAACCCTGCCGACTACGCCAAATGTGGCAAGCGGGGGAGGGGGATTCAGGTTACGTTTAATGGACAGAGAGAGAAAGAGAGAGAGAGAGAGAAAGAGAGAGAGAGAGAGAAAGTCGACTACGCCACCCTGGTCGCTAAGCCAGGGAAGTATCCTACTAAGGACACACAGGTTCGAAGTTGCCCTGACACAGAGACGCTGAGACGTGGATAATACAAAATACAAAAATATGCTTTATTGGACAAACATAAAATGCTGGCGTACCAGTCAGTTAGACTCACTCATCACCACAACAGTTAGACGAGTTAGTGCCAGACGTCGCGAACACCCGCGATGGTAAAGGAGCACCCACACGTGCACTACACTTCACACACACTCACGTCAACCAAGACCAATCACTATGGGTTGCAGACCACACACACGGTGTCTTATCAGGACCCACCACCAAAATAGAGCAGCTAGCCCGCCTGCTCCGGACTCACGGTACCTGGAACACAAAGACGTACAAATTACAAAACAATAATTGTACCCACAAGTGGGTAACCAATTTATAGAACACAATATACAAACCAACATAAAATAACACTCAGAACTAACAGAAACCACCCCGAAATTCCCTCCTCGGTTTCAAAGACTGTGAACCGATCACTACAGACCAACCTGACTGGGCTTCACAGGCCGGTTAACATTCACAATCTCCCGTTCCTTTCAACGAGTAGGGAATCACTCACCATGAGCGAAAAGAAAAAAAACATATTATTCATAATACAAAAACACCAAAATAACAAGCCATCTGAATTAACACAAAAATACAGGACAAAAGTAAATTACAAAACCCAAAATAATAAACAAACCAAAAGACAAGTACACCCACTCTACTAACAAAACAAAAATAGCTCAAAGCAAACAAACGACCATCAACAAAGCGAAAATGTGCTCACACGTGAGCGACTGCCCTGAAGCAGGTTGATGGGAAAAAATAATAAACTTAAATAATGAAAAGACAATAAATTTAACTAATGGAAACAAGAAAACAAAATTCGGTAACACTTTACAATAAGGTTCATTAGTTAATGCATTAACTAACATTAACTAACCATGAGCAATACATTTGTTACTGTATTTGTTCATCTTTGTTAACGTTAGTTAATAGAAATAGAGCTATTCATTGTTTGTTCATGTTAGTTCACAGAGCATGAACTAATGTTAACAAGATTTTAATAAAGTATTAGTAAATGTTGAAATTAACATGAACAAAGATTAATAAATGCTGTATAAGTGTAGTTCATTATTAGTTTGTATAAGTGTAGTTCATTATTAGTTCATGTTAACTAATGTAGTTAACTAATGTTAACTAACGAACCTTATTGTAAAGTGTTACCCAAAATTCAATAAGGGGAACAAGACAGCAGCAATGAGAGTCCTAAGTCACACAGCAGTCTTCAGGTGTCCTTATACAGGAGGGTTAATTCACCTGCAAAAGCCAGAATATAAGCTAAAATATATACTTAATAAAATACACATTCAATCATCATAATATAATAACCGCACATACCAACATGTAGAAGTCGCGTCTTTCATCCAGCAGTCAACAGTTGAACAAAGTTCACAATGAAGAGCTGGAAGGCACAGATAAACCCCCATCACTACACACTACTCAATAAGTACAACTACAAGGGCCAGAAAGAAACCTACCAGCAAGCCAGGCAGCAATACACCAGTGATGCAAGATATATATTAATCCTGCAGCGATCATTACGTTGGAATCCGACGACGGCGCACATTACCAATGGTGGCAACACCTCAACACCACGTGCTTGTCCACGATAAGCCCAGCACCTGACGAGGGTAACACGGTTAATTGCTTGAAACCCGATATACTCAAACACAATCAACAGCCGCTGCACTCACCTCCGACCAGAGTGCCAGACAAAGACGGGGGAATACGGACGCGCTCAAGAGACGGTTGCACATTAACGCCATATCCGGTGGCAACCCTAACACCTTAATATACGCCCCGGAATTAGGCGCCGATTAACGTCACGTGTCAGGGGCGGAGTCAACACACGCAAAGAGGACGGCACGCAACAGCAGTACTTCACTACAACTGGATAGATTTTTGTTTTGTTTTGTTTATTGAAAGTGTGGTTTATCTGAATGTGTGGAACGCTTTTCAGAGAAGATTTTTTGTTAGCACAATTCACAACCAGTAGCTCAGGAAAAAAATATATCCGAATGCTTCACGTGAAACTTCCTTCTTCCGACCTTTTACCATTGTGTATTCTCAAAGATATTCAGTCAACTCAATTCATTAATATGCGCGAGGGAGGAGAGAGAGCAAGACAGTTTGAAGACGGTGAAAGAGCGTGCGCGCACGACCGGGGCTCTCTCTCTCTCTGCTCGTTCTCTCAGTTTAACAAGCGCTGCAGTCAGTCATCTATCACTCACCGGTCAAATAAGGCTTTGGCGGGACAAAAATACGCTTTGGCGGCCATCAAAAAATGTTCAATGCTTTATTTTGAATTCTCACGTTCGTTCAAGCTCAGAAATAAGAGAAAGACCACTGATCTTTTGTCTGCCCGGCTCAGAGAAAACAACGCGCAAGTTCCAGTCTTTTTACGCTTGATGTTTAAACAGGACTTAAAAACACATACAAATGATAAACTTTCACTATATGATGGTTAAACTTTGCAATTAATCCGCTAATCGCAAGCGTTACGGGCCGGGGAGCTGCTGGCCCGTGCTGAATCACGATCAACTACGATCCCTAAGGCTTACATCGCAACATCCTGCGATGTGACTATCGTGGATGTGCACATCGCGATATCGATGTTAAAATGACACATCGTGCAGCCCTAGCTTATGAGTTACGGATTTCCCTAATAAAATACTTACTGCATTATTGGATTTTCCATTGTTTCCTTGAGTGTGGATCGTGACAGTAGATAATGAAAAAGATGCATTGGGATTGGCATTTAAAGACATTCTTAACTCTATTGGAGTTAGACAACACGTGTCAGGACCTACTCATTGTCGTAATCATACTCTAGATTTAATATTATTACATGGAATCAATGTTGATGGCGTTGAAATTCTGCAGCAGAGCAATGACATCTCAGATCATTATCTAGTCTCGTGTAAACTTCATTTAGCCAAGGCTGCAAAGCCGACTCCGTGTTACAAATATGTTAGACCTATCACTTCTCCCACTAAGGATTGCTTTATAAATCTTCCTGATCAGTTTCATCATCTCAGCATCCCAGATAGCTTAGAAGAGACTTTTAACTCTCTCTTTTCTAGCACTTTAGACACAGTTGCTCCTTTGTGCTTAAAGAAGATTAAAGAAAATATTCCAATATCATGGTACAACGAGCACACTTAGGCCCTTAAGCGAGCAACCAGAAAAATGAAGCGAAACTGGAAGAAAACAAAATTAGAGGTATTTCGCATTTCATGGAAAGAGAGCACGATTGCATACAGAGAGGCCTTAAAAACTGCTAGATCTGCTTATTTTTCAAACCTATTAGAAGAAAATAAACAAAACCCAAGGCATTTATTTGAAACAGTGGCTAAACTAACGAAGAATATAGCTTCAAGCCCAGATGTTTCCAAGCAGCACAGCAGTAATGACTTTATGAACTTTTTTACTTACAAGATTGATAAAATCAGGAAAAAAATTATAACTATGCAACCGTCTACTACAGTATCGCATCAGACAGTGCAGTGTAGTCTCATTGACGAAAAATTCGATTAATTCATTGCTATAGGAGAGGGTAAATTTTATAAACTCGTGAAATCATCTAAATTGACAACATGTATGTTAGACCCTATACCGACTAAACTATTGAAAGAGATGCTTCCAGAGGTCATAGATCCTCTTCTTAATATCATTAATTCATCTTTGTCATTAGGATACGTAACAAAAACTTTGTTACAAAAACTAAGCTGGCTATGATTAAACCACTCGTTAAAAAAACGCAACTTGATCCTACAGAATTAGTCAATTACAGGCCAATCTCGAATCTACCTTTTCTGTCAAAGATACTAGAAAAGGCAGTATTTTCACAAATATGTTCCTTTTTAGAAAGAAATTATATCTGTGAGGGGGGGGTTAGATTAAAAACGTTAATTAGCTGCGCAGTACTTGGTAGCCTTGTCCGCCCAAAATTTATTGTAAATAAACATAAAAAAATAGTATGCTATTTGCAGTATATTAAATCGTTTTTGACCTAATTATTTTGCACTGAAATGACACACTCTGTCGGCTCTGACCAAGTACACCTGGCTGCAGCCTGCAGATCGGTGCGGGGCTGCACCCATAACGCGTCTCATTGGTTAGTGGCAAAGTTATGACGTCGATCGAGGCGGGGCGGCACCAACGCTTCCCTGGTTGAGTGGCACCGTAATGACGTCGACGCCACGGTAAACAGGAAATGTGTTTGAAAACAATGCAGTCTTTAAAACTCATGCGCTATATCGCGCTGATAGGCATGCATCGTATTTGCGTTAAGTGGTACAGTAATGACGTCGACGCGTCTTCAAAACGCGTGCGCAAATTTGAAATACTTTCATAAAATGATAAAGTATTAAAAAAACTCTAAAGTAATAATGAAAGCAGCAAAAAGGAGTAGAGCGCATATCCATAGTTTTAACTACAGTGTTGTGCAAGTTACTTCCAAACTGTAATACATTATATATTACTTGTTACTGTTATTTAAAAGTAATTCATTATACTTACAATATTACTGTCTCAGAATGGTAATGCGTTACATTACTCCTGTATTACTTTTGAGTTACTTTCACCAAAATAACTATACAGAAGTAGAACTTAACATTCTAAAATGACTAGGGCTGTAACGATATGCCATATGAAACCGAAATCGCGACACTCAGATCCACGAACCTGCAGAATGGCGACACACCCCTTCCAACTCCCAGCCTTATCCGTCCAGATCCAATGCTACCACATATTTAAATTACTATTAGTATTATTTGAAGTTAACTTAACATTATAAAATACTTAGACCTACACCACAAAACTAGTTGAGGATAAATTATTTAAAATTTGGGAATTCCAGCGTTATGGACATGACATTTGCAGTCAAAACATGAAATATAAATTCTCAGAAAATGCATTATTACCAAACTATTGAAACGTCTGTTTATCCATAGGCTCCTCCCTGAAAGGAGTCCAGACATTAGAAAAATATCAGTCTACACATGCGTTTTATATTTAATATTAGGGAAATAGTCATGCATGACAAAAAAATCTTTAACTTTTAGGAGGCAACGATTTTTTTTTTTATTATTTTGTAATTCTGTGAATTACACTGCGCAAATCGGATGAAGAAGGGTTGGCTCTCCACAGAACATAAATTATTCATTTTATTTTATTTTTCGTGTTCGCATTTATGAGGAAAAAACAATGTTACAGACCTGACAGTTCTCCATTACGGACGCGACCGCTCTGAAGCGGCACTAAAAGACTGTTTTAAAACTTTCAGAGACCTTACACAGAAGACACAAAGGCTTTCTTTAAAGTGAATTTCGTTTTGTATTAATTGTATCTTAATTTTAATCAATGTTTCATCAACCATTTACCTGGATTTAATAAATAAGAAGTAGGCTAAATATAGCAGACAATTATAGATAATCAAGACACGGAGGCTCCGGCGCGTGAACTGGAGCGCGTCCCATAAATGAAGCGAAACTCAGCGTATAAGGTAGCCTATTCACGGACCTGAAAAATATATCTATATTGAAATGTCTACTTGTAAACAGAACAATTCAAAACTAAAGAAAACAGACTGCTCTCTGCTTATGAAATGAAATGTGCATTTCTCTCTGGTGCATAGCCTACTGCGAAGATCGCGAGTCAGCACCGTCAACTTCATCTTGACTTTATTAATAAACAATTAAAATGTCTCCTTGCTATATTTGACATATTCATAGCCTAATCATTTCTTTTGCCGGTTCTTTATGACAGCTTTTAGGTGCTTTATCGGCAGCGCCGCCGCCCTTTTTCAGAAGAAGTGATCAGCAAAGTGACATTTGAGTCCATGCCTCTCAACTTAAAATACATCAACCAACTTCAACAACCCCCCACAACTGAAGTGAGAGATCAAGGACATGCTGACAATGAGACAAAAAAGTTCACTGCAACGAACGACTCAAGAGTCACCCTGGTGAAAGATGTAAAGATGACAAGACTAACAGAGTGATCAAATCATGAATGGAAGAAAAGACAAACTTGACCAGAAACACAGGAATGGAAGGAGCTGTGCAAAGAAGAAAGACTCAACAGAGATGAGTACAAGCTCAAACAACAGTCAACTTCAACCAAATTTCCCAAAAGCCCTTGAATAGATTCAGTATAGCAACTTAATAATAACCCCACCAGAACAAAAATAATTGAAGAGAAAAATATATTAAAACAAAGATAAGGACAAATTAAGAAAAGAAACTAAAATATTGATAACAATTAATTTAAGAAATTAACATAGTACAGTGAGAATTAAGACAATTCATGAAGGGAAAATTAGAACTAAAAAGAACTTTTAAAATAATTCTTAATGGGTACTCAAATGAAACTTGTCAATACAAGGGTTTACTTAATTAATTGAAGGCTACAGTTGAAATTAAAGTATTAATACTGGGTATTAACAAATATTCAATGTCAATTTTAATTTATAAGATTATGATTTGATTCAATATGCAATTGATTAGTTAAAGTTATATCAAGTAGTGCTTGACAGAAAGTATAGAAAGTTTATAGACTTAGAGGAAGTTATTGAAATCCAGTACAAACAGGCCCTTCTGAACAATCTAAATGCCACCAGAGGGGGGTCAAAATAAATATTTGGCATTCACATGAAGCATAGAATGTTGAACCAACAATACTTCTGAATATTCTCAATCCAAATGCGCAATGGTATTAAACCAGTGCGCAAAGGGGGGAGTAAGGTAAGGAAATTAACAATAAGGCAAAATTAATTAAGAATAAGAATATATTAAATTTAAATTTAATTTAAATTTAAGGCATTTTAAAAGGCATTTTGCAAAGTTTTTGAAATTTGTGGCAAAAACAAAGTTAAGAAAAGAACAGCGACAAAAATAGGCCATAATGTCAGTATATCAGAAAGAACTATTAAAACATTTGGTAAGGAATATGTGGACATGATATAGAGGGGTAAAAGCAATGAAATCAGCAGAGGAGGGGCAGGAACAGAAATTAAATCTCTAACAGAGAAGTATAATCCTTAGATTCGAAGTCTATCAGAAATAAGGTCAGATTATATGTCAACTAAACAGAAGTATTGAAGATTAAAACTAAGTTGCATACGAACACAAGGAAGTTTTAATAATAAGAAAGTTATGATGCTAATGGTTTAAATGGTTGATATAAACACTTTTAGATTGTTAGATATACAGAAAAAGAAATGTACATATAAGGAATATGTAAGAGTGCAAAAAGTTGTTCTCTAGAGTTATTTTTCTAATTGTCTAAAGAGTTTATTGAATGACTTTTATGAGGTAAATGTAACATTGCTCTGAAGCTAGAGGGATTACAGGATACATAATTAGTTTATTCATGATAGTTTATTTTAGAAATTAGTAGAAAAGAAGAAAAAATATTCAGTTAAGGTAGTCTTGAACTGAAGAGCTATAATGAGAATGAGAAGCAACACGCAAGATTAAAAAAGTCAAAATGGTATTTATTGTTTAAGTTTGGTAATAAAATAAACAGAATTTGAAAAGTAAAACTTTGACAAAACGTGAAACATAGTGTGATTTATTGAATAGAAAGGTGCACTACAATGTTCTGTTCGTTCATCAGCTAAAATTGACTGACTAAAAGATGGATTCTTTGAATTTAAGAATTGATATTCCTTCATAAAAAGCGGAAAAAATGAGAGAGTTATTTTTACCCAGCCATATTTTGAATTAATAGTCATATGGATCGTGCAAAACAAAAATGCATAATGAATCAATTAGACTATTATAATAAGCAGAGATTTATTATAATGCTTTGTCTGCATTAGGATAAAAACAATTATATGAAAAAAAGTAGAATGACTTATGTTAGGAGATCAGTGTTGCACTATTACTAAATAATATTGCGCAGGGAAAATTTAGCGATTACGATTAAGGGAGAAAAGAAAAAAAACTTAAGAGCAGAAGTTAAGGAAAACAATGTAAAGTTGAGAAAATATGGTTTGCTCAAATAGGAATGTTTTTTGGAGATGCAATATTGAAAGTGGGTTATTATTCTGTTGTGTACTTTTTATATTAAGATCAATAGTTGGAAAACCACGGTTAAACTAATGGAAATGCGGAAAAAAGATAATGAAAACTAATTTGAGAGGGCAACCAAATTGATATTTACAAACCATGGATGTTGATTCCAGTAAATGAGGAATTGAGGACGAAGAAGATGATTGACAATCAGACCCTGGAAAAAGTCTACACTGCAAGAACACTTTTAATAGTATAAGGGATTTTTATGTTTGACATATTCTACATAACTGTGACAGTAACAGACAATGCTGAATCAATTTCATCCTTGCACTTGTAACAATGTTTAATTGTTGTTTGATTAGGGAGCAAAGAATCTTTTACTTTTTCCATTGAAAGAAAAACAAAACAACTGAAAGAAAGAAAAAGGTATGGAGAAAGATGTTTGGTTCTTGTGCTCCTCCAGAGTATGGTGGCATAATTCAGTCATTGTAAAGGATGGGTGACTTGATTTAGTCACTAGATACAGTATAACTTGAGGGGGCTGGATTTAGAAACTACAATCTGGAAAAGGATAGTGAATGTGGGGCTTAGATAAGCCCCAGAGGAGGGAATGTTGAAGATTTTATTATTTAGAAACTAAGTAATTTAGCCTTATAAGAATACACAATTATTTCTTGTATGAGTTCTGTCTAGGTGACTTTGAAAGCTGCAAGACCTTCTGTAAAAAAAGATCCTGAATGTCAGTTCTATTCTGAGAGGTCACATGGTACAAGCTATTTACCCAAAATATCTATAAGAATGTATGACCATTTTTGGAAGGGATCAATGGCATATATGTGAGGAGCTGAGGATTCTTCTGGAGTGATTAACCTGCAGGAGTCACTCGGCTTTGTTAGAGCGCGCTGGAAGGCCGGAGGGCCAGTGGGCCGGAGGGCCAGAGCGTTAGAGCGCCGTTCTATGGAACGGAACGGCGTTCGAAAATAAAGTCTAATTATTTCTGGCATCAAAGATCTCTGCGAAGTTATTTTTCAGAACAATTGAAACCACTTCACTCTCCAGGCATCCCTGTCTTGGGCTTTTCTCTCCAGCTGTCTCCAGGTGTATCCAAGTTCTTTGGTATCAGCTGCCAGATCTCGGCGCCACGTATTTCTTGGCCTTCCTCTTTTCCTTTTGCCTTGGGGATTCCAGGTGAGCGCTTGCCTTGTGATGTTGGAAGCTGGCTTGCGGAGCCTGTGGCCAATCCAGGTGAAGGCCTTCACTTCTTCTAACGCATCTCTGTCCAACTGGACTGGGTCGTTGTTGGTGTTATTCACCTTGAGGATCTTTGTCTTCTGCTTGTTGATGTTCAAACCTACTTGAGCGGAGGTGGCAGCTGTGCTGTTTGTCTTCTCCTGCATCTGCTGTCGGGTGTGGGATAGCAAGGCCAAATCATCCGCAAAGTCCAGGTCGTCGAGTTGTGTGAAGGGTGTCCACTGGTTCCTGTTCTTGTACGTGCCCTTGTAATCTTCATTATCCAATCGATGGCTAGCAAGAAGAGAAAGGGTGAGAGCAGGCATCCCTGACGAACCCCGGTTCTCACTTCGAAGGTCTCCGTAAGCTTCCCTCCATGGACCACTCTGCTGATCATACCATCGTACGAGTTTCGGATGATGTTAATGATCTTGGCTGGCACACCATAATGCCGGAGAAGGTTCCAAAGGGCACTCCTATCCAGGCTGTCAAAAGCCTTCTCGTAGTCTACGAAGATGATGTAGAGGGAAGAGTTCCACTCCACTGACTGCTCAACAATGATACGCAGGGTGGCGATCTGATCCGTACAGGTTCTGTCTTTCCGGAAGCCTGCCTGCTGGTTACGGAGTTGGGTGTCCACCTGGTCCTTCAATCTATTCAGGATGATCCTATTGAACACTTTCCCTGGAATAGACAGTAGCGTAATCCCTCGGTAGTTGTCACACTTGCTGAGGTTGCCTTTCTTAGGTAGCTTTATAATGTATCCCTCCTTCCACTCCGTGGGCACCTGTTCCTCCTCCCAGATTTTCTTGAACAATGGGAACAGTATCTCTACCGTTGTTTCCAGGTCCGCCTTCAATGCTTTTGCTGGTATGCTGTCTGGACCTGCTGCCTTGCCGTTCCTCTGCTGGCCTACTGCCTTGCGGATCTCTTCTCTGGTGGGCGCACTTCAGTCTATTGGTAGATCCTCTGCTGCTGGATTGATGGTTGGCGGGTTTGCTGGCATTTGTCTGTTCAACAGTTCTTCAAAGTGTTCCCTCCATCTGTCCATTTGTTGTTCCTCTCCCTTCAATATCTTTCCCTCCTTGTCTTTCACCGGCCTACCTGGCTTGCAGAACATCCCTGACAGCATCTTTGTGATGGAGTGCAGATCTTTCATGTTGACATTTCTTGCAGCTTTTTTTGGTTCGGCTGCCAGACCATCAACATAGTTCCGCTTGTCGGTTCTAATACGCTTCTTCACCTCTTTGTTGGCAGCTGTGAAATCTTCTTGTGCCTTGGCCTTCTCCGCTCTTGTTCTGCTGTCGTTGAGGGCTGCTTTCTTCTCTTTCCTTTCCTGAATCTTCCTCAATGTCTCTGCCGACAACCACTCCTTATGCTGGTATTTCAGGGGTCCAAGGACATCCCTGCATGTTGTTGTTATGGTTTCTTTCACTCTCTTCCATCTGCCATCCACTGTATCCTCCTCCTCTTCTAGTTCTTGCAGTATTTGGAACCTGTTGCTCAAAGCCACTCTAAATTCCTCCAGCTTGTGTGTGTCCCTCAGAAAGCAGGTGTTGTACTTGTGCCTCTGTGCTGTAGTTCCCATCCACCCCGTCTTCAACTGCAGCTTCAGTCTTGCCACTACGAGGTGGTGGTCTGATGCGACGTCCGCTCCTCGCTTCACTCTCACATCCTGTAGGGATCTTCTGAATTTCCTGATGATGCAGATGTGGTCTATCTGGTTCTCGGTGGAGGCGTCCGGTGACACCCAAGTTGCCTTGTGTATCCTCCTATGTGCGAAGACGCTGCCGCCGATCACCAGGTTATTAAGAGCACACAAATCTGGAAACCTCTCACCATTTTCATTCATGTCCCCAAGTCCATGTCTTCCCATCACTTCCTTATACCCGGTGTTATCCTTCCCCACCTTGGCATTAAAATCCCCCATCAGGATGGTGACATCTTTCTCTGGGTAGCTCGCCAGGATGGACTGCAATCTGCTATAAAACTGCTCCTTGTCTCCCTCTTCACTGTCATTGGTGGGTGCATAGCACTGCACAACATTCATGGTGATCTTCTTCTTCGTTCAGAAAGATGCTGTGATGATCCTTGGGCCGTGGGCTTCCCATCCAGTGAGTGTTCGCTGTGCTGTTCTTGACAACATCAGAGCACATCATGTTACCGCTGGCAAAGCAAGATGGGGCAGAGGGTGGCAAGGCATAGCGTCGCACACCGCCAACCTCGCTCTCTTGGGAACCAGAGATAGAGAAGCTGCTTTTGCTGAGGTGGGTGAGACGCCAGTGGCGGATCAGAATGATTCAACAAAAGTTCTCTGCCCGGCCCTCCTCCGGGGAAGAGCAGCTGACTCTGGGTCGTCCGTCTCAGGGTTGCTGAGACAGGTGGTCCGTCTTCCTGCGAAGCTCAACATCACAGTAGAGCTGGCTGTGGCGGAGGTTTTTTTTTTCCGCAGGGGACTGACAGCCTTGGCGACAAACAGACTGAGGGGCAGCCCACCAGTGACTGAGGGAGCACATTGTGGCAAGTTTTTGGTTTACCTCAGCCTGCTTTTGAACTGCGGAGAACCGCTGGGTACAGTCTCCAACAGTGTCGCCGAAAGGCCACCTCGTGATATGGGAGCATCGAGAAAGCGAACTTTGGCGATGTCTCACACCTCTGCAAGGTTTAGCCAGGGGGCGCTTCTGTGACTAGGGTGGACATCATCTGGCCGAGGGCCAGCGCTGTGACTTTAAACACGGTCAGTCACAAGGCGCAGCTCAACCCTGACTCAGAACTACCCTCATGCACTATGACTGTTTTGGCCTTCCACAATTTTTTTTTTTTTTTTTGCAGGGTGGCTGTCACATCCAGGGAAGAGGCGGTCTGCAATAGCACTGCCGCCCCAGCATTGAGGGTAGTGAGAGAGGAAAAACTTTCTGAAGCGTTTGGCACGTATGGCTTGCCATATTGGCACCAAAATGCTTCCATACTGCAAAACGTTTTTCACACACATCCGGGAAGGCACGGGGGCGGGGCAAGGCGATTATGCATCACACAGCACCCCCAGTGTAACCCGGGAAAGCATGGCTGTCAAGTCTGAATCTGATTCAGCATGAGCATGCACACCATTATAGTGGGAGCTCAGCATCATCTTCATTTTCAGAGCGTAACAACCCTCTCTCTGATGCAGCGATCGACATCTAATCCTCCCCTGGAGCCTCGAATGAAATGCTAGGTCCATCATGAGAATGACCAGCATCCCATTCAGAAGCTGCCAGGCATGCGAGACAGTGAATGTGGTCGTCAACTCGACAGCACACAGCACACTGATTGCTTAACCTTAATGAAAAAAGGCAAGACGAACAACGTGCTGACGTGGTCATGTTCTCATAAGAGAATATAACCACCCACAAACAAAGTAGTCCTTTTCTGGAGCACCAGAAGAAGAACTAGATCGGGGCAAAGGAGAGGAGACTCCACCTCGTTAGAGGCACTTGAGTCTCGACCGCGCATCTAAAGTGCCGAAAGCGCTGTCAGCCGGCAGCTGGACGGAACACGGCACGCTGATCACTTAAACCTTAATAAGAAAGGCAAAACGAACAACGTGCCGACGTGGTCATGCTCTCAGAGAGAACATAAACCACCCACGAGCACAGTTTCAGCACACTTAAGCCCAGGCATGTGAAACAGTGATCGTGGCCATCACATGAGGATAGGAAATGACCGCATCCAGAAACACATGGTTTGAATGACTTCTAGAAAAAGACGCAGTGTCAAACCGTGTATGCTCTTTCAGGAAAATCTGCTCTCTCTGGTGCTGAAGCACCCAGGGATGACCACGGCTACACAAACAGGATGATAGTGCAAGCTTGATGTGAGCACTCACATTCTTATTGAAGGAGCAACATTCTGAGCTGTGAAAACAGGTGTTTTGCCAGCTCTCTGTGAGATTGCGGCCAGCGCTGTAACACCAACACCAGCTTTGAAGAGGCGTTCTCCTGAAGAGCAGACTCGTTTTCTTCTTTTGAAGTTTAACACTGTCAGAAGATTGTAGAGCAGGAACAGTAGAACCGCTTGGCTCCAAAGAGAAAGACAATATGCGACGCACCTGCTGTTCGTTATATGCTCGCGCTGCAAGCAGAGCAGCTGATGCAATTATCGCATGCCAATGTGCATTGGCTCGTTTTAATACTCTCGAAGTAAATTGGTCGCTCAAGGCGATTCTTTATTAAGAAATAAAAGCAAAAATGTCTGAAATGTACATATAATTCATGAAATACTAATAATACCTCATTAATTACAATAAGTATTACATTTAAAAATAATAACACATGCCACTTGGGGCCCCAAGGTCTTATCTTTTTACTTCAAAGTAAAAACTATAACTTTTACTCCAGTAATCCAAAGATTTGTCCACAAAACCCTCATTAACAAATAGACACAACAAACTGTATTATTCAACACAGTAAAATGTCATGAAACAGAAATGCTACCAAATCTTAATCCACAACAGCCCTAAATAGAGTTGTTCCAAAGTGGTGGCTGTAAATTAAGTCAGAGGGAAAGTCAGTAATCATCATATCATTTTTTAAGTAGGCTACCGTAATTCCTCAAATAAAAACCGGGGCCTTTATTTACCTGAACTGCAGAAGAGAACCGGCTTTTATTTGAAGCAGGCTTTTATTAGAGGCAAGCCTTTATTTCTAATTCCATCTTTTTCATAAATAATAGGATTGGGCCGATAGACGATGCAATCATCTATCGCGATGGCTGACAGACATCACTATGTTGAGACTGCATCGCGATCCCCCCGCCCGCCCTGTTTCCATGGTGACGCCTCATGCTTGGCACGAACGTGATTCACCACAGCCAAAATAGCGCTGTATGCACTGATCTATATAATGACTGGATAGCTCATGACGTTCTAAACTGCCATCAGGCAGTGAAGCCACCGGAAGTGTTCGAGCGGCCATCTTACGATTCCCTACCAGCAGAGGGCTCCAACGGCCGTTATACAGATTTTGGTAGCTTCGACGGTACTTTTAAGGTGACCCGCTGAGCAGCATACAAGTGTAAAACGACGTTCACAAAAGGACGTAAAAAAACTGCCACAGGTTGTAATTCAAGCCCTATAAATAGTTATTTATATGCAAAATTGTTGCTATGCCCGTGTTGTTTTCTCCGAGGCAAGAGTAACGGTAATGCTGCTGCTTCTTTAACAAGCAATGACAAAACAGTCAACAGTAGCCTATCCACCTGTTTCCGGGGGGCGCTACTGTAAAATAGAACGTGGGTGAAACTTCGGGCGGAAGTAGTAAATCAACGGTATTTTGTGTTACATAGCGAAGAGGTTAGGTATTTTTCGAGTACATTTTTCTACTATTTAAAGTCGCAAACATTAATGAGAGATGTCGTTACGGAGCTCAGGGACAACATGTGCTGTTCGTGGTTGTACATATAACCGCACTAAACTAATTCAGTGGCTTAAACGTGAGTGTTTTGAACATAAGCCTACAACTAAATCTGAGTGTTCCGCATACACATTGAGCGAGCAATCAGACGTCTTAAGGTGTACAAGAGCCTCTCTCAAATCGTGCCTATTCATTTTGTCCCTAAAATCGACAGAATACTAAAAATCTGTGCAGCACTGGTAAATCTGCGAGGAGAGCTTATTTCTAGAACATAGACACCATATCTTACACAATCAGCTTGAGCTTAAATGTTCAATTCTCTCTATAACTTTATCAACTGTATAAACCAATACACAACTTTTACTTGCACTGATTTTTTTTCTAAACTGTTGTAATTATTCTTATTTGTTTTGATTATTTTAATTTCTTCTATGTAAAGCACTTTGAATTACCATTGTGTATGAAATGTGCTATATAAATAAACTCGCCTTGCCTTGATATACCAACACCTTTTCTTTTAGTTGTTTCATAGACAGCTATTTTCTTTTTGCTGTGTAAATTTAAATTCTTAATATTTTTCAATCTCGTAATATTCTGCAAAAGAGAGAAGTGTGTGTACTTTCACAGTATAGTATTGCTATTTTTATTTAATGAAATGTTCTGAATACAACTGTTAACCAAATGTGCAAATGACACATTCATTTATTCTTATAAATTCAAAAGCCAATGACTAAGTGTCTAATATGTTTTTATTCAGGGTGTATTTTTTTTATTTTAATTGTGGTTTGTTTCCCCCACAACTGTAACCATGCCTTTATAGGCCATGTCTTTATATACCATGCCTATATATTATAATAATATTGAGAACAGTGTAAACATTTCCCCAACTACGCATTAAACATCTGCAGGTATGTTGGACAGAGATGGATTTTCTTGTCAGCAAAATCATCAGCCAATCTAGGTAGCATGTGAACAAAGATGAAGTTCTGCAGCTGTTGCACTTGTGCATCTGTATAGTGCTTATCAAATGGTTAAAATTAATGTTCTTCACCTTCCTCATTCCTACATTCTTCTTCACACCTGAATTCCACTTCCTTTGCACATCAGTGCATGCCATCCCTGTCTTTCCCTGCCTGACTGCATTCTCAACCTAAATTGAATTCAATTTTTTATTATCCAACAATATTACAATAAATATTTTAAGTCAAGGCTACTGTGAAGCAACACATACAGAACATGAATGACACACAGTAAACATTTCAGTTTAGTACATTTATTAATTAATAAAAAATATACAATAATACACAATACAATAATACATTTTGTGCCCTTAATTGTCCTAACTTTACTGACCTTCCACAAAAGTGCTGCTGCATGACTACAAGAGCGTCCTGGCCCTGCAATACATGAACAACCCGCTGTCTGTACTTCACCTGCCACTGAAACTAGCACCCCAGCCTTGTGATGTGTTACATGCAAACTCTGGCTCGGCTCAATGTCAGCTTTTAGATACGCAAGGTCGTTTCCGACGTCCTTAAACAACACTCGACCGACTTTATCACTGTGTAGATATTGATATGCCTCTGAGTTTTTCAGGTTGCTCATCGCCTTGACGCCTTACCACAGGCTACTGAATCTACAAAATAGCTAAAAAATGTTACCATACGTGATACGAGGCCACTTCTTCACGTCATCCTCCCAACCATCTACTGCGGATGGTAAAGGTACTGTTATATCACCCCTTTTAATTTCGTTGAGGTTGTGTTCCCACATCATTAAGTTTGGATCGCTAAATCTTTAATGACGGTCAACTAATGAATGAATGAATGAGTGTCAACTCCTGCTTGTTTACTTCGAACCGGAAGTCGCGCCCACTTTTGACGCAATGCCTCATGGGACGTAGGAAACTTGTGGATAAGAAACATCAGAGCAGCAATAATCACAATTAAGTGTCCAATAGCGACACCATTTAACAGCTTCAAAAGAGCTTTGTGCAGAGTCCGTTTACCGTTACATTAACCCATACAATTTGTATTATGCATTTCCTAAGCAAACACTTTATATGAACAAACAACTAATCTATAAAAAACAATCGGTCTTCCGACCTCATTGAAGGCGGTGACAGAGTGCGCGCGCGCGGCAGGGGCTCTCTTTCTCTGCTCGTTCTTATGCTCCCTGTCCACTGATCTAAATAATTCGTTGTTACGACGACTTTGTTCCCTCGTTTTAATAAATCGTGGACACGTTGAACTAATTCCCTCCCTCGTTTTGATTTAACGAATTACAACATGGCCACAATATAGTAAAACGAGGGAACAAATTAGTATAATGTGCTCAAGGTAGCCTATTATTAATTTGTGGCCACTAAACAATATTCACCTGAATATTCACCAATTCACAAAAATATAGGTCTTTAGCATTCACTATATAATTAATAGTATCAAACTGTTTTTCTTACCTGTGAAGATAGCTCTTCAGTGAAGGCTTTTTATTACTTTTGCAAAGAAATTGCCGTTTTTAAATAAGCTGGAAAAATTTCCGACTTTAAACAAATACCCATTTAAATGCTTAGGATGTTTCCGTTGTGAGAATGTACAGGGATACTTTAGATTTAAAAACTGTGTCTCGTTAGGCAATGTTTTTTCAGTCAAATCATAAAATTTCCTATTGATTCAATAGAACGCGTGAGCTCAAAGGGAATACCAATATGGCGGCGCGGTGGCTTCACTGTTTATGACGTCATGAGCTATCCAGTCATTCTATAGATCAGTGGTTGTATGACAGATGTAGCACTTTTTTTTCTAAACATTAACAAACTTGCTTAAACTTCCAAAATTCTCAAATACATGTAAGAGAGTTTGTTGTGTCGTTTAAAAACCTTTAACGTTAAATGATCTTGATCTGTAACGTGAGATGTTTGTTTGGGCCGCAGTTCAGAGATTCCTGTCTGTTGGATTTATTACAGCACGTGAAATCATCAGTTTCTCACGAAATAGGCTACATTAAAGTAAGTGGCCGGTGAACTGGGAGAAGAACAGAGTAAACTTAATAGTTACTTGGACTGTGATATGAATAAAACACCTCGGCAAATATATTTGAATTAATTGTTATTGCCGCTTCCATAGACACTATTGTGTATTTTACAAACTATAAATGTATTGTTCTTCTATAAATTATATGTATTTAAATGTCTGAAACCTAAAATAAACATGATGTGGTCAAAAACACTGAATAGTTGTGATATACTGTATGACAAGCGCTGAAAGTCCGTCTTTAGCTCAGGGTGAAAGCACAGTTTGAATCTGTCAGTTAAGTCGCGTCAGAGCGGGCCGACAGCTATGATGACATGTAGAGGAAAATATCTAGTGGAAAATGAGTATGTTAAGTTATGTCATTATATGCAAGGCACGGGAGATTACCTATCAACACTAAATTTTCCCGGCCTTAATTTGAGACCGGCCTTTATTTGTCTGTGTTGACCTCGCCCCCGGCCACTATCAGAGGCCCGGCGTTTAATTGACTAACGTTACCGGTTTTTATTTGAGGAATTACGGTAGTTCACAACCTGTTATTGTGCTTCTTTTTTGTATTCTTAAAAATAAAGGAAATTGTTTAGTTTTACCAGATGGACATCTTCAAATATAATTCTGTCTTCTACTTGTCTTTGACTGGGGGTCAGCTTACCCCAGTATTTGACATTTTATTATATTAATATAATAAATATTAATTATATAACTAAGCACTGATCAAATCCTTGGCTTGTAATGATTAAGCTATGTTGATAAAACCATTATATTCTATAGCATGCTATATTAACAATAATCTGGCCTTCAATAAGTTTGGCACTATATTATCCATAATAGCTCACATTGGTTAAAATATCTGCTAAAACAACCCAGCCAGTCAGTTTTGGAAACCAATAAACCAATGTGTCTTTAACTGGAAATAAAATAACAATGACCCCATCATCATTTTCTCTTATTTATTTTAATGACCCTAAATAATAAGTGCAGTCCGTCACAGTGCATTAAGAACCTGAAAATCCAGGTATTCATTTGAAGTTCTAAACTTCCTTTAATGTTTCAGAATCTTAGCAGTGCATACAAAAGGTACAAAAACAGTATTATTCGCTTAAAATTTCAGACTATCAAATACTTAAAACAATAAAAAAAAATGAGTAATAGTTGTATTGAACAGCATCACACAGGACAGTGAGGTCCAACAATTGGAGTCAAGGAACAAATTACACTGCCAAAAAAAAAAAAAAATTGTTATGCACAATTTTATCAAAAATATACAATACATCAGTAACTTGCTGAAAATAATAATAACAAAAAAGCTAAAATAATGACCAATCAGTTAGTTCAAGATATAAATGCTAAACCAGGCAATTTTTAATTATGTCACAAAGTTAAAATTACAAACTAGGAAATTGATGTGTAAAAAATACTGCAACACACTCTATGACCAACTTTTCTTTACACTACAGCAAAGTTGCAAAGCTGTGAAGAATTAGAGTTTACAATCCTATTCAAATAATGGAGTATGTCCAAAAATAATGGAGTATGTCCAAAACTGTTTGTGGGAAGCTAGCTTTCATCACTCCTTTCCTCTTCAGTTCCTCTGTTATTATTCAGAGTAAGTGAGTGTGGATTCATGGCTAATGTTGAGCCTCTTCTCCTGCAGAACTCCACTTATCGTGCTGCAGCTGTATTAAATGGTGATAGAGACAATAAAATAGAAACAAAAACCCAAATTGCCCAAATCATTAAAGGAACAGTGATAAGTTATAGCAAACCTAAAACACTTTACAGATGGGTAACTTTTCCCTTTGGGACATAAGTGTAGTATTTTTAATTTAGACTTTTAAGAATTTTGTGAAGATCTGTAAGTTAATTAAAAAAATGCTTTTATCGCAGAAGACCTGTTTGATTTTTTTCAACAACTGTTATCTCTGTAGGTACACCGTTAACTAACAGAAAAGTTATATTTTTGTTGCTGTAGGCTTTATAATCTTGAAAAAAATTGTCTTTGTATTGCAAGTATTTATTGCAAAACAATAATATAATAATTATTATAAATTTATTACAAGTAAACCATAAATTAACAAAAAATTTCAATTTTTTAATTACACAACAAAGTCAGAGTAATGAGCTACCAGTATATCTTCTATTAGTTTACGGATTTATTTAACATTTGCAGTTTTTATAGGTTACCATTAAATAACAGAAAGTGTCCTGTTTTTTTATTGTACGTATATGTATATATACTCCATAAAACACAGAAAGTCAAACACACTGTGAATTAACAGAAAATTAAAAAAAAAATTACTATGGGACCAAATCCTAGTAATGAGCTGCCAGTACTTAGAGTGATAACAAGACTTCTCAGATTAGTTGTAATAAATCATTTACCCACTAGAGGGAGGAATTGCGCCTTAAAATTGACACATTAATTGCTTTAAAAACAAAAACAAACATCAAGCTACACACAAACATTCATTAGCTCATTGCAGAAGAGCCTTTCTCAGGAATTGTTTCTGAGGTTTATGAGAAAATGTTCAAAAATAATGTCTGACAATAGTCAAGTTTAAGTGAGCATTGTGCAGGGCTTTACTGTGGCAGTGTCACAGTGTATAAGCACAGACTTTTTTTAATATGGAAATATTTTTCTCTCAGGTCCAGTCAAGTGTGTGGTTAAAATTGTGCAATTTCATTTGACTTTGTCCCTGCATGCTTCAAACCATGATTACAATGAAGGAAATGCTGTCGATTGTTTTGTTGAAAAGAAAATTTGAATGAGTGCTGTGACTTTGAAAAGCTATATATATATATATATATATATATATAAGTATAAGTGCAAATGTGAAAAAAAAATCATTATGTATGCAATTTACCACATGAAAATGTTAAACACAGAGATTTTGTATAGAACACATAATAGACAAAAAGTATATAATATTATAGACAAAGAAAAAACAATGTGAACAACCCAAACCTCCTCAAAAATATGTTTTTCTTTTTGGGATATAAAATTCTGTTAAAAAATCTGTCCAATTATCCATTAAAAAATATATATATTGTATACTGTATTTATATTTTGCTTGCGCGGACTTACTCTTGAACTTTCTCTATGTGGACTATTTTGTTTGAGTTTTATACAAAGAGTCAACAGATTTATGTTATGTTTGCGTGTGCCTTACAAGTGTCTAAGTTGCCTTTATATTTTCAATACAATGTTTTTTTGGGGACTTTGCTGTCTTTGCAATCATGCTGTTTTTGTGTAGTACTTTTGATAAAGAGTAAAAGGAAACAATAGTCAACTCCCCTTGTTATAATGATTCAACCCTTTTATGAAAAGGGTCTCTAGGGTCACAGTGTTAGTGATAGTGTTTTGCAGTGGAAATGCCTATCTTTGATCTCCCTATTATCTTTACTGGGTGGCGGTTGGGGAAAAGGGGTCAGAGGCAGGGGAATGCTGGCGTTGTGGAGGTGCGATAAATGGGAGGAAGCACCTTCCATTGCATCCACAATGAGATATGCAAAGCCCTCAGCTTCCTCTGACTGTTTGGAGATGGAGAATGCGATGAAATGCCGAGAAGGGAAGGGTGTGGACAGATTAGAGGGAGAAGGGAACGATCTGGGTATGAAAAATAGGATTGGATCTGTCTTATTGCCTGTGAGAGGCTTTTGAATCAAACAACCGAGTCTCACTGCATCTAATCTGGGATTGTTTGCACTGCACACTAGCAATAAAAACATGTAGCGACCATGCCAAACACATGAGTGAAGAGTGAAGTTATGTAATAATAAATATCCAAGCTTTTGATAGAGATGCTTTTATGTATTAAAGGGACAGTACTCCCAATTTTTTTTTTTGTCATCATTTACTCAAGATCATGTTCCAAACTTGTCTGTATTTCTAGAACACAAAATTGGATATTCTGAAGAGTATTTTCATCAGTTTTTGTCAAAAAAGAAGACAATTTTCATAACATCTTCTTGTGTTTCACAGTGAAGAAAGATAATATGTGCATGGTTTGGAACAAACAAATTTGACTTTTAAAAAAGTCATGCAGAACTTTAGAAAAAAGTCCGCTTTGCAAGATTCTTAATAAAGATGGCTGTTGTATTATACAACCCCAAATCAGAAAAAGTTGGGACATTTAAAACTTTTTTTAACTGCCAAAAGTACAAAGAAAAGTTTTCCAATGTTTTCACTGACCAACATAATTGTATTTTGTAAATATGAACAAATTTTGATTTTGATGACTGCAACACAGCCCAAAAAAGTTGGGACACAGACAAAATAAAAGTGAAAAGATTATCCAAATTAGATTATCCAACTCTTTTGAAACAGTCCACAATGAGCAGGTGAATTGGTAAAAGTTGAGGGTATCGTGTTTGGGTGTAAAAGTGCTTCTCAGTCTTTTTAAGCAAAGATGGGTCATGGCTCATCACTTTGTGCCAAATATCATGAGAGAATTGTCAAACAATTAAAAAAATCACATTTCTCAATGCAAGATTGCAAAGAATTTATGTGTTTTATCATCTTCCATACATAATATTGTCACAAGATTCAGGGAATCCAGAGAAATCTCAGTCTGTGTAGGGCAAGACCTCTGTTGAATGTGCATGACATTTGAGCCCTCAGATGGCATTGCACAAGATACCATCATGCTAATCCGTTAAATACAGCCACATGTGCTCAGGAGTAATTTGGAAAACCATTTTCACTGAACAGTCCGACTCTGCATCAATAAATGCCACTTGAATCTCTGTTACGCAAGGAGAAAGCTTTACATCAGTTCTACGTGGAGATGCCGGCGAGTTCTCTGGGCCTGAGCTCATTTCAGATAGTCTAGAAGACAGTGGGAATGTGTGCTGTGGTCAGATGAGTCCATGTTTCAGCTTGTTTTTGGAAAAAAATGGACACCGAGTTCTCAGTCCCAAAGACGAAAGGGACCAACCAGACTTTCATCAGCGACAGGTGCAAAAGCAAACATCTGTGCTGGTATTGAGGTGCATCATTGCAAACGGTATGGGTAACTTGCATTATTGTGAAGGTACCATTGACATGTAGGCATGTATTTGAATTGTACAGAGACAAAAACTGCCATCAAGATGACATCTTTCCTGGGAAGCAAGACAATGCCAGGCCTCATTCTGCACGTGCTAAAACTGAGTGGTTTCTAGACACTCTGCACCATAGAAGGGATGTGCCTGCCTGCCTGTTTACTGCAGTCCAGATATGTCTCTTATGGAAAATGTATGACCCATCATGAAAAGGAGAATCAGGCAACGATGACCACAGACTGTTGAGCGGCTGTCTTGTATCAGACAAGATTGGGCAAATATTCCACTAGCAAAACTCCAACAATTATTACACAACTCCCAAATGATTAAAAAGTGTAATTAAAAGGAAAGGTAAAGTACACAGTGGAAAACATGTCTCTGTCCCAACTTTTTTGGGGTGTGTTGCAGCCATCAAAATCAAAATTTGTTCATATTTACAAAATACAATTATGTTTGTCAGTGAAAACATTGGAAAACTTTTCTTTGTACTTTTGTCAGTTAAAAAAAGTTTAAATAGAATTAACAAATCACAAATTCTTGATTTTAATGCATTTTACAAAATGTCCCAACTTTTTCTGATTTGGGGTTGTATATTTAAGATCTGATTCTTTATGTAGGGTTTTATTTGATTTACTTAGCATGAGTTTGTTAGTAGAAAATACATCCCCATTATAAACAAGACTATCTAAAGTCTTATTCCTGTTTTCTTAAACATTTATGCAGTGATTATCACAGACAGAGAAGTAAGGGACATACCATTGTCCTCTCCAACTGATGTCTTACTGACTCCTAACAGCATAACACCGTCTTTGTTACTGTCTGTCCTCTGGAAAGAAGCACTGAGTGCCCGCAACAACATGAAAGAACACCATTGAAAACGATAACATGAGCCATCAAAATATAACAATAGCTCGTACACTTAAGAATTTTCATTTTCGATCAGCAATTTAGTAAAATTAAGATTTTAGACAAGGGTAATGTATAGAATTGAATACTATACTGCGGCTACACTGTGTTCAACCCACCCAAAACGTCATTTATAGTTCATGTTTAATATAGGGCGTGGCATTTACATATTTTAATCCAGATTTGTGTAAAAAAAAAAAAAGGCATTTTGATTAAATAATAATGCAAATAAAATAATTTCCAGTTCAATCAAACTCAGAACATCAGCACTCTTGTTTGTGCAATATTTTACAATAACAGCTAACTGGCTGTACAGCATCTTTATATGATAACTAAACCTAACAATTTTAAGATTGAGATTCTGTAAACATATACACTCACTTCTCTGTTCCATTGTCAGCCATTTCTGAAAAGAGGGAAAATATATGATTATCATTTATGGAGTTACTGACAGAAATTAAGGAAATATTGCATATAGGATTCATTCAGATTTAGTCACCTGGCCGATGCTGGACTTTTTTACACTTGAATTTCAAGTATATCATTGCTGCCAGTACAATACACAGAACAGGCAACAGAATCCACAGATATATTTTTTCTATGAAGAGAAAGATGATCATGATTACATTTTACTGAATAATATACTGTCTGCACAAGTGCAGCGATTTGTGTAGTGACTGTGCTGCTTTTTTTTTTTTTTTATAAATATATTAATCAAATATGAATGAAAGATATATTCTCACCAAAGATTTTCAATTGAGCTTAAATATAATTTAATATACCTGATTTATCTGCAAGCTTTCCTTGACTATTGGGTCCTTTTATTGGAAAATAAACACATTTTTACACACAGGTCTATTGTACAAAGCATTAAAGCAGTCACAGACACAAAAATACTTTAAATTGTTGTATTTTAATTACTGCTGTAATTTTTTGTGTGTGTGTTGGAAACTAATCTGATCTACATGCATTAAAATATAGTACATGAAAAACAATGTTAGATTTGTGTAGATCGAAAAGTAGATCATGGTGCTAGGAATGCCGAGATCATGGCTTCAGTGCCCAGAGAATGCAAGACTTATAAAGTATACCTGCAATTCAATGTAAATCGCTTTGGATAAAAGTGTCTGCATAAATTTTCTTCCACAAACATTTGTAAAAATATATTAATGGCATTGCATTAGATACGAACATTTCAAACTATTCAACCATTTCATAGTGTGGATTAAGTATCCAAATAGTTCTTGGGGTGAATTTATTAATTATTGGAGTTCCAAAAATTTTATTTATACCAGAAAGAGTGTTTAGAACATTTCATTCAGGAATATTCCCTTTACAAAAGCCATGATTGCAAAATCTACATTTGATTGTCCTTGAAAACTTGCAAATTGTGAAGAAATGCTCACCAGGAGATGCTTTGCTTGATGTTGCAGTGTTTGTGGGTTTTGGTAGTGAAGAAGGATGGCTGGTAAAAGTGCTGTTGTGATTTTGTTTTGGAGTTGGATTTGGAGTTGCTGACGAGGATACAATACAACATATATTAAATATTACTTCACAATAGAATAAAAAGAAAAAAAAAAACATAACTCAGACTTTATATGAAAAAATAGCTTACTGGTAGTCAGATTGTTTACAGTAACTGGGTTTTGTTTTGATGGTGTAATGCCTGTTATTGTATTTGTGGAAGAAACAAACAATCATTTATGTATTGACAGAAAGCAGAAAACAAATAAAAAATCTAAAGCATATTTCAGAAATTTCATTGTTGCCTACACATTAGTGTCAAATATATAACAGAAGTATATTTTAGCTGAGTTGGTTAAATGAATGACATGAAGAATCAAATTATACAATAAAGACCATAACGTTTCTGAAAGAAATCCAAATTGAAATCAGATTCAATCAGTGGAAAGAAAACGATTTTATTAATCAGTGACAAATCAAACAAAAACTCACTGTTGGAAGCTAAAGCAGTGGTGGTAGGACTTGATCCTACACTTGAGGCTACAAAGAAACAGATATAAACCACATTCTAATTGTCACTGATACCATTTATTGAACATGTTCAAACTGAGCATGGTAGAAACATACTCAAACAGAACATGTTGTTATGTTCATGTCTTTAAACTATTTATTAAATATGTTTAAAATAATTGCGTATAACAACAAATGTGTAAAAACAATTCACCAGGTCTGCAAAGTGGTGTACTGTCTCTGTGTTGATTTCTGCTATAGCAGTTTACCGTAGGCTATATTTTTAGTATGATTTGACTTGTGAAAAAGTTATTTTGCCATAGAGACACCATTAGTGCCAAATGACTGTTTCTCTAGCGATAAGAGAGGATGTAGCCTAATCCATGATGATGCAATGCAACAATTTCTGCTGCTAATAACAAAAACAGAAAACAAGAATCTTAGATTATATGCATGTATGATTCTGTAACACTGATATCCACAGAAAATGAAGATAATAATCCGAGGTTTATTAAACAAGTACCAACAAGAGAGCCAACATGCAAAACAGAGTGTCAAAAACAAACAACAACAGACAATGAACAGAACTAAGAGAGGAACTTAAATACACGGTGATAATTAACTAAAAGACGAACATCTGTGATGAATGGTGTTAGAGTCCATGGTGACAAATTGTAGCGGGAAAGTAGAACAAAGGGAGACACAAACTGAAGAAATACAAACTAAATGAACTAAACTAAAATGAACATAATGGTTGGTGACAGATGCTGCATGTCCTTTCTCTGGTTTTCCACTATTTGTAAAGTCTGTGTTTGAATAAGCCACACACACACACACACACACACACACACACACACACACACACACACACACACACACACACACACACACACACACACACACACACACACACACCTAGTTTCAGCCTCACATGACATGCCAACAAACCACCCTCTGATGCATTCTGCACACACCAAATGCACAAAATCTAATTGGTTGACTTTAAACAACTTCTGGCAGTAAGGGCACACAGTTTTTATGTACAAGGTAACAGACTGATATTATGCATCCATTCGAGGAAAAACTAATCGCTGGATTTGTCAAAGTTCGTCACTCTTTAAAGATATTAAGGGTTTTGTTGATGGCATTAAGCAAGTAAACTAGATATTTAAACAATGAATGCAATTAGGATGTTTCACAACTGTCTAGCTTAACTAGCATGGATACACATCTTAAAGAAGGTCTGGTGAATATGATCAAATAGATGACACAGTTACTGATGAATCATTAATTTGGGCAACATTTTTTATAAATAAAAACAAACTGGAAAAAAAATCGGAGTTGTTAATTCATCTTTTGCAGACTGTATGGCAAGCGTCTCGGTTACGTATGTAACCCTCGTTACGTCGGATGACGGAGAATGGGGGTTTCGCCTAGAAAGCCTATCGACTTCGAGTATTACAAAATGAGCCTATGGCAATGAAATGCCATGGGTCTGTGGAATTTGCATAGCGTATCTCCGCCCCACCGCGTGGGTATAAAAGGAGAGACGCCGGCAAAGGCAGATCATGTCTTCAATGAGGAGCCGAGACTACCCAGCGGTACAGCGGAAGTGGCAGGGAGACGTAACGTCTCCGTTCCCTACTCAGGGAACGAGGGTTACATACGTAACCGAGACGTTCCCTTTCGTAGTCACTCCGAGTTACGTCGGATGACGGAGAATGGGGGTCCCCGTGTAATCACGCCACCTTCACAGCTGTCTTCCAGTGCCCAGCGAAAGTCTGAACCCCCTGTCGTGATACTGGCACGGACGAAGGAGTCCTACTAAACACAGGAATACCAAGGTACACTGGGGAGCATATCTCAGAGGAAATATGCCGCAGCACGCCTACCCGTAGGGAGGACTTAAGAATACACATATGGCCGGAGGGGCTTTATATGAAGAAACACTGGAGTGACCAGCCCGTGGGGTGGCAACTTTCAACTCCAGGGGTGGCAAGGTGGCTTGCCGAGGGAAAGACACATGCTCAAGGAGGCTTACAGTGGACATAGACATGTGGGGGTTACTCAGAGGAGGAACCATGCACACGGAGGCACCTAGCCGACGCACAGGCAATAGACACTGGCGCCAGCGTCAACAGTGCTGGAGGAACTCAGGGCTTCAGAGAGGAAGGCTCACCTGAGGAAAAATCGCACGTATCCAGTCCGTGGAGTGGAATGGCGAGCAAGCGAAGACACCTGAGCGGGTCCGGTACTAGCTGGTTGAAGCGAGTACATGAGAGGACACGGGCTCCACTCGGAGATTATAGAATCTGGCGAATGTGTTCGGTGTCGCCCAGCCTGCAGCTCTACAGATGTCTGCCAGCGAGGCGCCATGCGCTAGAGCCCAAGAGGAAGCCACACTCCGGGTGGAGTGGGCTGTCACACCAAGGGGGCACGGTCGGCCTTGCTGTTGGTAAGTCAAAGAAATGGCGTCCACTATCCAGTGAGACAACCTCTGCTTTGAGAGAGCCTTTCCCTTCAGTCTCCCACCATAACAGACAAAGAGCTGGTCTGAGGTCCTGAAACACTGCGTCCTGTCTACGTAGGCACGGAGAGCGCGTACTGGAGAGAGCAATGCCATGGCTGGGTCTGCCTCCTCCGGGGGCAGCGCTTGCAGGTTCACCACCTGGTCCCGGAAGGGAGTGGTGGGAACCTTGGGCACATATCCAGGCCGGGGTCTCAGGATCACGTGAGATTAAGCCGGCCCGAATTCCAGGCACGCTTCGTCAACGGAGAATGCGTGCAGGTCCCCTACCCTCTTGATGGAGGCCAATGCAACCAGGAGCGCTGTCTTCATTGACAGGAACTTAAGCTCCACTGATTGCAGAGGCTCAAAGGGAGCCCTCTGCAGGGCATTTAACACCACTGAGAGGTCCCAAGAGGGAACGAGAGGAGGGCGAGGAGGATTCAGTCTCCTCGCTCCTCTCAGGAACCTGACGATCAGGTCGTGCTTCCCCAGAGACTTACCTTTAACTGCTTCGTGATATGCGGCGATAGCTGCCACATACACCTTCAGGGTGGAGGGAGACAGCCTTCGCTCCAACCCATCTTGCAGGAAGGAAAGCACGACACTGATCGAGCATCTCCTGGGGTCTTCTCGGCGAGAAGAGCACCAGTTGACGAAGAGGTTCCACTTCAACGCATAGACATGTCTCGTGGACGATGCTCTAGCGGAAGTGATGGTAGCCGCCACCGCTGGTGGCAGGGTACTCAAACCTGCCTCGTCCCGTCCAGGAGCCACACTTGGAGTCTCCAAAGATCGGGTCGAGGGTGCCAGAGGGTGCCCCGTCTCTGAGAAAGGAGATCCTTCCTCAGAGGAATTGGCCAAGGAGGTGCTGTCGCGAGGAGTATCAGTTCGGAGAACCAGGTCCGGGTGGGCCAGTACGGCGCAACCAGAATGACCTGCTCCTCGTCCTCCTTGATCTTGCACAGGGTCCGTGCGAGAAGGCTCACTGGGGGAAACGCATATTTGCGTAGGCCCCGCAGCCAGCTGTGCGCCAGTGCATCCGTGCCGAGCGTACCCTCGGACAGGGAGTAATACAGGGCGCAATGGGACGAGTCGTAGGAGGCAAACAGGTCTATCTGTGCGTCCCCGAACTGGTCCCAAATCAGCTGGACCGACTGGGGATGGAGTCGCCATTCGCCGGAGATGGGCTGAAACCGTGACAGCTCGTCGGCTGCAAAGTTCCGATCTCCCGGAATGTAGATAGCACGAAGGGACCTCAGGTGCTTCTGACTCCATAAGAGGAGGTGGCGTGCGAGTTGCGACATACTGCGGGAGCGTAGACCACCCTGACGGTTGATGTACGCTACAGTCGCGGTATTGTCTGAACGGACTAGTACGTGTTGACCCTCGAGCAACGTGCGAAAACGGTGCACGGCAAGGCGTACTGCCAGCAACTCAAGGCAATTGACATGCAGACGGCGCTGGGGTCCTGTCCAGGAGCCCGCGGCTGCATGTCCATTGCACATGGCTCCCCAGCCCGTGGAAGAGGCATCTGTGGAGACAACAACATGCCTGGAAACTCGTTCTAGGGGAACTCCGGCCCGTAGAAAACTGAGGTTCCTCCACGGGGTGAAGGTCTGACGGCAGGTCGGAGTCACTGGGTCTCGGAGCGTGCCATGATGCCATGCCCACCTCGGGACTCGATCGCGAAGCCACAGCTGAAGCGGTCTCGTATGAAGCAATCCGAGCGGCGTTGCCGCGGCTGCAGATGCCATATGCCCCAGGACCCTCTGAAACAATTTCAGTGGGACCGCACTCTTGCCATCGAACTGTCGAAGACAAGCCAGCAGTGAGTGTGCGCGCTCGCTCGTAAGCTGCGCGGACATGGCGACCGAGTCGATCTCCATACCGAGAAAAGAGATCCTCTGTACGGGGCAGAGTTTGCTCTTCTCCCAGTTGACCCGAAGGCCCAGACGGGCTAGGTGTCGGAGCACTAGGTCTCTGTGCTCGCAAACCTGATCCCGAGAGTGTGCTAATATTAGCCAGTCGTCGAGATAATTCAGGATGCGAACCCCGTGTTCGCGTAGGGGAACAAGGGCTGCCTCGACGACCTTCATAAAGACGCGAGGAGACAGAGCCAACCCGAATGGGAGAACCGCGTACTGGTATGCCTGCCCCTCGAAAGCAAACCGGAGAAACGGTCTGTGTCGAGGTAAAATGGAGACATGAAAGTAGGCTTCCTTCAGGTCTATCGCTGCAAACCAATCCTGTGGCCGTACGCATTCGAAAATGCGTTTGGCTGTGAGCATCTTGAACGGCAGCCTGTGAAGGGAGCGGTTCAAGACGCGCAGGTCCAGGATCGGCCGTAACCCACCAGTCTTATTGGGGACAATGAAGTACAGGCTGTAAAACCCTGACTTCATCTCGGCTGGAGGGACAGTCTCGATTGCACCCTTCGCCAGCAGGGTAGCAACCTCAGCTCTCATGATAGGGGCATTGCCACCGACCATAGTGAAGCGAACTCCCCTGAAGAGGGGAGGAGACCGTGCGAACTGAATTGCATAGCCGAGCCTGATAGTTCGGGCGACCCAGCGGGACAGGCTGGGGAGCTCTAACCAAGCTGCCAGAAACTGAACCAGCGGGGTCATGCGAACCACAGACGTCCCCCCGAAGGGGCAGCGAAGCGGAGTGACCGGCCCAGGCGTGGGTGGCATAGAGGCCCAGGGCGGGGGCGCGGTTGAGCTCCGCGTCCTGACAGAGGAGACCAGGGAAGGACCAGCGTTCCACGGGGGTCTGCTCTGCCAGGGGGCTGTCGAAAGAGGGGGACGAGAGTGGTGAGGTCCGAAGACGGCACACACTGACATCCGCACCCTCTGGAACAGAGGGGGATGGGAGTGGCGAGGCCCAGGGGCGGCGCACACTGCGGTCCGAGAACTCTGTGACAGAGAGGGATGAGAGCGGCGAGGCCCGGGGGCGTCGCGCACTGTCATCCGGCTCTGTGTGCTCAGTGATGGGAGTATCGGTTCTTTCTACGGAGAACAAAAGATTCTCCCCCGGCCCTCCACCGGGGAAAGGAGTGCTCCTGCTACCCACTCCTGGAAAGAACTGAGTCCCATCTCTGACGAGCCCATCTCAAGAGCGCCGCTTAACCTGGCATGTAGCGGGGGGCGGGGCTGGAGAGGGCTGTGGCGTCCGCCCGCGGCTTACAGAGCCGGCCCATTAACGGGAGGGCGCCTTCGGCGGTGGGCAGACCGAGGGATCTGAGCGGACGGCGGGGCCGTCGGGACAGAATCAACGTCAGTCTGCACATGGGCGGTTGAGAGCTGTTGGGCAAAGTCCTCAACCGCACCGCCGAAGAGGCCGACCTGAGATATGGGAATGTCGGACAGACGGGGCCGCGCGACATCCAGCACATCAGACAGGTTCAGCCACAGAATGGTGAGCACCACCTGACCCAGGGAGCGTACGGCCATTTTCGTCGGTCGGAGAGCGAGGTCAGTGGCGGCACGCAGCTCAGTGAAGAGCCCTGGGTCAGTCCCGCCCTCGTGCAGGACCATGAGCATCTGGGTCCGGTAGACCAGCAGAATGACCATGGCAGCAGGGAGGCGGCTGCCAGTGGCGCTATAGGATCTCGCCACAAGTGTAGACGAAAAACTACAGGCCACGGACGGGTGCTTAGGATTGCGCCGAGAAGAAGCACTCTGAGGACACATAGCATCGCAACAGAGCGTTCAGCCGGGGGAACCCCAGTGTACCCATGGCAGCGGCCCCATCGAGGGGAGGAAAGGCGGATGAGATCAGCGAGCGGTCCCGAGAAGACCAGGGGGTCTTCTAGGACTTCGAGATCTCATCATGCACGTCTGGGAGGGAAGGTATTGGGGTTTGCCGTGGACGAGTGTCGGCGGCCTTACCCAAAACCAATCGTCCCAGGAAAGCATGGCCGTCATCTCTGGATCGGACTCAGGCACAGCCGTATGCACACCAGAAGGTGGCAGCTGTGACGAGTGGTCATTTCCAGAGAATCAAACCCACCTAGTGAAGCTACTAAAAACATAGTATCATCCTCTGTAGCTTCAAATGAAACACACTGGCCACCAGAAGGTAGACCCGTGGGAATCACCTGTTCACTAGTGGGCACCGTCATTGAGGAGGGGGGGCTGGGGCGTGGACACGGAGTCGGTGCCTTGTTCCAGACCAACACCCTCAGGTCACCCTGGCCACCAGCCGAAGATCGGGGGGTGGATTAGGGGACTCTCACTCTTGCGAGTTCACCGAGTCTCGACCTTAATGACGCGATGGTCATGTTCCCACAGAGAGAACATGAGTCATCCACGAGCGCTACTCTAGTATGATCAAGCCCAAACATACTAGACAACGCTCGTGCCCATCAGAGTCCGATACCAAGCTGCCGCAACCATTCTTTTTTTTTTATTTTTTTTTTAAATGCACGGGCGAGCCGTCTTTAAAAAGACGTGCCGCGTGCGAGCTCTTTTTGTGAGAGGAGAGAAAACTCTGCGATGTTGAAGCGAGCAGGGAGAAACACACTCACTGGCAGATCACTGCACAGACCAGCAGGCAATGTGAATTCGCTGCAGATCGCCGTCACACCAACACCGGAGAGTGGCTCGTCTCGTAGAGCGAAGTCAGAAATAGCTGTGGAGTGAAGAGATACTCTTGGCTCCGAAGCGAAAACATGATCTGCCTTTGCCGGCGTCTCTCCTTTTATACCCACGTGGTGGGGCGGAGATACGCTATGCAAATTCCGCAGACCCATGGCATTTCATTGCCATAGGCTTGTTTTGTAATACTCGAAGTCGATAGGCTTTCTAGGCGAAACCCCCATTCTCCGTCATCCGACGTAACTCGGAGTGACTACGAAAGGGAACTCACCATTATCTGAATAATCACGAGCTGTTGCTGCACTTGGAGTAGACAGATATACAGTCTTGTTATCATCGACTTCAGTTACTGAAATTTTTCAAGAAGAGCATAGAAGAAACACATGAAGATCTGTTTTTATATCCATGTCTTTGAACTATTTATAAGATGTCTGAGCAAAATTTAGAAAAGTGGTCCTTCTGTGGCATGCTAGCAGTTACATTAGCAACTTGTTACTTGTTAAATATGTTCCTCGATTTTTATGCGATAAAATCTCTGATGTGATAATCTCTGCTTCCAAATACAAAAACATACGTGTACATCTTAAGTTATTTCTCAATAAAATAACCAATGTGGTTAAGTCATCATTTTACAAAATCAGACTCCATTTTATTCATCTGTGACAAATCAAACAAAAACTCACTGTTGGATGGTAAAGCAGTGGTGTTAGGACTTGATGGTACACTTGAAGCTGCAAAGAAACATAAACCAAAGCACATTGTAACAGTCATTGGCTCCATTTATTTTACATGTTCAAGCTAAGCATATTAGAAACATATTCAAACTGAACATGTTGTAAAGTCTTTGAACTATATGGTAGAAACATACTCAAACAGAATATGTTGTAAAGTATTTGAACTATAGGGTAGAAACATACTCAAACAAAGTCTTTGAAGTATTTGTTAGAAACATACTCAAACAAAACATGTTGTGATGTGTTTAAACCAATTGTGTATAACAACAAATTTGTATAAAATAATGCATCATGTCTGACGTGGTGTACTATGTGTAGGTTTCTGCCATAGCAGGTGCTCTTGTTTTCCACTATTTGCAAAGTCTGTGTTAGAATAAGCTACAAACAAGTAAGTTAATATTTAAACAATGAATGCAATTAGCATGTTTTGCATAACTGTCTAGCTTAAAGGACAAGTTCGGTATTTTACACTTAAAGCCCTGTTTTAAGATTGTTTCTGATGAAATAGAACGGTTAAGATTGAAATTTGGACAAATGCTGCTGTCCCGAGAATTTTAGGTTTCTGTGTTAGCACCCCCCCCCCCCCCCCCCCACCTCCACAATGGTTTCATAGGGGCACTGGAACAATATCATTCATAAAACGCATTAAACGTTAGTTTTCAAAGACGTGAAACTCACCGAGTGGTCTGGGGTGTTCACTGATATGCTCACACAAACATGCTGGAAAAGATGCTTTCCAACAGGTTTTATCGTAGTTTTTGTCCAACTCCATTGACTTGTATTGGATGTTCTGTGAGGTACGTTATTACTCCGCCGACGGAAACGGAAATGGGGTTGTTTGTATTCTTTCTGTAGTCTTCCAGTCGCGGTATCGTAGGCTACGCTATCCAAACATTGGCAAAGGTGCATTATCGCCACCAACTGGGCTGGAGTGTCTATTATTCAAGCTCTCAACGGAAGAATGTCCGGTTGTGAGGCGTTTGGAAAAATAGGTCCACAGTTTTGTAACGAATGGTAAAACACCTGTTGGAAAGCATCTTTTGCAGCGATTTTTGTGTGAGCATATCAGTGAACACCCCACACCACTCGGTGAGTTTCACGTCTTTGTAAACTAAAGTTTAATGCCTTTTATGAATGATATTGTTCCAGTGCCCCTATGAAACCATTGTGGAGGTGGGGGGTGCTAACACAGAAACCTAAAATTCTCGGGACTGCAGCATTTGTCCAAATTTCAATCTTAACCGTTCTATTTCATCAGAAACTATCTTAAAACAGGGCTTTAAGTGTAAAATACCGAACTTGTCCTTTAACTAGTGTAGCAGGGTGGAATAAGTCCACCTATTGAGAGAGCATGTGCATGCGTGTGGCTTATTGGCTGCCCTTGTATGGAGTATAAAAGAGGTGGGTTTTAGCGACTAGATATGCGTCTTGGTATTGCCGTGATGTCAGGTCATCTGTTGCCGCCGAAGGTTTAAACTAAGTCCTTGTCTTCCTGTCTGCTGTGCGCTCGCTGGCTACTTATCAGGTATGTTGTTCAGCCGTGTTATAAACAAGTGTTGACCATGTTTAGCTGCTTTCAGTGAAATATTCATAGCATGTCATTTACAGCGGCATGTTTCTGATCGGGTGGCTGTATTCCTGCATGGAGTGCGACCATGAACGGTTTGTTTACATTGCAATGAACATCTCGCGGTATGTATAATTATAGCTTTGTTGCTTTTAGTAATCTGTTACTCTTTTTAACATATTGTTGTTCTGCTCTGCAGATCTGAGGGTCCTCCCTGCCTCCTTAATGGGATTCAGCGTCAATATTAAATCGCGTCTGATTGTGACTACGTTGCTGTTTTGCCTCTACGTCTAATCTTGTAGTAACGTTAACTGTGCGCACATCGTTGCGGTGTCGTTACGCGTCTCGGTCGGGGCTGGTGCAGCTTGCTGGCTGGCCTGTTTGATCGTTTGTTTTTGCATCAGTATATTGAGTTTATTTTTATGATTTTTTTTTTTTGTGATGGTTCATAATTCACTCTGGGCATTGTAATTTATCACTGCTGAAAGTCTGAGTGAATTGTGCTTTTATTTGTTCTCTCTTAGTCATTTGTATGTTTCCTTTTTGTGGTTGTTTCTTGTTGTTAAATCTATATTGTTTTATAAGTTGTGTTTCTGTGTTATTTTCTTTCCAGGAGCTGAAAAGAAAAGAGACAGAGTTGCATGAGACAGATATACAATCTTGTGATCACTGACTTCAGTTACTGAATATTTTCAAGCAGAGCATAGTAGGAACACATGAAGATTTTTCTTGTCATTTCCATGCATTTGAACTATTTATAAGATGTCTGAGCAATTATTCATTATGCCTAGAAAGTGGTCAGTGTGTGGCTTTCTGCTAGCAATTAAATTAGCATCTTGTTACTTGTTCAATATGGCCGCTGGTTGTGCCAAAAACTTTCCTCTGTCAGAACCCCACCTCACAAGACTATAAGGAGAAGCTATCACACAATGTCCTGTTCTAGGTAATCAAAATGCCTTTCTTATTTTCTAATAAAATTAGTCTATTAAGATGTCTGTCAACTGGATAGCTCAGTCTTTCCCAGTTCTATCCCATCTCCCTTATCTGACCCATCCATTTTAATCTCTACTAATCTTGGTATTGAAGTCTCTACTAATGAGCTGATGAGTTGAACCAGTAGTGTTTGATTAGAAAAAAAAAAAAAAGTTTACCGTTGGTTTTTCCCTTCAAAAAAAGGGCTGATAAGCTTACTAACCAGTGTTGGGCAAGTTACTTTTAAAAAGTAATTAGTTACAGTTACTAGTTACTTCTTCCAAAAAGTAACTAAATTAGTAACTCAGTTACAAATTTTAAAAGTAACTAGTTACTTATGAAAGTAACTATTGCGTTACTTTCAAGTAAAATTAAATTTTAAATGCTCAAATGTGACCCCACCTCTACCCCTCTTTAACGGAACTTAAAATACATGTGCATGTTCAATTATTTATGATAAATTTGAATATTATAATGAAATGGACATTTAATACAATACATTATTAACAGAAACATGAAACATTGTACACGCATCTAAAAAAAAAATGTTGCTGTGGGACAAAGTGAGACTAGCCTCCAATCAAACGCCATGTATGTAGATATTATGTTTATATAGTGGATCAATGCAAATAACACAATAGATGTTTTGGAAATTTTGATATTTATTGCCCCTCAACAGGCCACAACTGGGCAAAATTAAATTAAGCTTGTTAAGCTCGTCGCCATACCTGTCTCTCGTTGACTGACTGGCTTGTGTTGTTCCTTGTGTGTCCTGTCCTGCCCGACTATGCGTTATGATGGGTCGTTCGCAATTCATGAGCGTTAGCCGTTAGTGATGATGGGTCGTTCGCGAATGAGCGTTAGTGATGATGGATCGACTCGTTCGCGAATGAGCTTTTGATGGGTCGTTCGCGATTCGCGAATGAGCCGACTCTAAGAGCCGGCTCTTTTAGGTGAACGTTGGGAGCTGGCTCGCATATCTGAAGAGCCGACTCTATTTTTTACAAATTTAGCCTATAGAAATTAAATGATTATGTAATAAAAATTGAAATATTATAGTCAAAGTCATTTAAAGAGCCGTTTATGAGCCAAAAGAGCCGGCTCTTTTCAGTGAGCTGAGTCAAAAGAGCCGAATGCCCATCACTACTATGCGTGCTTTCGAACACCCGCCCAACTCTACCTCTGATTGGCTTACAATGACATTTTACTCTACCTTATAGCCAATCGTCAGCATTTATGCGCTGTCTCGTGCTCTGCCCACTAACCAAGGAAGAACAGTAAAAAAAGTATTTGCCTCTCGCTCAGAGATCTAGTTGGTCTGATGAAAAAAAAAACAGCTTCATCAGTTATAGTAACGCGCCGCATTTTTTGGCAGTAACGGTAA
Source organism: Gila orcuttii (assembly GCA_026230005.1). Classification (NCBI taxonomy): domain Eukaryota; kingdom Metazoa; phylum Chordata; class Actinopteri; order Cypriniformes; family Leuciscidae; genus Gila; species Gila orcuttii. The sequence goes on along the minus strand of JAPDVR010000001.1, from coordinate 48,890,409 downwards.
CGGCGTTATTAAGATGAGAAGAGTAATCAATTAGATTACTCGTTACTGGAAAAAGTAATGCCGTTAGTAACGGCGTTGTGACGTCCGGTTCGTGAACGAATCGTTCTTTTGAACCGGTTCTTTTTAGTGAACCAGTCGAACCAGTGCACTAAATCGGACTGAATCGTTCGAAACAGTTTGCGTCTTGCGTCAGCGCTGATCCACAAGTTACTAAAGTTACTCACTTTCAGACATGCCTGACAGTCCCTATAACTCGAAATAAACCAATATCCTGGAGTATATTTTACCCCAGTAAATCCAAAAGTTCACTGAACTGAGACATGTTGTGCTGAGAGAAGTGATGAGCACGAGCAGCTGATACGGAGCATGATACAGCACATTTTAATGTCTGATTTGCACATCATGTATGAATTGTACATGACTTGGACAGACATAATGAATGCGTTTTCTCGCCTGGGATACAAACACGTTGAAACTGCATTCACTCAAGGTCATGCTGTTCTCTTCACTGTGCTTGCGGCCAGCTTCCTTACGTACAGGAAGTGACCCCGCCTCAGCGCTCCACACCATGGTCGGCTGTAACATGGCGTAAGGGATTTGCAGAGCGCTACACGGAAACTCAAAAGGCGTCTCAAGTGATGCGCCACTTCCTTCCAAAGCGCTCCAGCTGAGCCACCACAAGAGGGCGCAACCTCCTCGCCTAACAAGGCCAGCACCACCGGTCTCTAAGCCACGACCAGCGGCTGAAGTCCGTCACCGCTCACGCTCAGCAAAGCGCTGACAGTTCCCAGAGAGGCGTGGTCCCCGACCCAAGATTGTGTTGAACCCCGAGCCTCGCAAGCCTTCCTAGCCAAAGGAAGAAAGAAACAGAGCTTAAGTCCCGCCGAGGCCGGACCAAGCTCCAAAAGACTTCTCAAACATTTCCCAGTTCCCTCTTCTCAGGCGACTGGAAATGTGAATACTGCAGTAAATGGGTCTGTTATGAAACACGCACACCTGCAAACAAACGCCGTTTTTACGGCAACGCAAATAAAGCACAAAAATAGCTATTTTTTGTCTGCGTCATATGTAGGTCACGTGCCCGCTGTGAAGCGCGCGCGCCCTCACACATACACTGGTTCCACAGTAACTGCTCCCCAGTTCATGCTGTAAATGTAGATCATGTGCCCACTCTGAAGTACGCACATCTACACACAAGCACTGCAAACACGGTCTCAAGCCCCCCCCCTCAGCTCAGGCTGTATGTGTAAAAAGTGTAGTTCATGCGCCTATAGCGAAATGTGTGTGCCTACATATAAACACGACCAACGAGTCTTCAACTCTCTTCCCGCTCACAGCGGAAGAGTTAATAAATGTAGAAAGGGTACTAAGGGTACACAAACAAACTGTCCCCATAGTGTCAGTTCCCCACTGTGTGTTAGTGAGAAATGTGATAAAGGAGGCGCCTGTGGGAATGCGCGCGCCCCGAACCATAAGCGCTGTTCATGCAGCACAAAACACACAGAACAACTGGGCGGCCGGGTCCCTATATCACAGCGGCCCCCCTCTGGTCTCTATAGCTATGCGGGCCAAGCCCTGGGAGTCTATCCCCGGTATATCAGAATGGGTGTTGAACATAATAAAACGAGGCTACTCGCTACAGTTCGCTCGCAGACCCCCACGCTTTTCAGCCGTGGTCATGACGACAGTAGAAGGGGGCGTGGCTCACGTTCTCCGCTCAGAAGTGTCGAAACTGTTAGAAAAGGGTGCTGTAGAACCAGTTCCCCTTTCAGAAAGCGAGGCAGGCTTTTACAGTCGCTAATTCCTCGTCCCAAAGAAGGATGGTGGTCTCAGGCCCATCCTAGACCTCAAACACCTGAACGAAGCGCTGATGACGCCCGTTCAGGATGCTGAAAACCAAACAAATACTCGTGCATATCCACCCGGGAGATTGTTTTTTCTCAGTGGATCTGATGGATGCGTACTTTCACATTCAGATCTCGCCCCATCACAGGCCATTCCTGAGATTCGCATTCGAAGGGCAGGCTTACCAGTATACAGTACTACCCTTCGGCCTATCTTTAGCACCCCGTACATTTACGAAGTGTATGGACGCGGCACTTACCCCCCTGAGACAGCGAGGAGTGCGGGTGTTAAACTACCTCGACGATTGGCTAATCATAGCTCAGTCGAAAGCGCAGTTAATAATGCACAGATCCTGGCTCCTCAGCCACCTAGAATGCCTGGGTCTCAGGATCAACACTTCCAAAGCACACTGTTTCCCAGCCAAAAAAATTCTTTCTGGGCATAGTGTTAGACTCTGTGCAAATAAGAGAGCGCCTCTCAGCAGAGCGTGCGCTCGTCATTCAGCGCCTGGCAGCATCTTTCAGAGCGAACGCCTGCACTCCTCTCAAAAGATTTCAGAGGATCTTGGGTCTGATGGCTGCAGCATCATCGGTACTCCAGCTAAGACTGCTAAACATGCGTCCCCTTCAACGCTGGTTAAACCAACGTGTACCAGCTCATGCGTGGCAATCTGGCCAACTACGAATCAGAGCGACCCACGGCTGCATCAAAGCCCTGGCTCCCTGGAAGGTGACAGACTGGTATCAGTCTGGCGTGAGTTTGGGTGTGATGTCAAGGAGAAAGATGATCTCGACAGACACATCCAATTTGGGCTGGGGAGCCCTGTACGAGGGCAGGCCCACCTCTGGTCTTTGGTCGAACCCAGAGAGGAGCCTGCATATAAACTGTCTAGAGATGAAAGCGGTCGCACTAGCCCTGAGAGCTTTTCTCTTATATTTGAAGAACCACCATGTCCTGGTTCGAACAGACAATATGGCAGTGGTGTCATACATAAATCACCAGGGCGGGCTCAGGTCGAACAACCTACATATCATGGCCAAGAGCATCATTATATGGGCTCAGCACAACCTGCGATCCCTGAGGGCGGCGCACGTGCCAGGTTTTCGGAACCAGGGTGCGGATATGTTATCCAGAGACAACGTTCCCCCAGAGGAATGGTCTCTTCACCCACAGACAGTGCAATTGATATGGAGCATCTTCGGCGAGGCAGAGGTCTACCTCTTCACCTCAGAAGACAACGCTCACTGCCAGACATTTTTTTCAAACGAAGTGTCTCACAGAGGGAGTGATGAAAACCATTACTGAAGCGAGAGTGCCTTCGACTAGGCTCCTCTATGCTTGCTCAAAAATGGGTGGTATTTTCGGGCTGGTGTAAAACACGGAGCCTGGATCCCTACTCATGCGAGATACCAAGTGTACTCACCTTTTTACAAGAGCTTTTGGAAGCGGGTCGCACCCCCTCCACGCTCAAAGTATATGTGGCGGCCATAACAGCATCTCACGCTCTTGTGGCCGGGAAACCACTAGGGAAAAATTACCTCATTGTGTGCTTCCTTAGAGGAGCGAGAAGGTTGAACCCTCCACGACCCCCCTCTGTGCCCATCTGGGACCTCTCCACGGTCCTGGAGGCAATGAAGGGTGCTCCATTTGAGCCGCTCAGATCTGCTGACTTAAAGCATCTCTAGCTCAAAACTGCTTTTCTGCTGCCGCTCACGTCAGTCAAAAGAGTAGGTGATTTACAAGCGCTGTCAATGAACGCTTCCTGCCTTGAGTTTGGCCCAAACGACTTCAGAGTCGTCCTCAAACCAAGACATGGTTATGTTCCTAAAGTGCTCTCGACTCCGTTCAGAGCACAGGTTATTTCGTTGGTTGCTCTTTCCTCGCCAGACGACGAAGGAGACGCGAACTTACTCTGCCCTGTCAGGGCTCTCAGAATTTATATGGAGCGTTCTGCCCCGTTCAGACAGTCAGAAAAGCTCTTTATCTGCTTTGGTGGCCGCACTAAAGGGCTTGCCGTTTCAAAGCAGAGATTATCGCGCTGGATAGTGGACGCTATCGTGCTGGCTTATTATTCTAAGGGCCTTCATTGCCCCTTAGGCGTCAGAGCTCATTCCACCAGTGGTATGGCCTCGTCTTGGGCTTGGTCGAGTGGAATACCTATTCAAGATTTCTGTGCGGCAGCCGGCTGGGCCTCGCCGTCCACATTTATAAAATTTTATAATCTAGAAGTGCCAGCTTTGCAAGCGAAGGTTCTTTCAGTATAAATGTAAACACATTTCCCCAGCCATAGGGCTCGACACATGTCTGGTTGGCCATTGAACAAAAGGTTCTTATACACATTCCCTATATGAAGCTCGTCTTTGACTGGCTTATATTAGGCTCATATATTCACTCTGTTAAGTCTCAGACAGTTGCCTCGGGCTATAGTAGGGCGAAGTTAGTACGCACAACGCTTTGAATGGGGTTCCCATAGCGTAAGCTAGCTTACGCAATACGAGAGACCTCTCGAAAGGGAACTACTTTGGTTACTAACGTAACCTCAGTTCCCTGAGAGGAGGGAACGAAGTATTGCGTAACTTGCCGTGCTACTGTACTGTGTTTGTGTATCGCTTCAGTCGATTAAACCTGAGCTCCCTAGGTGAGACCTGGTCCTGTATAGACTCGAACCACGCCCATTTTGGCGGACTCTGATGTGCCAAGGCGCGAAATGCCCTGATTGGTTCGAGCATCAGAGCTGCCACGCCATAGGTTCGAGCAGTTTGCCGCAGCACAGCCAATGACCGCACTCGCGCTCATCTGTGTCTGCTGTGCAGCTTCACTGCATTTTAAAGTTTTGCTTCAGTATTCTCGAGAAAAGGAGTTTTCCCATAGCGTAAGCAATACTTCGTTCCCTCCTCTCAGGGAACTGAGGTTACGTTAGTAATCAAAGTAGTTCTCGGATCACCAGTACAGAACCGAACATAACGTATTAAACTGTAGTGTGTAAACACACACAGACCTACGGCTTCAGCGGTTCTCGAATCACCAGTACAGAACCGAGAACTGTTTCTTTCGGACACATTCGATACGGAGAACCAATGAGCTGGAGATGCTGTGCATGCGTGATAGTACCGTCTCTGAACCGGACATTCCTTTGGCCGACTGATGCTGTGCTGATACACAAGCACGGGTGAACCGAGGACTTAAAGGCAGGGTAGGCAATGTGTTTCTAAAACACTTTTTGCCAAATTTGTTTAAACTGTCTTTATATACCAATACATATCTAAAATGTTAGTACTCTGAAAAGGAGTTTATAAAAATAGAGTGTCTGTAGTCCTCTCAGGGCTGCAATAAACACAGCTCATTATTCCATTCGGACCAAGTGTTCTGAATGACTGGGCGACTGTCACTCTCCCTCGCTGCTATGGCTACCAGCCCTCCTGCAACAGGAGCTGCCCACATGCACGCACTTGGTTGACCTGCTCTTTTCGGAAGAGGAGAGGCGCGTACCGACCGCAAGCCACGAAGTCTCACAATTATGGCAGAGAAAGAGCAGTCAAAATTCCCAGTACCACCTGTACCTGCATATACAGTCAGCGCAGGCAAACAAGGCAAAAAAAGGTGATGTCACTCCATGCACTGTGCTCCTCTCCGCTCGGTGCTGGTAAACGCGCCCTCCAGCTGAGTGGTCGGCATCACGCGTTCATGTGTTTTGGGGGTGTGGCTTTGGAAGGAGCCCAGAAGGGAGGGGGTGGGAATTTCTCTGTTGGATACTTTCAAAATCCAGCAGTTCTCTGCTATTTTCTCAAACCTACCTAATGTAAGTACTCTGAAAAGGAGTTTATAAAAATAGAGTGTCTGTAGTCCTCTCAGGGCTGCAATAAACACAGCTCATTATTCCATTCGGACCAAGTGTTCTGAATGACTGGGCGACTGTCACTCTCCCTCGCTGCTATGGCTACCAGCCCTGCTGCAACAGGAGCTGCCCACATGCGCGCACTTGGTTGACTCGCTCTTTTCGGAAGAGGAGAGGCGCGTACCGACCGCAAGCCACAAAGTCTCACAATTATGGCAGAGAAAGAGCAGTCAAAATTCCCAGTACCACCTGTACCTGCATATATAGTCAGCGCAGGCAAACAAGGCAAAAAAAGGTGATGTCACTCCATGCACTGTGCTCCTCTCCGCTCGGCGCTGGTAAACGCGTCCTCCAGCTGAGTGGTCGGCATCACGCGTTCATGTGTTTTGGGGGTGTGGCTTTGGAAGGAACCCAGAAGGGAGGGGGTGGGAGTTTCTCTGTTGGATACTTTCAAAATCCAGCAGTTCTCTGCTAGTTTCTCAAACCTACCTAACCCTGCCTTTAAATGAGGGGCCGAATTTAGCGAAATGTAAGTTTATTTAATAACAAATAAAATGATGAAGACGATTTATTCACTTTATATCAGTGGTCTCAAACTCACTTCCTGGAGGGCCACAGTTCTGCACAGTTTAGCTCCAACCAGCTCAAACTCACACCTGCAAGGAAGTTTCTAGCAATCCTGAAGACCTTGATTAGCTGAATCAGGTGTGTTTGATTAGGGTTGGAGCAAATCTGTGCAGAGCTCTGGCCCTCCAGGAATTGAGTTTGAGACCACTGCTTTATATCTTTAAGACATGTAAAACATCCGCGTTTTTGCACATCGCCTGTACAGGGTTCATTTGCAAAACGTAAATGTAAGAAACTTATCCAAGATGATTATGACGATGAGTACTATTATTTAACTGAAGTTATGATTACAAATGCCTTTATTTGAATGTATTTTTATCTGCCGGGATGATAGAATTGACGTCATTACGTGAGGACGTAAAAGAACTGGTGAACCGTTTTTTTTAACTGGTTAATTGAAACGAACTGTCCGAAAGAACCGGTTCGCGGAAAAGAACAGGACTTCCTATCACTAACAGAAAACAAGAGAAAATCAATTAGTAAACTGGCAACTTGTAGCTTCTGTAATATGATAAGTTATAAATAAATTAATATACAGAGATTAACAAGTAACATTTATGGACATAATGCTTCTAATTATATAATGCTCTTCCCAAAAGAGTTCCAGCCAAATTAATTGCTTTACGGTTGTTGGGTGTGGGTCAGACTTGACAAGACATTGGTTAGACACTCATTGATCGAGGCCTTGATCGATTCCTCCTGTCTGCCTTGCTGCTGAGTGGTTTGCTTCTGTAAGCTCTGTATTGATTTCTGTTTTGAGTCTTTATTTACTATCATTCCGTGTTGTTTATATTGCTAATTATATCTTACTCATCACAACACATTAATCTAACATCGCTACTTCTATCTAAATCGTTATCACAAGCACAACACGCTAGTAATTAGGTTAGCCTGCACAACACGCTAGTAACTCGCTAGCCTGTTAACGCGCCATCCGTGCCTGTTGTCTTTATTTATTTATTTATTTTTTCTCTCGCGTGCTCGCGCCATCCGTGCCTGCCGTCTTTATTTATTTATTTTTTCTCTCGTGCACTTGCACCTTTTACGAATCCATCAAATAACTGTGGTAAGTATAGGATTAGTCAACAAACACGGTGAGTAATGTCTTCTCCTGTTATTGTCACTTGCACTTCATGTCACATGTATAGTATAGCCTTCTCTGTCAGCAATATTGGATTTACATGTGATAAATGCAGGGAGACAGTCAGGCTGACAGAGAAGATTTCAGAACTAGAGACACGCATCCAAACTTTAATTGAGGATAGTAAGAGTGCAAGGGCTTTAGATACTGCTTTGGATGCGACTAGCTTAGTGAACTCTGTACATTGTTCGGTTCCGGCTGTAGAGCCCGTGCAGCAGGGCAACTGGGTGACCGTGAGACGCTGTAGTCGCGGGACAAAACACCGCTCTTCCGTTCTGATTACAACATTAAACAGGATCTTCCCACTCAGTGAAACACCCACTGAGAATCCTGTTGAATGTGCCCTAGTTATTGGCGATTCTATTACACAAACGTGAACATCGAGAAACCAGCCACCATAGTCACATGTTTGCCGGGAGCCAGCATCAAAGCAAATTTAAAAGTGCTGGCTAATGCTAATTGTAAATTATCTAAGATTATTATTCATGTTGGCACTAATGATGTTCGACTTCGCCAGTCGGAGATTACTAAAATTAATGTTAAAAAGCTGTGTGAACTCGCAAGTACGATGTCAGGCACTGTAATTTGCTCTGGCCCCCTTCCTGTTTGCCGGAGTGATGAGATACTTAGTGGACTGTGCTCACTCAATGGCTGGCTGTCTAAGTGGTGTCCACAAAAAAATAAAGAATTCATAGACAATTGGAAAAGTTTTTGGGGCAGACCTGACCTGTTGAAAAGAGATGGTATCCGTCCCTCCTGGGATGGTGCAACTCTTCTCTCTAGTAATATGGCACATAATCTTAGAGCTCAAACATGAATTGGGGCTAAGGTCAGGAAGCAGACAGACTGGCTAAACCGACCGTCTGCTAGCTGTCTCACGTCACTGAAGTCAGATAAATCCCATCACATAGAGACTCTTTCACCTAGATATAATCATATAGAGACTGCTTCGGTTCCCCAAAGGACATACAAAAAACTCCTGAACCCTTTTAAGGGTAAAAATTTAGAAAAAGCAGATATAATACAGATGAACAAATGATAAAGCTCGGGTTGGTGAATATTCGATCCCTTACTTCAAAAGCACTTATTGCTGATTACAGATTATAACTTAGATGTGCTGTGTTTGACAGAAAACTGGCAGAAACCAGAAACCAGACAATTACATTACTTTAAATGAGTCCACACCGCAAGATTACTGTTATAAACATGAGCCTCGTCTGAAAGGCAAAGGGGGAGGTGTTGCTGTAATTTATAGTAATATCTACAAGGCAGTAGATTTTATAATAGATAGTGCTAATAGATAGTAATATATATTAGCCAGCAGCCATATCACTCTGTAGCCCAAGACTGGTTGCCCACTGAAGCTAAGCAGGGCTGAGCCTGGTTAGTACCTGGATGGCAAACCTCCTGAGAAAACCAAGTTGCTGCTGGAAGAAGTGTTAGTGAGGCCAGCAGGGGGTGCTAACCCTGTGGTCTGTGTGGGTCCTAACAATGAGTAGGTCCTGACATGTGTATAGTGTATGGTATACAGTATAGTGATGGGGACACTATACTGTTAAAAATGCACCGTCCTTCGGATGAGACGTTAAACCGAAATCCTGACTCTGTGTGGTCATTAAAAATCCCAGGATGTCCTTTGAAAAAGAGTAGGGGTGTAACCCTTTAAAAAATGCCAAATTTGCCCCTTGGCCTCTGCCCATCATGGCCTCCTAATCATCCCCATATACTGATTGGCTTCATCACTGTGTCCTCTCCACCAGTAAGCTGGTGTGTGGTGGGCATTCTGGCACAATATGGCTGCAGTCGCATCATCCAGGTGGATGCTGCACATTGGTGGTGGTTGAGAAGATTCCCCCTTCCATGTAAAGCACTTTGAGTACCCAGAAAAAGCGCTATATAAATGTAACAAATTATTATCTTCAGAATTACTGAGAAGTCTAGTTTTTAATATAATTCTTTTGAAGTGTTGGTGCTTAATGTAACACTATCTAGTGTAAATGATAAATCACGTTTGAGATTTGTGCTGGCTACTGTATACATGCCACCAGGTTACCATATAGACTTTATCAAAGAATTTGCTGATTTTCTATCAGAGATAGTACTAGCTGCAGATAAAGTCCCAATTGTTGGTGATTTTAATAAACATGTAGATAACGAAAAAGATGCATTGGGATTGGCATTTAAAGACATTCTGAACTCTATTGGAGTTAGACAACACATATCAGGACCTACTCATTGTCGTAATCATACTCTAGATCTAATATTAACGCATGGAATCAATGTTGATGCCGTTGAAATTCTACAGCAGTGCGGTGATATCTCAGATCGTTATCTAGTCTTGTGTATACTTCATTTAGCCAAGGCTGCAAAGTCGACTCCATGTTATAAATATGTTAGACCTATCACTTCTGCCACTAAAGATCGCTTTATTAATTATATTCCTGACCAGTTTCATCTCCTTAGCATCCAAGATAGCTTAGAAGAACTCCATATTGCGACATAAACTTTTGACACAGTTGCTCCTTTGCGCTTAAAGAAGATTAAAGAAAATAGTCCAACACCGTGGTACAACGAGCACACTCAGGCCCTTAAGAGAGCAGCCAGAAAAATGGAGCGCAACTGGAAGAAAACAACACTAGAAAATAAACAAAACCCTAGGTATGTATTTTAAACAGTGGCTAAATTAACGAAAAATAAAGTTTCCAAGCAGTACAGCAGTAATGACTTTATGAACTTCTTTACTTACAAGATTGATAATATCAGGGAGAAAATTATAACTATGCAACCGTCTACTACAGTATCGCATCAGACAGTGCATTGTAGTCTCCCTGAGAAAAAATTGTATTCATTCATTGCTATAGGAGAGGAAGAATTTTCTAAACTCGTTAAATCATCTAAATCGACAATGTATGTTAGACCCTAAACCGACTAAGCTATTGAAAGAGATGCTTCCAGAGGTCATAGATCCTCTTCTTAATATCATTAATTCATCTTTGTCATTAGGATACGTACCAAAAACTTTTAAGCTGGCTATGATTAAACCGCTTGTTAAAAAAACGCAACTTGATCCTACAGAATTAGTCAATTACAGCCCGATCTCGAATCTACTTTTTCTGTCAAAGATACTAGAAAAGGCAACATCCTCACAACCATGTTCCTTTTTTAGAAAGAAATGGTATCTGTGAGGATTTTCAGTCAGCATTTAGCCCATACCATAGTACTGAGACAGCTCTCATCAGAGTCACAAATGATTTGCTCTTATCATCCGATCATGGTTGTATCTCTCTATTAGTGTTACTCGATCTTAGTGCTGCATTTGATACCATTGACCACAACATTCTTTTAAATAGACTTGAAAATTATGTTGGCATTAGTGGAATTGCATTAGCATGGTTTAAATCATAATTATCTGACCGTTATCAGTTTGTAGATTAAATGAAGAGATGTCTTATCAATCAAAAGTTCAGTATGGCGTACCTCAAGGCTAAGTACTAGGACCGTTGCTGTTCACTCTGTACATGCTACCCTTAGGAGATATCATTAGGAAGCATGGCATTAGTTTTCACTGTCATGCTGATGATACTCAGCTCTATATTTCTTCACGACCCTGACGAAACTTACCAATTCACAAAATTAACGGAATGCATAGCTGATATAAAAAACTGGATGACTAGTAATTTCCTACTACTTAATTCTGAAAAAACAGAGATTCTAATTATTGGACAAAAAACTTCCTCATGTAATAACCTAGAATACTGTCTAACACTTGATGGCTGCTCTGTCAAGTCTTCACAATCGGTTAGGAACCTTGGTGTGCTCTTTGATACCAATCTTTTATTTGAAAGTCACTTGTCTAGTATCTGTAAAACCGCATTTTTCTATCATAAAAATATATCTAAATTACGTCATATGCTCTCAATGAACAAATGCAGAACAATTAGTTAATGCGTTCATGACATCAAGGTTAGATTATTGTAATGCTATTATGGGTGGTTGCCCTGCACGCTTAATAAACAAACTACCAGTTTCAGTTCTTATCAGAACCAGGAAGTATGACCATATTAGCCTGGTTCTGTCAACACTGAACAACATTGGCTCCCTATTAAACATAGTATACATTTTAAAATATTGCTGATTACTTACAAAGCACTAAATGGTTTAGCTTCCCAGTACTTGAGCGAGCTCTTTACGCATTATAGTCCTTCACATCTATTGCGATCTCAAAATTCCGGCCAGTTGATAATACCTAGAATATCAAAATCGACTGCTGCCGTTAGATCCTTTTCCTATTTAGCACCTAAACTTTGGAACAGCACCCTAACATTTTCCAGGAAGCAGACACACGCTGTCAGTTTAAATCTAGATTAAAAACACATCCCTTCAACCTGGCATACACATAAACACTATACATTCCTATAATTCAAATCAGTTAAATGATTATTAGGCTGCATAAATTAGGTCAGCCGGAACCGGGAACACTTCCTATAACACCTGATGTACTCATTACATCATAAAAAGAATGGCATCTAAACTAGTCTTTCTGTTTATTCCGAGGTTTACTGTAATCAGATGGATCCGGGCCGTATCCAGATCAGATGGTGGACCTGTGCCTAGACACGACCACAACACATACCTGAAGTGTCAGCAGAGCTTGTGTCAACTAGACTCTCCCCTGTGAAGGCCTCATCGACACGACACCCATCGGGCGCTGATTCTCAACAAACTCGTCCTCATACGCGCGTGATGACTCCGATCTTCAACCAGATGAACTGCATAATATAATGTTCCGATCCAATCTGACTTCTGACCTGTAATACTGCCTGAATCATAATCATACACTGTTCGTTCGTTGGCCAGAGGAGAACTGGCACCCCGACTGAGCCTGGTTTCTCCCAAGGTTTTTTTCTCCATTCTGTCACCTGATGGAGTTTTGGTTCCTTGCCATTGTCGCCTTTTTCGCCTTTCTTCGCCTTTGTCACCATTAGCTTTTGGCTTGCTTAGTTGGGGACATTTAATTTTATTTTTAACAATATTATTACAACATTATTTTCCTGTTATCTCTGTAAAGCTGCTTTGAAACAATCTGCATTGTAAAAAGCGCTATATAAATAAAGGTGACTTGACTTGACACTCGGATGTGACTTTTCTCTCACATGTTAACAGACTTGTGAATAGTTGCATCCTGTGTCTGACTTTCTGAGGGATTAGGCTACTTTGCTGCTGACATTTCCTGTTCAGCCCTGCTCTCTGCTTGTCTGTGTTTGTGACCCTTTGCATGACTCAAGGATCTTAACACAACTGGTGAAAGAAAGATGAGTATTCAAAGTCTAATAAACGAATACAATCATCCCTTTGTGAAAGGGAAGTACACTTTTACTTACTTTTAAAATGCCTTGGGTCTGTGGAATTTGCATAGCGCAACTCCACCACACTGCGTGGGTATAAAAGGAGGGACGCTGGCAATCTTGCATTATATTTTCCTGCTGAGGAGCCGAGACTGAACTCACAGCGGTTATGGTCCTCAGGGAACGAGGGTTACATACGTAACCAAAACGTTCCATTTCGTTCAGTCACTCTGAGTCACGTCAGTGACTGACGAAATGGGGGACCCATTTTAATCACGCCACAGCGGCTGTCTTCCAGTGCCCTGTGCAAGACTGAGCTCCCTGTCATGAAATTAGCACGGATGAAGGGCTAGGCTTAACGCAGGAATACCAAGGTACACTGGGTGGCATATCCCAGGTGGAATATGTAACACAGTGCCTACCCATAGGGAGGACTTAGAATACACATATGACCCGAGTGCGGGATACATACGGAAACTCAGGGGTATCCAGCCCGCAGGGTGGAATGTTTCAACCTCGAGGCAAGGGAAAGACACATGCTTGGAGGAGACTTATTGTGGAAATACACATGTGGGGGTTGCCCAATGGGGGAACCATGCACACAGAGGCACCTACACTGTGACGGCATCAATAGTGCAGGAGGAACTCAGGGTCTAAGAAGAATTCATCTGAGTGAAATAGCGCACGTATCCAGTCCGTGCAGTGGAATGGCGCAGCAAGCGATGACACCGAGCAGGTCCTACTTACTGCCTAGTGGAAGTGAGTACATGAGAGGACACTGGCTCTACCTGGAGATTGTAGAATCTCGCAAATGTGTTGGGTGTTGCCTAGCCTGCAGCTCTGCAGATGTCTGAGAGAGCCTTTTCCTTCTGCTTCCCACCATAACAGAAAAAGAGCTGGTCTGAGGTCCTGAAACCCTGCGTTCTGTCTACGTAAGCACGGAGGGCACATACTGGACAGAGCAGTGCCAAGGCTGGGTCTGCCTCCTCCAAGGGCAGCGCTTGCAGGTTCACCACCTGATCCCTGAAAGGAGTGGTGGGAACCTTGGGCACATATACCAGGCCGGGGTCTCAGGATCACGTGAGAGTTAGCCGGCCCGATTTCCAGGCACACTTCGTCAACCGAAAATGCCTGCAGGTCCCCTACCCTCTTGATGGAAGCCAAAGCGACCAGGAGCACAGTCTTCACTGATCGCAATGGCTCGAAGGGAGCGCTCTGCAGGTCAGATAAGACCACTGCGAAGTCCCAAGAGGGTATGAGAGGAGAGCGAGGAGGATTTAGTCTCCTCGCCCCCCTCAGGAATCATGTCTTGCTGTCCTACTGTTTTCGACTCCACAAGGTCGGGGTGCACAGAGATCGCAGCCATGTAAACCTTCAGGGTGGAAGGAGACAGCCTTCGTTCCAACCCTTCTTGGAGGGAGGAGAGCACTGACCCGATCAGACATTTTCTGGGGTCTTCTCGGCGAGAAGAACACCAGGTGATGAAGAGGTCTCGTGGACAAGGCCCTAGGTGAAGTGATGGTAGCCACCACCTGAGGTGGAAGGGTACTCAAACCTGCCGTGTCCCATCCAGGGACCAGGGAGGGGCTGTCGCGAGGAGCACCAGTTCGGAGAACCAAGTCCAGGTGGGCCAATGAGGCCCAACCAAAAGGACCTGCTCCTCGTCCTCCCTGATCTTGCACAGGATCTGTTCCGAGGGTCCCCTCGGTCAGGGAATAAAACAAGTGGCAGTGGGAAGAGTCTTGGGAGGCAAACAGATCTACCTGTGCGTCGCTGAACTGTTCCCAAATCAGCTGAACCGACTGGGGATGGAGTCTCCATTCCCCAGGAAGTGGCTGCAACTGTGAGAGCTCGTCAGCTGCACGATTCAATTCTGGCGGGATGTGCTGCGGGGCTGGAGCGAACTGGGGTGCCTTCCTTCGGCCACCTCCACGGCACGGCCCGGCCCAGGTGAAGGCTGCTTGCCCCGCTGCTTTATAGGATTTTCCCACCAGGATAGACGAGAATCTACAGGCTTTGGAGGGGTGCTTTGGATCACCACGTCAGGTAGAAGCGCTCTGAAGACACAAATGCATCGCAACAGAGCGCTTCACCGGGGGGACCCCAGTGTACCCTTTAGCCGCGGCCCCATCAAGGGTAAAGAAGGCGGAGGAGGCCGCCGAACGATCGCAGGAAGACAATGGTGACTTCCAGGATCTCGTGACCTCCTCATGCATCTCCGGGAAGAAAGATATTGGAGGCGGGTGCTGACGGCTGTCAGGCCAGGTCACCCTGGCCACCAGCCAAAGTATCGCAGAGGGGATAGAATGTGGTAGGCAGAGGGGCAGAGGGGGGCAGAGGGGACTCTACCTCCACGGAGGTCATTGAGTCTTGACCGAAGTACAGCTATGGTCATGTTCCTGCAATGAGAACATGAGTCATCCACAAACAATGCTTTAGCGTGATCTAAGCCCAAACACGCAAGGCAGCGGTTGTGCTCATCAGATGACAAAACAAATCGACCGCACCCAGAAGTGTATGGGCGAGACATCTTTAAAAATATCTTTAGCAGATATTATTGTTACTTGCTTTCAGTATGGCTGCTTCACATCCGTTTAGCCAATAATACATTATACTCTGATGTTATACATGATTAGACTTTTGAAAAGCTTCCTCTGTCAGACATCTGTCTGCTGGGGGATTGTGTGGGACCTTACTGCTGACATTTCCTGTCCTGGACAAACACAGTTTCTGCTCTCACTCTGTCTGATTTTGTGACCCCTTGACTTCTGCCTCTTAACAGCTAAAAGAAAAGCTGACACCTAATGTTCTGTCCTGTCTGCTAAACAGCACTCAGCATACACATATCTAGACATATACTCTGAATTACATTCAAAATTAAATCACATCTTTATAAATGATCAGGGTTTGCATAATAAAAAATAATATCTTTGATAGGGCAAAGGAGTAACTAACTTCTAAAGTACCATGGCCAAGAGAGCTCAACGCACTGCAACTGAAGAAAACACATGCAAATAGAAAAACACCCGCAAATTAATTAAACATCTTCAACAGTTTCACAACACACATGTGCTCCAAATTCTCACAACACAACCAAATACAGAAACGAGCTGCAAATAGCACAGACCACAACGGAAATGTTTCCAGGAGATCCCAATAAGTGACGAACCCGGCTGGGACATGCTGTCACAGCTCCACCAGACCTGCACGCTCCGCCCACTCGTTCACTCTCCCCTGAGTACTGATTCACCTCACCTGCACCTCATCTCCCACTTCCTATAAAACATTCACTTTCCCTTCACATCCTCGTCTGGTCTCGTCTATTACTAGACTCTCAGACTCACCTCTTCACTTACCTGCTCAACTTACCCGCTCAACTTACCCTTGATGTCTGTTCTACGATCCTGATCCTGTACTTCATCTGCCATCACCAAAGACACTCGCCTGAGCCTTCCATCCAGCCTGTTACGTTTACCATCTCCAAGAGACATTCTGAATTACTCATCAGCTAAGTTCCATTTGCCATATCATCATTGTTTGCTAACTCAGTACTCACATCTGCTGGCCTCCTTGCTTCTGTTCTTAATAAACTCTTGTTACATTTCTACTCACCTGTCTGACTCTTCACTACCCGTGACAGAAGACCAGACCACATGCAGAACCCCACGGAGGCCGCGACGGATCCACCCCGTGATCCGTTCGCGGAGTTAGTCCACGCTGTCCGTGCATCCCTGGTGACCCATTCTCCTGACAATCCACCTGCCATTCCCGCCGATGTCCTGCACGCCGCACGCCAATCATTCACCATCTCCTGTTGTCACTTCCGCTGCCTCTGCCAGTCCCATGGCCTGACCAGCGATGTTCACTGGTGAGGCGGAGGACTGCAGCGGATTTCTCCTTCAATGTTCACTGTACTTTGAAATGCAAGCTCATCAGTTCTCCAACGATTCAGCCAGAGTTGCCTTCGTCATTTCTCTTCTATCCGGCCGCGCACTCCAGTGGGCGCAATCGTTGTGGAATTCCAATGCCCAAGTCATCAAATCACTCACCAATTTCATAAATCATTTCAAAGAGGTTTTCGGCCAAACGGCATCTGAACTCTCCATCCACGATCAACTGTTTAATCTCCGTCAAGACAACCAATCTGTCAGCATGTATGCCGTACAGTTTCGTACCCTGGTGGAGTCTAGTGGTTGGAACGAAACCGCTTTACTCACCGCTTTCCGCCACGGTCTAAACGCCAACATTCGCCAACATGTAGTGGTATATGATGACTAGATGGAAGTTTCATTCAAAAGACCATCCGTGTCTCTCAACGTCTCACTGCCTGTGTCCATTCCCGCTGCTGCTGCATCTCCTCCGCCCACAGCACCGCTTACTGTTCTTCCCTCACCTGAACCCATGCAACTCGACGCCTACCATCTAACCCATGCGGAGCATCAGCGCCGGATTCAACACCATCTGTGCCTGTACTGTGGAGGACAAGGTCATGTCATCAACCTCTGTCCTGTGCGACCCCAACGCCCGGTGGTGAGTACTATCCAGATTCCTCCAAAAACTCAAACCTTGTCCCGTACTGCAGTGCTTGTCTTAACGTCCAGTTTATGTGTCTCAGCGCAAGCCCTCATTGACTCCGGTTCAGCGGGGAACTTCATCTCAACGCACCTCCTGCAGAAACTGAACGCTCCCAAGAAACGGTGTTATCAAGATCTTCGCATCCACACCATCCAGGGAAAACCGCTGGGTCTGGGTCGCATTCGACACTTCTCCCCACTCTGACGCTCCGCATTGGATGTCTACACTCCGAGGAAATCACTTTCATGGTGCTGGAAGAATCCACCGCCAATCTCATCCTGGGCCGCCCGTGGTTAATCCAACACCAACCACTCGTCGACTGGAACTCGGGTGAGATACTCCAATGGAGTGACGAATGTTCTCATACCTGTCTCTCTTCTGTTCTGAAAACCCCAAGAAAGATTCCCTCCTCCTCATCAAACCGAAATGATCAGAACCTCACCATCAACTCCACCACCGTTGAAAGTCCTGCTACAAGTCTAAAAGTAGAGATTCCTTCCGAGTACCGGGCGTTCCAGGATGTCTTCAGTAAGCAGCTCGCTACCCAGTTACCACCTTACCGGCCATGGGACTGTGCTATCGACCTGCTACCTGGAGCCACCTTACCTAAGGGTAGAGTATACCCTTTGTCCATCCCGGAGCAGAAGGCCATGGAGGAGTATGTCGAGGAAGCCCTTCAACAACAGTTTATCCGACCTTCCACGTCCCCTGCTGCTTCAAGCTTCTTCTTCGTCGCCAAGAAGGATGGAGGCTTGAGGCCGTGCATCGACTACCGTCATCTCAACTCCCAGACAGTGAAGTTCAGCTATCCCCTTCCTCTGGTCCCTGCAGCTCTCGAACAGCTGAGAGGAGCTCGCATTTTCTCGAAGCTGGACCTGCGTAGCGCCTATAACTTGATCCGCATCCGTCGAGGTGACGAGTGGAAGACAGCCTTCATCACACCCACAGGTCACTACGAATACCGGGTTATGCCGTATGGCCTGTCCAACTCACCGGCAGTATTTCAGGGCTACATGAATGAAGTGTTCCGAGAATTCCTTAATCGATTCGTGGTCGTCTACATCGATGACATCCTCATCTTCTCCCGAAACCTTGTGGAACACCAACGCCATGTTACGCAGGTCCTTGAGAAACTCTGCCTTCACCAACTGTACCTCAAGCTCGAGAAATGCGAGTTCCACAACACCTCTGTCCAGTTCCTGGGTTACGTGATAGACCAACAGGGCATTCGGATGGACCAGAGGAAGGTGGACACCATCCAGAACTGGCCTCCACCCACGACCATAAAAGAGTTTAAACGATTCCTTGGATTTGCTAACTTCTACCGAAGATTCATCCACAACTACAGCTTCATCACTTCTCCACTCACTTCTGCCCTCAAAGGCCGGCCCAAGTCTCTGTCCTTCACCCCTGAAGCCACAGCATCCTTCCAACGCCTTAAAGAGGCCTTCCAGTCCGCTCCGATCCTGGTCCACCCTAATCCAGATCTGCCCTTCCTTGTCGAAGTAGATGCCTCGTCTACCGGGGTCGGAGCGGTCCTTTCTCAGCGGCAGGGTGACCCTCCTAAACTCCATCCATGCGCCTTCTACTCCAAAAAGCTGTCCCCGGCGGAGCAGAATTACGACATCGGTAATAGAGAACTGCTCGCTATAAAGTTGGCCTTGGAGGAATGGAGGCATTGGCTGGAGGGAGCCATCCACAAGTTCAAGGTAATCACCGACCACCGCAGTTTGGAGTACCTTAGAGAGGCTAGGCGATTGAATCCACGTCAGGCCCGATGGGCATTATTCTTCACCCGATTCGACTTCACTGTGACCTATCGCCCTGGAACTAAGAACAGTAAGGCTGACGCCCTTTCTCGTCTCTACCAGATAACTCCGGAAGAAACTCCTCCAGAACCTATTCTCCCTCCAGCCATGTTCGTTAGTCCCATTACGTGGGAACTGGACGAGCAAATTTCCCTCGAAGGTCAAGTCAACCCTGCTCCGCCGGGAGGTCCAGAAGGGCTCACCTATGTTCCACCTTCTCATCGTATGACCCTTCTGGACTCAGTTCACACCTCTACGGGCTCTGGACACCTAGGTAGCCAGCGTACCCTCTCGCTCCTACGTCAGCGCTATTGGTGGCCCTCCATGCCTCAGGACGTCTCCCGGTACGTCAAGGGTTGCTCAGTCTGTGCCGTGGTCAACACCCCGAGAAAACTTCCTGAAGGTAAACTGGTTCCGCTCCCTGTTCCACACCGGCCCTGGTCACACATAGGCATAGATTTCATGACCGATCTTCCCAAGTCCAAGAATTACACCTGTATCTTCGTCATAGTTGATCGTTTCTCCAAGGCCTGCAAGTTGATTCCACTTCCCGGTCTGCCTACAGCTTTTGAATCCGCCGAAACTTCGGCATTCCTGAAGATATCGTATCTGACCGTGGTCCCCAGTTTATCTCCAGAGTATGGCGAGCCTTCTTCAAACTCCTAGGAGTAATCGTGAGTCTTTCCTCTGGATACCACCCTCAAACCAACGGCCAGACTGAGCGCAAGATCCAGGAGATCGGGAGATACCTGAGGACCTACTGCCACCAGAACCAGGACAGCTGGAGCCAATTCCTCCCCTGGGCTGAATATGCGCAGAATTCCCTTCGTCAATCCACCACAGGGCTCACCCCGTTCCAGTGTGTCCTTGGATATCAGCCGCCGTTGTTTCCCTGGTCGGGTGAGCCCTCGGAGGTTCCAGCTGTCAACCACTGGTTCCAGCAGAGCGAGAGGGTATGGGACTCAGCTCACGTGCATCTCCAACAGGCAGTGCGGAGACACAAGACCCAGGCGGACCGCCGTCGGACCTCTCCTCCCCAGTATCGAACCTGGACAAAAGGTATGGCTCTCTACACGTGACATACGTCTCCGCCTGCCCTGCCGGAAGCTGAGTCCTCGATACATTGGACCTTTCACAGTGCAGAGGCAGCTCAACGAGGTCACCTACAGGCTCAATTTAACACCACACTATAGAATCTTACCTTCCTTCCATGTATCCCTCCTGAAACCTCACGCTGAACCTGTCCCATCTCCTCCCATAGATCCTACAGAGACCGAGGTACCTCCTCCTCCCAACCTTGCAGAAGAAGAGCCCATCTATCGAGTTCGTACCATCCTAGACTCACAACGACGAGGTGCCCGTATCGAATACCTCGTCGACTGGGAGGACTATGGCCCAGAGGAGCACTCATGGGTCCCACGGGATGACATCCTCGATCCGACACTCCTCGCCCAATTCCACCACGAGCACCCTAACCGTCCAGCTCCCAGAGGTCGTGGCAGACCTCATCGTCGTCATCGCCCCTCTACACAGTCGTCAGGAGCCGCCCATGGAGGAGGGGGTACTGTCACAGCTCCACCAGACCTGCACGCTCCGCCCACTCGTTCACTCTCCCCTGAGTACTGATTCACCTCACCTGCACCTCATCTCCCACTTCCTATAAAATATTCTCTCCCCCTTCACATCCTCGTCTGGTCTCGTCTATTACTAGACACTCAGACTCACCTCTTCACTTACCTGCTCAACTTACCCTTGATGTCTGTTCTACGATCCCGATCCTGTACTTCATCTGCCATCACCAAAGACACTCACCTGAGCCTTCCATCCAGCCTGTTCCGTTTACCATCTGCAAGAGACATTCTGAATTACTCATCAGCTAAGTTCCATTTGCCATATCATCATTGTTTGCTAACTCAGTACTCACATCTGCTGGCCTCCGTGCTTCTGTTCTTAATAAACTCTTGTTACATTTCTACTCACCTGTCTGACTCTTCACTACCCGTGACACATGCTTATTGCTCGTGAGCATCTATGCTCTACTCCCTTCGAAGGGCAGAGCCCTTGAGTGAGCCGGAGTGAGCAGGACACGTGTGTGCCATCATGTAGCCGTTGGTGAAGGGAGCAACGAAAGACAACTTAATTTCCTCATTATTTTCACCTGGGATGTTACCATGTCCAAAGTTTTGGTGCTAAATAGGAAAAGGATCTATCGCCAGCAGTCGATTTTGATATTCCAGATATTCTATTAAATGGTGTTTAATAGTGAGCCAATGCAGTGTTGACAGAACCGGGCTAATATGGTCATACTTCCTGGTTCTGGTAAGAACTCTAGCTGCTGCGTTTTGGACCAGCTGTAGTTTGTTTATTAAGCATGCAGGGCAACCACCCATAATATCAATATAATAATCTAGCCTTGATGTCATGAACGCATGAACTACAGTAATGGTTCTGCATTTTTCATTGAGAGCATATGACGTAATTTAGATATATTTTTAAGATGAAAAAAAATGCGGTTTTACAGATACTAGACACGTGACTTTCAAATGAAAGAGCACACCCAGGTTCCTAACCGACGACAAGGACTTGACAGAGCAGCTATCAAGTGTTAAACAGTAATTGTAGGTTTTTACATGAGGAAGTTTTTTGTGCAATAATTAGAATCTCTGTTTTTTCAGAATTAAGTAGTAGTAAATTGCTAGTCATCCAGTTTTTTATATCAGCTATGCATTCCGTTAATTTTGTGAATTGGTGAGTTTCGTCAGGCCGTGAAGAAATATAGAGCTGAGTATCATCAGCATAACAGTGACAACTAATGCCATGCTTCCTAATGATATCTCCTAAGGGTAGCATGTACAGAGTGAACAGCAATGGTCCTAGTACTGAGCCTTGTGGTACACCATACTGAACATTTGATCGATAAGATTTACTGCTACAAACTGATAACGGTCAGATAAGTATGATTTAAACCATGTTAGTGTAATTACACTAACGCCAACATCATTTTTTGAGTCTATTTAAAAGAATGTTGTGGTCGATAGTGTAAAATGCAGCACTAAGATCGAGTAACACTAATAGAGAGATACAACCACGATCGGATGATAAGGGCAAATCATTTGTGACTCTAATGACAACTGTCTCAATACTATGGTACGGTCTAAATCCTGATTGAAAATCCTCGCAGATATCATTTCTTTCTAAAAAGGAACATAGTTGTGAAGACACTGCCTTTTCCAGTATCTAGTAAGGTAGATTCGAGATCGGCCTGTAATTGACTAATTCTGTAGGATCAAGACCCTAAGAATTGCGTTTTTTTAACAAGCGGTTTAATCATAGCCAGCTCAATCTTGCAAGTAAAGAAGTAAAACACATAAAGTCATTAGTGCTGTGCTGCTTGGAAATGTCTGGGCTAGAAGCTTTATTTTTCGTTAGTTTAGCCACTGTTTCAAATAAATACCTAGGGTTTTGTTTATTTTCTTCTAATAGGGTTGAAAAATAAGCAGATCTAGCAGCTTTTAATAGGTTTTGGATAGTAATGACTCAAGTGTTACTAAATCTTTCTAAAGGAACTACTGATTATTTGGATCAGTATTCTAAAGTGAAGATCACGGGAACACACTAGTAATGACTAAAGTGTTTCCAAATCCATTGGAAGGAATTACTATTCAAAATCTTACAAAAACCTCAAAAGCTTACAATGACTTCAGTCAATATTAGGCAGTTATCATGTTTTTCACTTTAGAATACTGATCCAAATAATTAGTAGTTCCTTTAATAGTTCCTAATAGTGAACTATACATACATTCAACTGAGCGCTATTACTTACTAATTTGTTAATCAGAGTTTCTTGTTAGTTAATAGTAGTTACTAGAATGCTAATAGTGTGTTACTCATTTGTTCCTGTGCAGTTATTCATTAATGAATGAACAGTATTCTAAAATGTTACCCTATTTTTTTGTAATTTGATGCAAAGGTAATACAGAGTAGAGTGTTATACATGTACATACATTTTTTAAAAATGAAAATATAAACAACTTTGCAGGATTTCTGATGCTGATGTTAAAACCTGCCATAACAGTCTGTGAAAAGGGTCCATCAAGGTATTATATTCCTTTAATATAACTGGGAAGCCATAGAGACTGATAAATCTCTCATAGGTTAGAATATTGCCAGAAGCATCAAATTCAGATAAGATTGTAGCAGCTGGACCAATCAGACACACATAATTTGTTATATTTAATGAATAATTCAACAGACCCCTCACCCTGCAACAAAACTCAGTGCCTAGGTGTGTGTGAACAACCCGCAAAAAGCAGAACAGGCCCCTGGTTATCATGGCAACAGAGATAAGACTGGTTTTACGGCCCAAAGGAATGTATGGAGAGTTTGTTTTCAACTGCATTTCCTATTGAAACAGACACATAGGGCCCATAAAAAGAACTTATTTCCATTAATTTATAGACAAACCTTTCTATGAATGAACATGTATATCCCCAGAACAGTGTGTGTATTATTACTATCTTGTATGTCTTTGTATTGTATACTATTTCATGCATGCTTTATGATTGAACCACTGAGGTTCATGTATGAGGTTAATATAAACTCATCTATATCATGCTTCCTATTAAAATGTTCTTGAAAACTGGGCTATACCACGTCTTTATAGCTTCAACTATACTCTTGTTATATTAATAAGAGTATAAAGAGATGCAAAACTGCCAGCCTAAACTGATCATGCAAATGAGTCAGCTTCCAAACAAAGGAACTTTTCCTGCCTAAAATAATACCCATTGTTATTGGTCAAGACAATTTGAGAGGTGCGACTGCAAAAGGTAAAAGGGCCTCTAACCCCAGTGACCTTGGCTCTGCGCTTTTCTTGTTGCTGTTTGTGTGGAAAAGGCTGGAGACATACAACACTACAACACCTGGGACTTCCCCGCGTTGGCGGGGCCACAAAGTACAACAAGCAATGTTGCAACTTTCCACCTGGGAGAGAGAACTCTCCCAATAACAACCAAGTCAGACTGAAGTTTGCCATTCCATTCACTCATCCTGGAAGAACCTGAATGCATCTTCACTGCCTTTGAACTATCGAACCATTAATCAACTAAACAGATGCTTAGTGTAATCTGTAGACCCCTTGTTGCCAAGGTGCTTTAAATTAAGAAATTGATGGGGTTTTTTTTCAAGTGGTTCCTGACACTTACGTTTCCATAGCTTCATTCTCCTGTTTTTGTTTCTGTTTTGGTTTAATTCATTCACATACCATTTTACCTATGCATGATTGTGTGTATGTGTTTGTTTAGACTAGTTATGTGTTAGTGATTTAGTTAAACTTTTGTGCACATTCACATGAGTGATGATTCTGTGGCCACTGCGTGCAAAACAAAGTCCCTTTAAAGATGCGATCACAGCAACATGCTCTGTAGCAGGGGCGCGGTAAGATGTTTTAGGTTAGGTTGTTTTTTTTACATTATTGATACTGCTTGCAATCGTAATGCAATGGACCGGTCTACGGGACATAAATTAAGCAGCTTTACAGTGATAAACAGGAAAATACCGATACTATAATGGAAACAGAATTCCATTTTGCTCTTAAGCAGCTCTAAAAAGACAATAGTAAACAGTCCTTATATTTAGTTGAAATCATTTCGGTTCAATAACTGTGTAAAGTACATACATTATGAAATGAGTTCAAATCAGCTATAAAGCAGCTTTTCAGATAACAGTGATGTTTTCATAAAGCAAAGTTGAGTTCCCTTTCGAGAGGTCTCTCCTATTGCGTAAGTAGCTTACGCTATGGGAAAACTCCTTTTCTCGAGAATATTGAAGTCTTTATGTAAAACGCATTGCGGCTGCACAGCTGACAGCAATGAACGAAGGAGCTCGGTCATTGGCTGTGCTGCGGCAACTTGCTCGAACCAATGACGGGGTGACTCTGAATGCGCGACCAATGAGCGCGCTTCGCGCCCGCGCGCGTCAGAGCCCGCCAAGATGGGCGTGGCCAAGAGCTATATATTGGGTGCCCCGTCATGAGAGTTCTTTAGATTTAATCTCCTTCAGCGAACACCTTCTTCGCTGGATCCTCCGGATTATTGGAAGCCTTCGCCGCTGTGGAAAAGCATACCAGCGGGATTGCTACGAGGACGTCGGCACCTTCAGCCGCCTTCAAGCACCTCCTACTGAGCCATCCGGCGCGCCATATACGCAAGTATTTTACATCTGTCCGCCCCGCGACATTTGTGAAAGAGCAATTTTCTATTAAGGCGTTGTTTCAAATGACTTCCTGCGCGTCGTGCAGAGACCTTCTCCCGGACGGGGATCGTCACATCATCTGCGCTCGCTGCCTGGGCCGGGACCACGCAGAAGCTGCATTGACCAAGGGCGGATGCCCGAATGTGATGACCTGGGTCTCTCCGCACTACGGGCTCGCCTCGCCGCTTTCGCCGTGAGCGAGCCCATCGCCACGAGCCCATTTGAGCCGCGCACTAAGAAAAAGCGCCGCTCACAGAGGCTTCCTGAACCTGAGCTCAGTGAGGCACGCCGAGCCAGTCTCCGCGTGCTTCACCGCCACTCTTGCCTTCCCCACCGCCGGTTCAGTTCACCCAGCCGGACCCACACCCCTCTAGCAGAGCGGTGGGCCTTGTGACTTCGGCGCGTCCGAGGACGACGGGGGAATGGACGACAGCTTGTCCATCGACGCTGCATCGGACGACTGGCCGGGCTCCACTCTCGACCCCGCCCCGTCGACGCTAGCTAGCACGAGTGGGGGCTCCACTATGGATACTGAGATTATCCGTGTCCTCTCTAAGGCCGTGGAAGACTCGATTGGTCTTCTCCTGAAGAACCAACCCGGAGCCGACTGGATGAGTGGTTTCTGCAGGGGCGCCAGCAGGCCCCTCGGCAAAGGCCTTCTCCCTTCTTCCCGGAAGTTCACGACGAACTCACCAAGTCGTGGAAAGCCCCCCACTCTGCCCGCCTAAAGCCTTCTTTTTCTTCTTCGCTCTCCTCAGTGGACGGCGCGAAGGAAAGAGGCTACAAGGGAACGCCGCCCCTCGAGGAGGCCGTGGCCAATCATCTCTGCCCGCCCTCCACCACCGGATGGAAAGCCAAAGCTTCCCACCCCTCGAAGCCCTGCCGCACTACCTCTGCTCTCGCCGGTCGCTCCTACGCCGCCGCCGGCCAAGCTGCATCAGCGCTTCACTCAATGGCGGTACTTCAAGTGTTCCAAGCCAAGCTTCTCCGCTCTATGGACGAGTCTGGCCCCGAACCCGAAGCCTTCAGGGACCTACGCAGCGCGACTGATATAGCTCTGCGAGCCACGAAGGCCACCGCCCAGTCCATCGGCCGTGCTATGGCTAATTTGACTGTTCTCGAGCGCCATCTGTGGCTGACTCTGACTGAAATGAAGGACGCGGATAAGGCGCCATTTCTCGATGCGCCTATCTCCACCAGCGGGCTGTTTGGACCGGCGGTTAAAGGTTTCGCCGAACGCTTCACTGAGGCCCAGAACGCTGCTATGCGTCATTTCCTGCCAAAGCGCTCCAGCTCATCGCAGAGCAGACAGAGACCGCCACAGCCGCAGCGGGCTAAAACAGCTCCCACCGCCTCTCAGCCCGCGCCTCAGGCTGACGCTCGACGCCGCTCGCGCTCTCACAACCGCAAGCCGCCTCCTGAGCGACGGGGTCCTCGGCCCAAGATTGTGCTGAATCCTGAGCCTCGAAAGCCGTCCTAGCCACAGAAATGAGAAGAGAGAGTGCGTGTCTCGCAAAAGCCGGACCACTCTCTCTGCAAAAGCTCAAACATTACCCAGTCCCCTTACAGGCGGCTGGATATGTCCATACAGCAGTCAATGGGCCAGTCACAGAGCTCGCTCACCTGCAAACAAACGCCGTTTTTTCGGCGACGCACAGAAAACACAAAAATAGTCTTTTTCTGCCTGCATCACTAAGGGTTCACATGTCCACAAAGTGTGCATTTCCAGATACTGTCAAAACAGTGCCAAATTCATTCCCAGCTCAGGCTGCGCTTCCCATGAATGTAGATCACGTGCCTACGGTCATGTACGCACCACTACACACAAGCACTGTTCACACAGTTATAAATTCATCCCCAGTCAAAGCGGGAAACATTATAAAAGTGACGCGTGTGCCTACCACTGTTTATGCACCCCCACTTATAAACACTGCCCTTACAGTGTCAAACACAACCTCAGCTCAAGCTGCGAGTTTTACAAACACAGCGCGCGCTGTTGTAATCACACACGCGCCCATTCACTCAGCTGCTCAGCGCGCGCCCGCGCCTCTGAGAGCTACGAGCTCAGGCGATTCGCTGGACGGGTCCCTACGTCACAGCGGCCCGTCCCTAGCCTGTATTCAGCCCATATCTGTACACGCAGCGGCATGGGAAAACATTCCAGATATGCCGAAATGGGTATTGAATATAGTAAAGCACGGATACTCGCTCCAGTTCGCTCGCAGACCACCACGTTTTACGACTGTGGTCGAGACGAAAGTGAGAAAAGAGTGTTCACATGTTCTACGCACCGAGGTGCGCAAACTAATAGAAAAGGGCGCTGTGGAAACTGTTTCCCCCTCTCTGAGCGGGACAGGTTTTTACAGCCGCTATTTTCTCGTCCCGAAAAAGGATGGCGGTCTCCGCCGCATCCTAGATCTCAGACACCTGAACAAAGCACTAATGATTCGCTCGTTCAGAATGTTAACAACCAAGCATATACTCGCGCAAGTGCGCCCAGGAGATTGGTTTCTCTCAGTGGATCTGAAAGATGCTTACTTTCACATTCCAATAGCGCCTCATCACAGGCCGTTTCTGAGATTCGCTTTCGAGGGACAGTCATACCAGTACACAGTACTCCCGTTCGGCCTGTCCCTGGCTCCCCGTACATTCACGAAATGTATGGATGCAGCACTTTCCCCCCTAAGACGAAGGGGAGTGCGAATACTGATTTATCTCGACGATTGGCTGGTTCTAGCACAATCAGAGAGTCAGCTAATAACACACAGATCTTGGATTATCAGCCATTTAGAATGCCTGGGTCTAAGAATCAATTTTGCAAAAAGCATACTATCTCCCAGCCAGAGGATTTCTTTCCTGGGAATAGTTCTAGACTCGATGGAAATGACAGCGCGTCTCTCATCGGAGCGCGTGCTCACCATCCGGCGCCTTGCAACATCATTCAGGGCGGGCGCGCGCGCCCCCGTCAAACGGTTTCAGAGGATGCTCGGTCTCATGGCCTCAGCATCGGCCGTACTCCAGCTAGGATTGTTGCATATGCGCCCTCTCCAACGCTGGCTCAAGAGCCGCGTCCCTACTCACGCGTGGCGTTCGGGCCACTTTTTAATCAGAGCGAACCACGGCTGTATAAAAGCCCTGACGCACTGGAAAGCCGCCGACTGGTACCAGTCAGGCGTGAGTCTGGGTGTGAACACAAGGAGAAAGATGATAACGACAGATGCCTCCAAAATAGGTTGGGGGGCCCTTTACGAGGGCAGGCCTGTCTCCGGCTTTTGGTCAAACCCGGAGAAGCACCTACACATAAACTGTCTGGAAATGAAAGCGGTCGCTTTGGCTCTCAGAGCCCTGCTCCCACATCTAAAAAACGAACACGTCCTGGTTCGAACGGACAACATGACGGTAGTGTCGTACATAAATCGCCAGGGTGGACTCAGGTCGAGCTCCATGCATTCAATGGCCAGGAGACTCATTTTATGGTCCCAGCACAACTTGCGCTCGCTGAGAGCAGCGCATGTGCCAGGCGCCCTGAACCAGGGGGCAGACATGCTATCCAGAGACAAGATTCTCCCAGGAGAATGGGCTCTCAACCCGCTGACGATTCAGTGGTTATGGAAAACCTTTGGCAAAGCGGAGATCGACCTCTTCGCCTCCAAGGAGAACGCGCACTGCTCTCTTTTCTTCACGAAAAGCACGGACGCGCTGGCCGAGCCGCCCCTTATATGCCTTTCCCCCGATCGCGATGCTGCCACAGGTCATCAGTCGGGTCAGAGAGGAGGAAAACGCAGTGCTGCTGATAGCCCCACTCTGGAAGAACCAAACATGGTTTCCAGATCTGATGCAAATGCAATCTGCACCACGGCCGATTCCACTGAGGCCAGACCTCCTCAGTCAGGCCAGCGGGATGATATTTCATCCCCGCCCCGATCTGTGGGCCCTTCATGCATGGCCCCTCAACGGGTTCCCAGGAACCTCGTGAGCGGAGCACTAAAAACCATCGCTGAGGCGCGGGCGCCCTCCACGAGACGCTTATATGCCCAGAAATGGAAAGTGTTCAGTGACTGGTGTAATACCAAGGGCCTGAACCCTGTAACATGCGAGATTACGAGTGTACTCGTTTTCCTACAAGGGCTT
The DNA here is from genome assembly GCA_026230005.1 of Gila orcuttii. Lineage (NCBI taxonomy): Eukaryota > Metazoa > Chordata > Actinopteri > Cypriniformes > Leuciscidae > Gila > Gila orcuttii. The sequence continues at coordinate 48,860,850 of JAPDVR010000001.1, read as the reverse complement.
CTGGAGGCGGGCCGCACCCCCTCCACGCTCAAAGTATATGTGGCTGCCATCACAGCGTCACACGACCTTGTAATGGAACGTCCATTGGGAAGAAACGACCTAATTATTCGTTTCCTAAGGGGCGCCAGGAGGATGAACCCTTCACGCCCCCCCTCAGTGCCGATCTGGGACCTAGCTACGGTCCTAGACGCTCTTAAAGGGCCCCCGTTCGAACCACTCCGAACCGTGCACCTTAAACAGCTCTCGCTCAAGACTGCGCTCTTGCTGGCACTCGCCTCGGTCAAGAGAGTGGGCAACCTGCACGCGCTTTCAACAAGCGCTGCCTGCCTAGAATTCGGACCTAACGACTGCAGGGTCGTCCTTAGACCGAAATATGGGTATATTCCTAAAGTGCTCACCACTCCCTTCAGAGCACAGTTTATCTCCCTAACTGCGCTTTCGTCTCCAGCAGACGAACACGACGCTAATCTACTCTGCCCCGATAGGGCTCTCAGAGTGTATTTGGAGCGTTCTGCCCTATTCAGACAGACAGAACAACTGTTTGTATGCTTTGGCGGCCGTACGAAAGGTTCCGCCGTTTCAAAGCAGAGAATCTCTCACTGGATAGTCGAAGCTATAGCGCTGGCTTATGAAGCTAAGGGACTTCAATGCCCCTGGGGAGTCAAAGCACACTCCACCAGGAGTGTGGCTTCTTCCTGGGCATGGTCGAGCGGGATACCGATCGAGGATATTTGTGCGGCGGCAGGCTGGGCCTCACCGTCCACATTTATCAGATTCTACAACCTAAAGGTCCCGACATTGCATTCCAATGTGCTATCAGCATAATGCTAGTTGAACTGCGAGTTCTTATCTAGATTATGTATGTGCTTGTGTCACACTGAGCGCCTTCTAGCCGCTCTGTATTTTTTCCCACATATAAAGCTTGCCTCTGCCGGCTAGTTGGATGATAACTTTGCTTTTCAGCTTAGGCACCTGCCTCTGGCTATTATAAGGCGAAGTTCAGCACGCACGGCGTTTTGCATGGTGTTCCCATAGCGTAAGCTACTTACGCAATAGGAGAGACCTCTCGAAAGGGAACGACTCGGTTACTAACGTAACCTCGGTTCCCTGAGAGGAGGGAACGAGTATTGCGTAAGCTGCCGTGCTTGTGCTTGGTTAGTTCGCTTCAGTCGTTTTAACCTAAAGAACTCTCATGACGGGGCGCCCAATATATAGCTCTTGGCCACGCCCATCTTGGCGGGCTCTGACGCGCGTGGGCGCGAATCGCGCTCATTGGTCGCGCATTCAGAGTCGCCCCGTCATTGGTTCGAGCAAGTTGCCGCAGCACAGCCAATGACCGAGCTCCTTCGTTCATTGCAGTCAGCTGTGCAGCCGCAATGCGTTTTACATAAAGACTTCAATATTCTCGAGAAAAGGAGTTTTCCCATAGCGTAAGCTACTTACGCAATACTCGTTCCCTCCTCTCAGGGAACCGAGGTTACGTTAGTAACCGAGTCGTTCTTATCCAATAGTGTCAGTGCAGTCAAATCAGTAATAATGTTAAATATTAATATTATGACACAGGAAAGTACACCCTTTGTTAATGTGTAGGGTTTATTTTTCCAAATAAATTCTAAACACATTTTGATATCCTTTATAGCTTTGTCACAAGCAAACAGAGAGAGAGAGAGAGATGGATATACAAGATGGGAAAGCCCCACAGCTTTAGACAAAATAACTCTGCCATACATGGAAAGATCTCTCTGAAGCCAAATATCAAGTAGGTTTTTTGTTTTGATCATTTTATCAGAGAAGTTCAAATTATATTTTGCTTTAGGTTTTTCACAATATAAATGCATAAATAATTAACCTTGTTTCTAACTGGAATTTTCTTTAAAGATGTATCGTCAAAATAGTGTTGGGAAGGTTACTTTGGAAATGTAATAGGTTACAGATTACACATTACCTTATTTAAAATGTAATTGTGTAACTATTTCAATTACTTTATCAATGTAACTGATTACATTTGATTACTTTTCTAAATTTCTAACAAATGTTTTCAACTGTTAATCATTTTCAAACATTTAAACCAGGTCGGGTTAACCTTACAGTAGTACTTAAAACTGATTACTGTCAGACTTTAAAAATCATTCATCATTTGAATTAAGATTATAATAATTTAATTTTAAAGCACAAAAAAACAGAGTTTAGCACCTCTTTTTGCTTTGAGATTGTTAAAATCATAACAATAAATAGTTTAATAGCTGTGATACTGTTTTTGAAATCAAATCTTGGCACAGCTATGACAGGAAACACTGGCATCTAACAATACCTTGGAAAAAAATTTAAGTTAATCTTAAAAAATAAAGCATATACATAAGCCCAAATAGGAAATAAAACAGTTAACGAATAAGCATGTGTCCTATTCTGTGTGTGGTCATTATGCTACAATGCTGAAATAACTAACCAATATGGTAACACTTTATTTTGATGGTCCCTTTTGAACATTCTGTTCACTATCAATAACTTGCAAACTACAACTAGATGTCAACTAACTCTCATTAGAGTATAGTAGACTGTCTGCTGAATATCTGCTAACTCTTTATTGTGATGGTCCTCCAAAAGACTTCTACTGACTATAAGTAACTTTGCAACTACATTCTACAACTTATTCTAACCCTAACCTTACCAGTTTACTAATACTCTACAAACACTCTAATGAGAATTAGTGGACATGTAGGTGCAAAGTTACTTATAGTCAACAGAATGTGTTAAAGGGACCATCAAAATAAAGTGAAACCCTAATATTAGATCTGGCATGGTTACCAACTTTATTCCAAAAATAAATATCCCAAAATGTATTTGACATACATTTATTTTGTGCTAAGTATACTACAAATACACAATATTAATACCCTGCAATTGTACTTTTGGTATACTAAACTGATATACTTAAAGTCTGCTAAATTGGAACAAATTTTTTACTAAATGTACTTTATTGATCTGGAAATAGTATTATCTATTAAATGTTACATTCTCCAACCCTTGACAACATCTGTAGTCGTAACAATGGCAAATATGTCTGGATTACATTGACACATTCATACAATATAGAACATACTTTTTTAGCGGTCGTGAAGAAATTACTTATTCAAAATAAGTACCTTCTCAAGAGAGTATGTGATATCAAATGCAGCCTATGCAATAAGGGGGAGTTGATAAGGTTTCCTATGCATTGACCTTAGCCAATCATAACAGTGGCTAATTACAAACAAGCCGTAAAACAGAGGCTTGGATGTGCCTAAGGAGCCGCGCCTTAAAATTGATTTCAAATAGAGAGTCAGAATGAGGGTTGAAACTAATAGTTTTTGTCATGACCCCTTTAATGTTATATCCTACACAGATTCACTCTGACTCTAACTTTTAGGGAGCTTCTCAATTTCCAAATTGATTCTTCCTTTTCCTCGCCGCTCCATCCTCCAGCATGTGACCCGGAAACTGATCAAAGAAAGCCATCTTATAGGACATCTCAATTCTCTAATTGCACCACGAGGAAGTGAGGAATGAAGAGTGAGGAGGCTTCCAGATGAGCTATGAGTGAAGATGCACAGGTGTATCTTATGGGGAATTATTTTTTGTCTAATCTGATGCACGTCCCCCCCACCCCCAGCCCCCGCCCCCCCCGTCACGCGTCACAATAATTTTAATTTATGCTATATGCTTTACCTTTGCTGTTTAAACAAATCATTCATCTAACATATTTCAAGAGGACATCTTGCTTTATTTTTATTTATTATGAATTTCTTAAATGACCAAAATTCAAAATTCAGATCCCTTAAGTGCTGATGATACTTTAAAGTGATGGGTTAACGATATATTTAAGAATATTCCAATAAACATACAAGATTTCCTTCAATTCCTGCGTTCTCGTTTTCTTTCCTCGCGTCCTTCCCACACATGCTAATGGGGGTTGAGCTGAGACGCAACAAAGAAAGGAGACAAGGATGCACAAACTAGAAATAAGAAGCACCTTAGTAATCAGTTTTCTTTTAGGTTGGCATGGTATGCATACAAATCCATACATATTTAGATTCAGTAATATCGTCTAATGCTTATGTCACAGTTCTGTGCATGCATCACTAAACAAAAATATGTAAAAGTAAATTTTCTGCATTAAAAAAAGTACGTCTGATTCAGGCCTAACAAATAAAATGCAGATTAATTTAAAGGGGGTAATTAACTAAATTTAACATGGATAAATAATGTGAAACATTAAATATGAACTCTGCTCAGCATTAGCACAACAAACTTTGTATCATGTACAAAATGTTATAATATCTAAAAAGTTTTTTTATATACCATTTTTATAAAGAAAGACCATAATTCAGAGACACCATATGTAAATCATCATCGTATAAAAAGCTGTGATCAAACTCAAAACCACCCTGGCACTTCAAAACACCGACTAATCTTTACAGCAAGCTATAAAGGAAAAGCTTATTTCACCTGTCCAGTGGAGGAGGATACAGGAACAGATGAAGAATGAAACCCTTCTAACCATGGTGTAGTTCTTCTCTAATTACAAAAAAACAACCAGAAAACCAGAGTGTTGCTTTAGAGCGGAGCACTAAAGTGATGAGAAAGAGATGTGTATCCAGCTACTCCAATGCTTATTTTAGAACTTCCCTTAGACAAAGAGGTACAGGAAACAGCAGCTACTGAGGGTGGAGGACCAAGAACTGGGAGATGTGGCGTAGCTTTGGAAGTGGGTAGTGTTTGAGTATTGGTGCTCAGCTAAGGGCTGAAATTCCTTTTTTCTCAGGAACTTCTCTACAAGTCTGTTAGTGTTTTCTACTCTGACAGGTTTTCTCTGGAGGGACAACCTTAAATCCAAAAGAAGTGTTCTACTTATTTCTGAATGACTCTGTTAGAATTAAGCAAGTTAGGCAGCATTAGGTAAACTCTCTGATACATGATATCCACTGCTGTGGACAGAACTTAAAGTAATTTAACTGTTTAGGGTGTGATTCCAGACAGTATAAGACTTTCTTTTTTTCTTTCTGTCAGGAGTTCTGAGAGTGAGGACCCTGATACAGAATAAGCAAGGCTGATGTTTATTAATAGAGCACAGCACAAGAAAGGGTGAGGCAGGAACAGTCCAAACAAAATGGCCAACGGGAAACAGGGACAGGACATCTGTGGGGGACTGCTGGAACCAACTCCGGAGGACAACAGGTCGAAGAAATGCTGTGGACGTGACCGGGCCAGGGAGATGGTTGTGGTGAAGACAGGGCAAGGCACCATGAAGCAGAGATCTGATATTTGCTGCACACAGACTCTGAACCAGTCTAACTACCAGGCAGAAGGAAGCAGGTAGGGATTCTCAGGGAGGAACCAACACACAAAACAAGACTCAAGACAAGACAACAAGAGATAAAAAACAAAAAAAAAAAACAAGGGCAAAATCAAAACTGGCAAAAAAAAAAAAAAACTGCAAAAAACTGCATTTTGTTAAGAGGGGCATGTTTGGTTTATTTTGAAAAGAGCAGGGGCTTAAAAAAATATTATGGCTGACAAATGTGGTTAAGCACCAAGTATCTCTATTTTTAGTCTAGGAAATCCAGGTGAAAATAAAAATTCTTAACAAGAAAAAGGAATATCTAAGAAAGAATTTTATTTATTAATAACATATTTCATGTAGTTTACTTTTCATAACAAATTATGTTCATGGCTGCTATCAGTGCTTGAAGTGAGCCAGTAAAAGTTTACTAGTGTTTTGTTTATTCTGCTTCACACATCTAAGGTGGCCCAGTAGTGCACAACACAACGAAATTTAAAAAGCAAACATAAGTTCACAACACAACAAAATTAAGCCACCACACAACAAAATTAATCCACAACACAACGGAAAATGTACAACACAACAGAAATGAGCCCCAACACAATGGAAATAAGCCACCACACAACGGGAAATGTAGAACAACGAAATGAAGCCGCAACAAAACGGAAATGCTCCAGACCACTTGAGGGCTCTCGGAGCGCGATAAAGTTAGTTTTCTTTGCCATTGTTCTATAGAGTCAGCGGTCTAAAAAATATATCAACACCACGATTAGTTTTAACAGTATGCAGCTAACCATTGCATATCGACATTTATTAATACAAAATCACCTACGCTCACAGGACGAGTGCAGAATGAATGGTCGTCTATGGAGCTATACCCCTCAAAATCCACTTTTCTCAGGATATAATTTTTGTCTAGTAATTTGAATGTTGTATTCGAAAGGAGATGCAAAGAAATTACTCATTGCTGGGTGTTAGATTTTTTAGAGTCACTTATTTGCTTTAAAAAGTCTTTTAAAATGTCATACACATCGTACGACCAGATATACTGCTTTACGGCAATCCTTCAGTCACTTTGATGCTTTCGCTCTCTGCACTGTCTTTTCTCTTGAGGCATCGACAACACAGCTGACACAGGTAAATACACGTGCTAGAAGAGTTTTTGTTTTGTTGTTTTAAAAGACCACGCCGAAAATACACACACACATTCTGGTCCCGCTTCGGATGCCACGATGCCATCAAGCGGTATCTCTGGACGTAATCAGTCCTTCACTGACCAATCAGCGTTCATTAGCAGAATGCTAGCGTGTAATGGGCAACAACAACTCAACCCGTAAGAAATCGAAAGGACATAAGTACTTGTTCATTCAACTTTCGACCTATAACCCATGTTGAACTTGCAAAACCTACAATCAAATCTGAGATTTCTCAACGGCAGTTGGGTGAAAGAGCCAAATTTAGCCGTCTAGCTCCATAGACTCCCATTCATTTAGCACTCATGGGCGATCGCCCCCAGTGGAACTCTGGTGGAACTACAACCAAATTTCGGTACAATAGGACTTAATAGGGAGTGACCAGGCTCTCAAAACCAAGTTGAAGCTTATATGTAAAATGCATTGCAACTGCACAGCGAGCACAGTGAGTGATGGCTCACTCATTGGCTGTGCTGCAGCAACTGCACACCCAATGGCGAAGGCGCCTCTGACGTGTGTGCCAATCAGCTATCAGCGCATAGACACACAGAGCGCCCATAAAGGGAACCCGAATTCGCCATTATAGCAGGTTTAAATCGACTGAAGCGACAACTTGCCATGTTACTACAGTGCAACAGGCTACGTAATACTCGTTCCCTACTCTCAGGGAACCGGGCTTACGATGGTACCTGAGTACGTTCCCTTTAGAGAACGATCACTTCGTATTGCGTAGCTATACGCAATGGGGACGCAATGTAAAACGCCGCACCATGAGTAACTTTGTTGCCGTGAATCCCATCAAAACATAACCCTCCTGTCTGATATTGACGGTCTTTTGTTGGCTCCACTTTGGCTTTCTTTTTTTCTTCATCCTCCCCGTTCTCCGCTGTAGTATTGCTACGTTTTAACCAGGATTTCATTTAAATGCCTGTTTGTTCCAGTAAAGCAACTGGCTTCCCGCTCGGCGTGATTAAAATTCTTCTTCTCTGATTTAGGTAGTTAACAAACACATTTAAAATAGAAACATTTTATATAAAAATGTGGTTTACATAAACATTTTATTAAACTTATTTTTGTATGATATTTTTAGTAATCATGGATGATTTTGTATATCTTTTAAATTAATTTCAATTAATTAATAATTTAAATTAATAATTAACATTTTTTTTTTATAAATCTCACGTACCCCCTACAGTATCGCAACGTACCACACGGTACCACAGCGCATGATCCCTAAGGGAACATCTGCCAATTCCTCCAAGTTGTTAAAACGTATAATTTGTATTAATTAAAATTACTTTTAACATTCAAACACAGACATGTTCAAAATTCAAAGCTTGATTGTATTGGTAGAAGACTGACTTACTACAGGTGACTTTTTTGCCAATATCTCCCTTCATGTAGGCCTATTTACAGTAAACAATTATTTTTTTAGGAAATTTCTGTAAAAGTTTTTTTTCTTTTATCATGTTTCAAAGGTTGTAGTTTCCTATTAACCAGACTGATTTACAACAGGTGAAATTGTGCCAATAGCTCCCTGTATGCACAGTATACAATTTGTTTTGTATAAAAACATTAGGCCTACTGTAATTCACCTAAAGGTTTTTCTTTTCATGTCCCAAAGGTTGTGGTAGGTTCCCTAGTGACCAGACTGACTTGTTACAGGTGAAATTGTGCCAATACCTTTCTGTAATTCTGCAATTCACCAAATGGATTTTATTTTTATTTATCAAATTATACAGAGATGGAAAGTAACGAATTACATTTACTCGCGTTACGTAATTGAGTAGTTTTTTTGTGTACTTCTACTTTTTAAAGTAGTTTTTAAAATCTGTACTTTTACTTTTACTTAAGTACGTTTTCTTTGAAGTATTGTACTTCCCTACATTTGAAATCATATCCGTTACTGAGTAAAAAATAATAATACAAGGGGGAAAAAAAAAATCACACACTCCGGAAACTACTGAATTGATTGAAGGGCGGGAGAACAAACGCGCAAAAAAGGTGACGCAGACCCAGCTGAAACTGAAAGCGAAGCGCCAAGCGAATTGTGGCCAGTATGAAAAGAAGAAAAAAAGCGTGGTTGTCCTCGAGGATAGATATCCAATTTGCAAAAAATGTGGACGCAAAGTGGCTGCAAAAAGAGGATATAGGACACAGTGGCGGCCTTATCGATTCGGGGGCCCGTTTCAATAACTAATATGGGGCCCTACTCATATAAAACATCAACATAATAGAGCAGAAAAAGCAAGGATTCCTGTTGGTTTGCATCAATGGTATATTATTTTATTACGTGCACTTTCAGCTTCAAGAACAGGCAGCTCAACATAGAAGTTATCCTAGACCAGGTTGAAATCACAAAAATGTGCCTAAATAAAAATCTTCAGGCAACTTCGAGTAAAAGTTGGCAAATAGACTATTCTAGGGGTATTTTTTATGCTGAATCCATTTTTGCTGTTTGCCAAGCTGTATCTCTTACGTGAAACTCAGTAGAGTGTAAAACCCAAGATGACCGCCTCATACGGCAAAATGAGCAAATTTCTCAGCATTGGCTCAAAGATAAACTGTTTTTATTGTGATGTAGCTTTTATTGAGTAAAGGAAACAAACTGAATAGTCAGAACAAGTTAGTCATTTTTAAGAGTGTTTATTACTTTTCAACATTTACATGTCTATGTAAACAAGTTTCGGGACTGAAATTTCACCAAACTAAATTTTCTTTTGTTCTATTTATGCAAAACATATTCCCAGAAAGATTATTTGTAAATATTAAGAATTGAGACAAATTAACAAATTACCAACACATATCATGGTAATGTGTCACAGCACTAACATTAGCTTTGAACAGATAAAGGAAATAAACACAGTAAACTTGGCCTAAAATTACCTTATGAAGTTGGACATAACATTAGCTGTATAATAGCTAAAACATGAACTGCATGGCGTATAAAAGTGAATGTTATTAAACAATGGTACGAAAAGATTTTCCAATATGATCACAACAACACAGAGCAGTGCTCTTATTCAGTTCAGCAATTGCTACATTCTGCATCACTTGTCTTGCACTTGCATGCAGCAGAGCAACGCAGACGAGACTTTTTACATTTACATCGTGCACTCATACATCTTGAGGCACAGCTGCAGCTGATCAATTCCAAACAGTAGTCTGGGACTGGAGGAAGTGACATCAAGATGGGCAGCAGCGTAGAATCTTCCAGTCTCCACCCCATTGTCTCTGGTGGAGGAAGGACAGGATACCGTTTGTTTGCTTGGCGCCACAAAGCAGTTTGGTAATGTGCTCGACGGATGTGAAACGACAGTGCATCACTGGTTGGCAGTAGACTTTCTGGAGCTCGGGACTGTACAAACAGGAGTTCCCTTGCCTTGTTCACACTGGTTACATTGGGTGCGCGATATACCTTGCACACAAATAATTCAACGTCTTTCACAGTTTGGTCATCCAGTTCGCCTTGACCTATGCCTGTGAGCAGATAATGATATTCTTTGAAAACTTTCCAGCATGTTTTCTTTCCATGTCCTAGTAGGTATGATGTTCTATCACAACCAGTCAAGGCGTGAAATGCAATGATGTCTTCCACTGCACTATCATCTAGCGAAAGTTGTTCCAGAATTGATTGAATTGGGATATATTTCCTTTTTGTAGCTGTACCTGCCTTCATCCAAATCTTTGAACAGGGCATCTTAGGAAAATGGGCCAGAAGCAGTACAAGGACATCTGTATCTCTTGCAGCAACCACAATGCTTGAGGATTGGTTTTCCATACAATGAAGAACAATTCTTGTGTCTGCTTCTTCATGGAGAGCTCTAAGGTTTTCTGTAATCACTGTCGGGTCAGAGGACTCCACCCTCTCCTCATCTGTAAAACCACCAGAGACAACTATGCACTTGTCGACAGGAGCTTTCAAAATCAGTTGTTGTGACAGGAAATTTGCCAAATCTGCTTTGTTCTCAGGATGTGCCATGAAGTTTTCCCACTTGGGTGGAAGTGGAACATCCCGGTTCTCAATCAGACGACGGATGGCCGCTATTCCTTGCCCACGCCTCGTCCTTGTGCCTGATTTGATTGACGTTTGATAATACCTATCAAATACAACATCTATTCTCTTGAAAGCTGTACCTGATTGAAGTACAGTGGACGTAAATGTATCAGCAAGGTCTCCAAATGTAATAGCCTTCTGTGGTTTTCCAATTGAACAGACCAGTGCTTGGCCATCGATGATCAGTGTTGCTGTTGGACCAAGGTCCACAACTGCAACACTTGCAGCACATGCTACTTGTGCAGTAAGGACATCACACAGAATTGCTTTGCTTCCCGAGCGTAGTTTTCCATTGCTCTCTGCCAAAGCTTGTGGAACAGTTAACAGTTCGTGGCTAAGTATATCTGAAAGATTAACCTGGCGGCCACTTTCGTATGCAGTGATTAGTCTCTGCATAATTTTTCGGTCTGCTTTGATGGATTTTTCGGCACCTTTCTGCTTGGAATCCTTGTGTGTTACTTCATAAAGTGAAGCAAATGAACTCGATTTTTGTTTTGGCAGAGGATCTCGAAAATGGACCTTTCTTGGCTCTGGACCAAGGAGCCTTTCTTCAATGAACTTGTCCAGCTGTTGCTTGCCTTTTGTCTGAACGCTCAAAAGGTCTTGCTCAATTTCCTTGGTGGCAACATCTTTAGTTGCAATGTTCTGCAGGTCATCACACATCTCTTCTGAGAAGAGCTTGTATGACTTAAGGGTTTGCAGAAGGCTGTCCTCAGTCTGTCTGTCTTGTGTCTGCCTCGATTGGTAAGATTCGTTGTGTGAGTATTCATCTTCAAGAACAAGACCGTAAACATTTCTTGTTTCATTGGCAATGTGAGAACGCAGGTTGTAAGAGATTGCCCACCTACTCAATGCAGATGAGGTCTTGGTAATACCCATAATTCCACCTCTCTTTTTCCCGATGCCGTTCAGCCATTCTTGACTCTGGTCAGGGTCCACTTCATTGAATGGTTGGCCAGTTCGTTTAACAACAAAGTTCCCTTTATCAAATTCTTCCTTGACTTCTGGGGGGAGTTGATGCATCTCGCTAATGTAGATTGTTCCCCAACGAGCATAGTTGGTGTGCCCGTATGTCATGAAGAAAGGAATCATTCGCTGGAAGGAATGTAAGTGCAATTTCCAATTGCCTTCTCGTTGAGCACGAGTGAACATCAACAAGATCTCCATCATCTCCATGTAGCTCCACCAAAATTTGAAGTTCGGATTCATGTTTGATTTCTCAAAAGAAGACAGAATATTAAGGAACTCTTTGGTAGCCAGGAATGTGAGTAGATCTTCAATGTCTTCGCTGCTTGATTTCTCTTCCAGTGTCTGTTTCAGAGCCTGATTTTCATTTTGGATGAAGTTCATGAGTTTTGGCATTAGGATTCTCCACATTGCTTGGATCGTGATTTTATGTGCACGCAGCACGCATTGCCTTAGAGTAAGACTTCCCTTTGCCGAGGATGACTTGTTCTGCTGTACCTGGACCAAAAAATCCACTTTCAATCCATGCTTGCATCAAACCAGACGATTGCATGTGTTTTCCAATCACCTTGAGGAAGGTTAGAGATGTGTGCAGGCCACCCATTCTGAGGATCAGAAAATCCTGATATTCATCTTTTGCCCATTTGAGTTCCATAAGCTTACAGTAAAGTGCTTCGTCAACTGTAAGGACCACGTGTTGTTGACCAAGTGCTGTTGCAATGTGCCTGCATCTCTGTATTACTGTGTTGAGTGTGTCGAGTTCATGGGCGGGAGCTTGTACAATTGGCATATAGCCAATACTTGTGACCTCTGATTTGGTCGTGCAGATTGTCTGATTGAAATTGGTCCAATCTGACTTAATATCTGCATCTTGCCGTTTGACGAAAAACGCCATGTCCTTGGCAAGTGCTAAACATGCTGATGGATTATCAAGGAGTCCTTCATTGTACCATTCCTTGTTGGTTTGTATAATTAATCCTGGTTCTGTTTTTCCTGTCACAACTGCAGCTGGAAAAAGTTGTTCCATGATTTTAGGAACTTGAAGACTAGTCTTTGTAGATGGATGGAGATCATTCAGTCCCATTTCAGCTTCTGGACCTCTCTGCCATCCAGCGACTTGAGTTGCATGAAAGCTGTTTTTACCATAAAAACTGCTGTCGTTGATGTCAATATTGTCACATGTGAAGTGCACAAATCTGTTGGGTACAAAGTTTGGTGGAACCACTGCTCCTGTATCCATGTCCATTGTACAAAGTGTGCTCTCTGCCAAAGCTGTATCAACCTGTTTTAAGTTGTTGTAGCTTATGACGTGACCAGCCTTGTGAAACAGCTCAACCAGTTCTTTTGATCTGGTAGCTTGGTGCAATGTGCTTGCTAGACCAAGATGCTTGGGAGTCCAGTGTTTACCACAACTGACGTTGTACACTAGGTCTTGTGCAACACTAAGAACCTTACTTTGAGTGTCATTTTTTTTATTTTGAGCAGCTTCATCATCATGATCCCCTTCTAAGAGACCCTGTCCACCAAACATTAGGCGAAGGAACATGAAGAGGCTCTCTGGAACGCATGATATCATTTCCTCTTCGCTTACTACAAAACCTTTGTATGCTGGTTGTGCAAGTATGTCACTTCTCAGTTTTAATGCAATGTGGATCAATTCCATGAACCATTCAGGGGCTGTGTATTTTGGTATCAGTGAAGGTTCTTTAGGTTCTGATAGCAGGGTTGTCAAAGGGACATGTCCAAATTCAACTGGAACAAGCAGAATTTCCCGCTCTAGGTTGATGAAGTCATATGTATTCCTTAGCCGTTCTTCAAGTTTCTCTCTGAAGGTCGACCTTTTGCTTAGGTAAGATGGGCGGATGGTTACCTTGCCAATTTCTGCCAAAGCACAGTATCTGTTCCAAATCTCAGAAAGTTCATAGACGTTTGCGTCTTTTGCTGCATACGTCAATTCACCCAAAAGCCATTCCATGGCTAAATCTGATGATGAGGAATGTTCTTTAGTCTTTGTGGTTTTTCGGAGGAATTTCGTATAGCACGGAGTGTGATACCTTCCTTCTGCTGCAATGAGGTCACTAATGCTAGCAAGATGGACTGAAAGTATCTGGTCATATTTTGAGGATGCCAATATTCGATCACTCATGTTCATTGTTGAGACCATGGAAAGTCTAACCTTTGAGTTCACTTCTTGGCAGAACATGCAGGCATTCCAGTTCATGGTCACAACAGAACTCCTTGTCAATGTTGGTGGATTGCTTGGACCAGCACCTTTATCCACATCTACAGATTTTTCACTGGACTTTGGTTGCAGCCTGGAAATGTGGCTTTTACTAGTAAAAGACGCATAGCACAAGCGGTGCCAGACCACGTGCTGTTCTGTGTTCTGGACAAGAAGCACTTTGTCAATTGCTTCTCTGTGTTGAGGATCGTGAAGCTTTCCTCTACTTTGTGCAGCTGCTTTTAGTGTCAAAAGTCCCTGTTCTGTCGCATTGTATAGCTTATCTTTCTTGGATTCTTGGCATATAATGCAAGTATCCAATGACATTGACCGTTCAGGCTTCAAACTACACACAGCTTCCATAATGGTGATCTTATAATCTGACCAACTTCATTTTGTATTGGTTCATGTCGCTCTTTGGATATAGAAATTAATTCTGATGAAAAATACGATATGTGGAAATAACTTCAGAAAGTAATAGAAATAGAAAGTAGAATAAAAAACCTCTTGGATAACTCCGAACTCAATTCACACACTTTGATCCAAAGACAATAGTATGCATGTGACTCCAAACAAATGGAAACACAAACTCTCGCATTTTAGATATTCTGTTTGTCCATTTGAAATATAAGGATAAAAACAGATATTTTCATGACTGCAATGAGAAATAATGCAATTATCATTGTCACATACAAGTATCTTAATTCCCACCTAAATAAACTTTCTATACTCGTTAATTGATGTCGCGCATGATGTAAAGTTTTAAAATATGGAATTTCCAGACATTTTAGAGGTCATCTTGGAGTTTGCGCTCTACTGAGTTTCACATAAGAGATACAGCTTGGCAAACAGCAAAAATGGATTCAGCAGAAAAAATACCCCTAGAAAAGTCTGTTTGCCAACTTTTACTCAAAAATGCCCGAGGGTGTCACATTATCTGAAAATCGATCTAGTCTATCCAACCTTATTTGATTAAAACTATATAAAATTATACAGCGTTTTACATTGGAATAAGCCTCGCCCTTTCACGGACAACTAATTTGATTAGCGCAGTATATTTTCAGCTGTCTGGGCTGACAGAAATAAACAGCTCAAACATCCACTCAACTTCAATTATTAACAAAAGCAAAGAAGAAAACGTGTCTGGCTCAGACTGACACTGAACCGAACATAAATAATGTTACAATGATGGGCTCCGCGTCCGTGGACAGCTGAGCTCACCGGGCGGCGGGCGTAGATTTGACATGAGCCCTTTTTAGAAATCCACCCTTCTGTGTTTGAGTGCTGAGAATGCCCTGATAAGATCATCTTTGTCCAGCGATTTTGTCATCTCGCCTGGACCAAAGAAAGAGGTCACTTTTGGTAGACTGAATAAAGCGTTTCTTTTGTTGTCCAATATCTTTTTTGTTTTTCAGCACCACTGGCATATGTAGGCTACGTTTCATTTTCCTCTTAAAATTCTTTTCCTGCTCAAAATAACATTTTAACTTAACGGCAAAAAAAACGCCAATTTATAAACAAATAAACTACCGGTATTATGCTTCAGATCACTTAAGCCGTTCTCGGGGGAGGTAAACGTCGCCATGGTAACCGCGAGTTTGACCAATCAGAGACCTCAGTGTTATGCTTAGGATTGTGGGTAGTATAGTATTTCCATAGACAGTAAAAGCGTATTTCTCCAGAAGATCGCAAATAAAACACGTTTTTCTTAAAACAATGTTGATTTCATACTGACTTGTGGTTTTTATAGGAGCAGAAACTTTCGTTTCACAATCTCATAGCTTGTAGTCAGTCTACCTCGGATGGTTTAGACATTATGGCTGAAAATCAATATCCTATGGAGAAAATGAATAGGATTTTTGCCGTTTTTTTGGGGGCCCCCTTGGAGGGCGGGGCCCGTTTCAATTGAAACGGGTGAAACATAGGTAAGGCCGCCTATGATAGGACACCATCCCTCCTGCAGATAAAGGTATGTCCCGATTTACTTGATGCAGAGGGAATCCCGGAATCCAGTCATGAAAATGGAATTCACATAATGCAGATGTCACGTAAAACATGCAAAATAATGGATGGATGAATACATGGAAAGTAGAACTGTGAAATAAATCCAATCGCGACATGGTCTGTGAATATTTAAGCTAAGCACAAAAATACTGCATGTAAATATATAACCCTATTTGTTCTGCTGAGCTGCGTTTGTCTACTACATATTCAAGTAGCCTACTCGTGACGTTCATGGTGTTTTCAGCGTCTCACAAACAATTTGAGGATATGAATACATGAACATTTCCAGAGCTGCTCTGAGAGAATGCCTAATGAGCCTTTTCATAATTTTATTTGAGAAAAACCATTGTCAAATACACTTTGAAACAGGTCGTCACTACAACCCGTCAAAATAAAAGTTTGGTTTTACTAGGAGACATGTTTTATTGAAATTTTAATAAACAAACAAATTATTTCAAGTTTGTTATAATAAAAGCATTTGTTCAACCAAAAAAAATTCCTGTTTTCATTAATTTAACTGTCATTTTAACTGATGATAATAATAATAATACCCATAATTTAATAATACAGTTTATTTATTTAATAATTGATTAATACTGTAAACCGTGATATTTTCTGAGACGTTACCATACTGTGAAAATCTCATACCATTACAACCCTACACGGGAGAGTCCCCCACTCCACCCCACCCACTGTTCACCCCACCCACTGTTCACCCACCCCCGCTGTTAAAAAAGTAACTCAGTAACTTTTACTCTGAGTAAATTTTAAATGAGCTACTTTTTACTTTTACTTGAGTAGATTTTTAGACCGGTACTTTTACTTGTACTTAAGTAAAATTTCATTGAAGTAGTAGTACTTTTACTTGAGTAGAATATTTTATTACTCTTTCCACCTCTGAAATTATATTATAATAAATTATAAGTTTTAAACACTTGGTGGAATTGCCAGACGTTCCCTTAGGGATCATGCGCCATGGTAGCGCGTCAAAGCATTCTCGAGTATAAATAGACAGCTATAATTCATTTAGGTGATTTTGAAGTAATATTTTATGTCGATATACAATGGTTACATACTGATAAAACTAATCGTTGGTATTGATATATTGAGACTGCTGACTCTATAGAACAATGGCAAGGAAAACAAACTTTATCGCGCTCCGAGAGCCCTCTAGTGGTCGGGAGCATTTCCGTTGTGTTGGCTTTACAACGGAAAGCTTTATTCCATTGTGTTGTGCATTACTGGGCCACCTTAGATGTGTGAAGCAGAATAAATACATGACTTTATTTTGTTGTGTTGTACATTTTCCGTTGTGTTGTGGCTTTTTTCCGTTGTGTTGTGGCTTATTTCTGTTGTGTTGTACATTTTCCGTTGTGTTGTGGCTCATTTCTGTTGTGTTGTGGATTAATTTCATTGTGTTGTGGCTTAATTTCGTTGTGTTGTGAACTTATGTTTGCTTTATAAATTTCGGTGTGTTGTGCAACTACTGGGCCAAGGTACACATCTGTTGTTGGGATTATACTACAGAGCCCCATGACAGAACACTGAAACCCAGAAAGGATTTAACAAAAAAATAAAGGATGTACCTGCTGTTCGCCTGCTCCAACTTGAGCAGGGAGATTGTTCTCTTGAGTAACATGTGGACAACACAGAGGAATGCTGCATTTTCTATAACACCACGCTTAACAAGTGGTTCAAAGCACACCTGCCTATGGAAGGTCCTCGAGGGTGCTTTGCGGAATATGTGGGGTCGGTGCTGGAATGGTGCAGTGTGGGTCCCTGTTCACAGTCTGTCCTGCAGAGGAGGACATCGCCAGCCCTGACTGCAACATGGACCCAGAACAAAGCCAGCCTTCAGACATGCCTTTACACAACGGACCATCAGCCAGAGCCCAGTGCAGACTCAGAGTCCGCGTACGCTATGAAGCCAAAGCCAGAGCATACGGCAGAAGTAAATTTCGTCCCGGAGCCTGAGCCTATCATGGAGTCTGACCAGGTGTGTGAACCGGCACCAACATCTGGGTGTTTTAGTAGAGTTCCATGACATGGATTGGAGCCATGGCCACACTCCTGTCACTGAGTTGCGTTCACTGAGCTTTGTCCCCAAGGATTTGTTGTTTGATGATCTGGATTGTATCATGTCCTAAGGTCTCTAGTCTCTGCTAGTCCCGTCCAGTCTCCTGTCTCTTTTATCTCCGCTGGTCCAGTCCGACCCCAAGTTCCAAATCACCCTCGTCAGTCATCACCACTGGTTCCACCTATCCCAAGTCGCCTTCGTCACCATTGGTTCTGCTCAGCTCCAAGTCTCCTTCATCGTCGCTGGTTACAACCAGCCCCAAGTCGCCTTTGTCACCCATGGTTCTGCCCAAGTCTCCTTTGTTGCAGATGTTCCCTCCCAGCCTCCCTCTCTCTCCTCCCCTGCCAAAGCTATCCAGTCCCTCGGCCCCGCCTCCACTGTCTCCTTTCAACCCCTGGCTCTGCCCTGCTACTCGGACCTGTATGTTATTAAAACCTTGTTCTAGCCATAAATTTCTATGGTTCTAATAACGTACTGGTTCTATCACTGACGGATGCGCATAATCTTCAGGAACATTTCTCTGTTCTTACTCCACTTCATCTGCCAGTAAATGCTTCGCTCTTAATAGTTTTGTTTGCCGCCACCATGTTTCCAACACCTGGCTGTTGTGTTTGTTAACTTGTCAGGAGATTGAGCTGTAGTCCACATGTTATTAGCTATAAAAGGTGTAGATAAAGAACTGAAGTGTGTTGCACCTGCTGCCAATTATGTAACGTCTGGTACTGTTGGCTTGCTTGTGGATTTGAATAAATCTTTAAGAATAGAGAACTTTCTTGGCCTCAGGCTTACCAGGATTTGAACATAACAAACTGGAGCAGCGGGGGAAACAATCCTGTCCTGTCGCAAAAATGTCGCTTCTCTTCGGGACCAAGCAGCCAGATGTGAGTCTGCATATAATAAGGATGAAATGTTGAGAGATCAATTAGTAGAGAATATAAACAGTCATCGTATTAGAGAACGTCTGCTATTAGAGACTGATTTGACTCTTAAAAAGGCTATTACTATTGCTATACAAATAGAGGCTGTTGGTGAACAAGCTTAAATCATTTCAAATCAGACTTCAGTACCTGTTCAAGCATTACAAACAAAGAGTGTGCCTATTGTTGATCATTACAAAAGAAAATCACCTTTGAAACCTCTTTTTTGTGCCTTCAAAGTCTTCTGTTTCTGTTAGCGTGGTTTTTCCACCCAAACCAGTTCAGAAGAAATCCCACCCTGCAGCTAATTTAATTGGTTAAGGTTACAGTGACGGGTAGGTTTAGGGATCAGTGTTTGATGTAGGCAATCAGTACAGGGATTGACATGACCAATTAAATCTTTAGAATTAGCTGCAGGGTGGGATTTCTGCTGAACTCGTTTGGAAAAAAAATCACACTGAAGACTAAAATTTTACTGTTTAATGTTATTTTTTAGTATTATTTTTCTCAATTCATTTTCATAATAATTTCACAATGTATTTTGTGAAGTCAGAGTATGTTGAACATGTGTGCTGAGCAGAGATATGGATGAGCTATATTTTGCTTAGAGGTATGTGTGCAATGTAACACGTTCACTGAGCAGAGATGTTCCAATGATGATGATACATTAAATGTTCTTTACATGGAAAGAAATGTTTCAACTGATGCAAATGTACCACTAATGTATACACAGAGGGATAGTGGATTGTACCATGTGTAAGCATGAGGTATACGTTCCATTTTTAAAGATAAGCAACATGTTTTTTCTACCTTACAAGGAAGTTGAAAGTCGCTCAGTTGTGTATATAAGCTCAATCCTTACGGTACCACCTTAGAGAAAAATAAAGGCATGACAGGTTGAGAGGAAGGAGAAACATAAAGGCATGATGTGGTGAGAGGAAGGAGAAACTGAGGCATGATGGGGTGAGAGGATAGAGAAATGGGGAACAGAGAAATCTGGAATGAAGACCTCCTCGCCTGTAGCCTTATTCTTATATGCCTGTTCCTCTCTGTCTGACACATGATACATAATAAATAGAGATCTCTTGGCAAAAGTAACTGGTGTAGCTTCCGTGATTCAAAAATAATGGGGAAAGCATGATTTTCAAATCTACAACGCCTTCTGTTAAGACTACTTCATTGACTCGTGCATGTTATTGTAGCACACGGGTCATATAATATTGCACTCGTTACTAATATCAATCATAGGCCAGTAGGTTCGACTATGGAGGTGTAATAAAGACAAAACTGGTTAAATAATAAAGTAAATCTTTATATTTAAATGAATGACTGGAGTAATTGTTGATATTCAAAAGAAAGAAAAAAACAAAACAAATTGTCAGTTCTTTTTGTTCAATGTAAAACCACAGTTATAGTGATTCACTTCAATTCACAATAAGTGAACAATTTCACTTGACTCTTTTGTTTGTTCAATCAGTTTGGGTTCACCCTCTAGGCTATAAAGATTCCTAGAATACTACACTTTCAATATAAAATAGAACCCCATAAACATTGATAAATGTTCACAATTAAAAAGTTTGACAGTTCACTAAATCAAGTTCAAACATAAAATAAAACGTACAAAATGCAAAAACAACAGTTCAGAAGAAAACAATTCACATAGATCAGTTCAAAAGACTCATTTGAACTGTTCAGTTCAAAAGGTTGAGTTGGAAAAGTTCACTTCAAATTCGTTAGAGGATCCGATTCAAAAGACTCAGTTCAGAAAATCCACAGTTCGTTAGAATCGCGGAAAAGTGATTCAACAGTTCCAGAGAAGATCTTTTTGCACAGAGAAACAAAATACTCTGAGCAGTCTTTCAAAAATAAAACTCAGTCCCGTTTAGGAAAAACTAGCAGGCAATCAGAACATTCCTACCCAATTCCACAGGTGTTGGACTAACTCAAATCTCGCATCAAGCATTAACGTTCATCTCGCTGGGAAGGCTCGCCATCTTAGGTCGAAATGCTGAAAAGAACGCAGTTCCAGCGTAGCACAAAAAACCTGACCTGCATGTGCAACAGGCAGCAATTAGTTCACAGCACATTAAATTCACAGCTTTTAGTTTAACAGCACTAAATTAGATTAAATAGTAACACTTGTTATCCTGTTCAGCATATAACAGCTACATGTCCATCGAAATTCGACAGCTTAGATAACATTATGCAACTTAAACATCATAAAATCACTCGTTCAATAACGAAACATGAACATCACAAACTCATATACACATATTTTAAACATTACATCACTTTTTGCTCGTTAAACATCAGATCTTATCAGCATTTCATACTGACGAAAAAAATACGTTTTCACTCTCTCTCTCAATTTAACACATCAATACACAATTAATCACATTTATGAAAGTTTACACATTTCAAAATGTGTACTCACCAAATCCAAAGAAAATAGATCATATAAATGTCTCCTATTCAGTCCTCTCTGACGATTTTAACTTGTACACAAAGTTATGCTGCTGCTCGTCTCACAGTCACGCAGAGAAAAGAAAATGGATTCCCCCATACAGCACTAACGTGGTGGGGCGGGACTTCAACATAAACCTCACGTAATTGGACAAATCAATAAAATGTCAATCATCACACTGACATGCATTTCTTTTTGATTTTATATTTTTCTTACACTTTATTACTAATTCTGATTAGTTTATTATTTTAACAACTCTCTAATTAATTCCTTTTTATAATTCATTAGCAAAATTATACAGGGTTACATTCTCCCCTCTTAAAGGTAAGCAAGTCTCTTTGCGTTTTGTCCTTTACTTGACCCTTCAGTAACTTTTAGGCAGCACTAAGTCAGTTTTAGGTAAATCAGCAAGATTCATTGAATTAACGACTGCCTCACTCAATGACTGGAACAAGTTTTGGACTACTGAGGTAAGGGGATTACCCAACTGTGGGTAATGGAATTTCTTTGGAGGTTTTGGGACCCTGTTTGATCTTCTTAGGTTTTGATCTGCACTTGATCTTGCATATGCATTAACTTGTTCTGTTTCTTCTTCCAGATCATGAGCATCTGGGGACATATCTTTTTCCTCCTCATCACCAGCTGGATCGGATGATGGTAAGTATCCTCCTTCAATTCCATTTCCTGTTGGTACAGTTTCTGGTACTTCAGGATCTGTAGGTTCATACATTTCTGTCACCTCTCCTAAACTCTCATCCAATGGAAGAATGTAAGCTGGACTGTTCACAGGCTGGGGTAATTCTGTTTCATGAGGTAAATCTAGTTCCTGAGGTAAGTCAGATCTCAGAGGCAAGTCTTTTTCTTTTCCATCAGCCACTTTTGACTTTGTGGTGTCATATGCATAGGTAATCTTTGTTTTTCCAGTAGGAATTCTACTGAATATGCAAATTTCATCCTCTGAATCCGATTGTTCCTCATTTAACAGTTCTCTCTGTCTTTGGCTTCGTGTCTTAGGCTTGGAGATGTTTACTTGATCAGGAACACTCTCCTCAGAAACACTCTCCTCAGAAGAAGTAAGGAAACCACAAGGTAATAGTAGATCCCTGTGCAACACTCGTAGAGGAACATCCTTATCTTGTGGACAAACTTTATAAACTGGCAGGTCTCCTACTCGTTCCACTACTATATGGATAGTAGACTCCCACTTGTCTGCGAGTTTATGTTTTCCCCTGATTCGGACGTTCCTCACTAGAACTTTATCTCCCACTTCAAGAGTTGACTCTTTCACTCGTTTGTCGAATCTGCTTTTATTCCTCATTGCAGACTTTGAAGCGTTTTGAGTGGCAATTCGGTAACTCTCTTCAAGTCGGGCTTTGAGACTTTGGACATATTTGGAATGTGACTCATGGACATGTTTTTCCACGGGTAGCCCAAAGGCTAAATCCACCGGTAGTCTGGGTCGCCTCCCAAACATGAGCTCATAGGGCGTGAATCCCGTTGTCTCATTTTTCGTGCAATTGTAGGCATGCACTAACGGTTTCACAAAGTCATGCCAATGCGACTTATCCTGTTCCTTCAAGGTACCCAACATGTTTAGAAGCGTCCTATTGAAGCGCTCTACGGGATTACCGCGAGGATGATAGGGAGTTGTCCGTACTTTGTGAATTTTTGCCATCTCGCAAAGCTCTTTGATAAGTTTAGATTCAAAGTCGGCTCCTTGATCGCTTAGTATCCTCTCCGGGAAACCGTAGTGGACAATGAATCCATCCCAAAGGCACTTAGCCACAGTCCTGGCTTTCTGGTTGTTGGTGGGTATGGCAACTGCATACTTGGTGTAATGATCCGTCATGACAAGTACATTCTGGACATTACTTCGGTCTGGCTCAATGGAAAGAAAGTCTATACAGAGCAACTCAAGGGCCCGTGTAACCTGGATGTTGACCAAGGGGGCAGATTTCTCTGGCAAAGCTTTCCGCTTCACGCACCGTTCGCAGGTCTTAACCTTCCTCTCAACATCAGCACTCATCTTTGGCCAATAAAAGCGAGAACGGACAAGGTCGAGAGTGCGATCTACTCCCATGTGGCCCATCTGATCGTGCAGGCTCTCCAGCACCATTGCACGGAACTTAACAGGTAACACCAACTGGTAAGTTGTTTGATCGTCCAACTGTCGTCGTCTGTACAGAACTCCATCCCTCAATTCCAAGCGGTTCCACTCCCTCAACAACAAGGAAAAGTCTGGACATTCATACCTCACCGTCCGGCATGGCATCTGGCCTTCTTCTAAGTGGCTAATGACTTGGTTCAGGACAACATCTTCCCTTTGTTCACGCTGCAGGTCTATACCAGTTAAACAGGGGACTGCAGACTCATCTTCAGTCAGGTCTTGAGCAAAACAATTAGGAATAACCTCCTGTTCCATTGCCAAGGACTCCACTAGAGCAACAGAAGTTCCACATCCTTGCTGAACCAGATGCTTGTCCCACACAGCTTGTACAACAGCACAGTCCATGACAACACATTTATCTCCACCCAGATGCTTGTCGGCGAATTGCTGTATCCGTTCCAGTTCCTTTTGTGATACCATGTCATTGATCAGCTCACCATGGGGACGTCTTGATAATCCATCAGCATCTTGGTTTTGCTTTCCTGCTCTATAGGTCAGATCGAAAGAGAATGTGGCTAATGCTGATAGCCAACGATAACTTATGGCATCAAGCTTCGCGGAGGTTAGGATGTAAGTAAGAGGATTACTGTCGGTTATGACAGAGAAGTGATTGCCATACAAGTAGTCAGAGAATTTCTCGGTCACTGCCCACTTCAAAGCAAGAAACTCCAACTTATGGGCGGGGTATCGAGACTCACTTCTAGAAAGACCTCTACTGGCGAAAGCTATGGCCTTTTTTTCTCCATTTTGCTCCTGATATAATGCGGCGCCAAGACCTATGGTGCTTGCATCTGTGTGGAGGATGTAAGGTAAGGTCGGGTCTGCAAAACCAAGCACAGGAGCACTGGTAAGTTTGGAGATAATGGTGTTGAATGCTTCATCACAAGCCGTTGTCCATCGGCTCCCAAATGACTCTTTTGGGTTAAAATAGCTTCCTTTCAGCTCACTGTTCATGGTCTTACGATTCAGTGGGGCATAACCAGCAGTTAATTCATTTAGGGGTTTCACTATCTTGGAATAATCGCGGATGAACCGTCGATAGTATCCCGAAAATCCCAAGAATGATCTTAGCTCTTTTAAGTTCTTTGGTTTTGGCCAGGTCTTAAGAGCACTGATCTTTTCAGGATCCGTCGAGACTCCTGTCTCCGATATGATATGGCCTAGGTACCGGACTGAAGTCTGGAAGAATTTGCATTTTTCTGGGGATAATTTCAACCCATACTCTCTTAGTCTTCGCAGTACTTTTAGAAGCCGTTCTTCATGTTCCTCAGGGGTCTGGGAAAACACTATTAAATCATCAAGGAACACCAAGACCTCGGTGAGATGTAGATCCTCCATGCACCTTTCCATCAAGCGTTGGAAGGTACTTGGTGCATTGGTAATTCCCTGAGGCATCCGATTAAATTCCCAAAATCCTAAGGGACAAGAGAAAGCGGTTTTGTATTTGTCAGACTCCTCCATTTCTATCTGGTAATAACCAGACTTCAAGTCCAGAACTGAGAACCATCGAGAACCCGTTAAGGCAGAGAAAGACTCTTCGAGGTTAGGCAAAGCATAGGAATCTTTCACAGTTTGTGAATTTAGCTTCCTGTAGTCCACACATAGTCTCACGTCGCCATTCTTCTTTCGTACGACTACGATTGGGGACGCAAACGGAGACTCAGATTCCCGGATCACTCCTGACTCTTTTAACTCTTGCAAATGCCGTCTGACAGCAGCCAGGTCATGAGGGTGGATAGGGCGTGCCCTTTGCTTACAAGGGGTTTCGTCAAACAGCTTGATGTGATGCTTGACCTTGGATGTTCGACCAAAATCAAGGTCATGTTGCGCAAAGACATCAGACATATCACTGAGCTTCTTACTGATTCTATCCTTCCACTCTTTGGGCAACGGTGAGTCCCCAAAGTCAAAGGTAATCCCTGCTTCGGAACAGCTTTGACCAGCAGGTACAGATCCCACCTTGCGTTCTTGAGGGATGATACTCTCGATGGCATGCACTTCAGCAACCACAGCATTTGGCTGCAGTACTACATCCCGATGCGACTCATTCCATAGCTGGACAGTCAACTTTTGCGTTGGGAATGGTGGCGCTTGAACTACACCTCTTGAAAAAAGAATACCTCCAGGGAGGAAGGAGTTTGATGGGGGCTCCAGAAGAACACATTCTTTAGTGGATAAGCAATTCACATTTGTTTTTCCACAGAGAGCAACGGTCTGCTGTGCTGGAATCACTACGGGCTCCTTGCTTTGTAGTCTCACCAATCCAAGGCATCCATTGGCATTCTGTTTATGCCGTAATTGCAGAGTTTTGAGCACAGCACTGTACCCGTATCGTGGAGAATGGTGTTCAAGGATATTCAAGTTAGAACATTCAGCATACAAAGAATCAAGCGTATTCATCCCGATTAAGACTTGAGATTGTTTTTCTGGTTTGAAGTCAGGAACGACTAGTGCCAGTGTGGAAATTTCAACCTCAGATCCGACCATGTCCTCTGGAAAAGTTATTGGAATTTCAACATATCCTTTGTATGGAACTGGCTGACCATTTGCTCCACTGACCTCAAGCAGAAGATTCAGGGGCTTGATGGGATGATTAATCAAGCAAGCTTGGTAAACGGACCAAGGAACTGTGGTCACCTGCGACCCTGTGTCAAGTAAGCAATGACATTCAGTTCCTGAGATTTTTACTTGCGCTGTACACTTGGATCCGACCAGACGCTGAATACGGAATTTGTGGTGTGGGCCTGAATTTATTCTGGGGGGACAACTTTTAAGTTGACTAGCTCCAGTTTGTCCCGCAACTGGAACTGTTAGGCGTTTAAAGAAGCTGCACCAACGTGACTGTTCTCTTGATCCCACTCTTGTTGCTTCAACCGCAGTTCGTTCCTTTTCTTTTCAACTAGCCTGGGGTTCGGAGAATTTTCGCAGGTTACAGATATGTGGCCATCTTCACCACATCTGAAGCAGTAACCAGGGCGTGGTCTGGATTTCGTGACAGGACCACCGGTTGACTTAGACGGTTGTTTAGCAATAAACTCAGGAGTGCTAGGAGAGGGTGAAGTCTTATGCTTGGGTTTGACAGTCTTTCTGGACTTCGGGAGGGTCAGTGAAGTTAACTGTTCCTTTAGCTCAGCAATTTGCTTCTTCAATTCAGCGGTCTCAGACAACAACTTTGACTCATGAGGAAGTTTGTTTGAAATGGCAGCATCTTGGCTATAAGCATGAGCAGATCTAGGGGATGGCTGCGGTTTCTGCTTAGAAGCACTGATGTGGGTTCTCATGCGCAACCATTTCTGTGCACTCTTGTCTTCTCTGGTTCTAAGGGAACGCAGTAAGTCTTGGAAATCGATAGGGTCATCTCTACGAGTTTCGAGACGAAGCTCAGAAATAAGGATGTCATCCCAGCAGCCTCTGCAAAACTGCCGTAGGAGATGATGGTTGGCCTCAGACGATTTAATCCCACCTCCTCTGACTGCCTTGCTCAAAGCAACTTGAAGCCTTTGGAGATAGCTAGATGCTTTCTCTCCATCATTCTGAAATGTGTTCATGAATTTTGAGAACAACTCATCACCATCATCGATCGCACCATAAGCTGCATCAAGCACATTAAGGTAAGCTCTGGGAGAAACACGGGGCCCTAAAGACTTGACAATATCAGTGGCAGGAGGTAAGAGACTCTCCATAATTCTCCTTACCCTTTGTAAGTCAGACACAGAAGGGTCATCAAAGAGTAATTCAACATTACAACGCCAAGTGTCGTAATCAGATTCATGATTGGGCTGGGGAATTCTCCCTGAAAAAGGACGGAGCCTAACTACAGCAGTGGATGGAAATGCTGCAGCGACTTCACTCTTTACTATATGCTCCACAATAACTTTCTGCACCTCGGCAGGATTGAGCTGAACGTGACTCATGGTGCCTGACAGCTGTTTTTCAGACCTTGGTAAGTCATCTTGATCAAATGTTGGCTCATTGTGAATGGAACAAGGACTCTGGACATTCCTCTTGGATGCATTCTGCTCTTTAATGGAATTGAGCTCATCAAGCGCAGGCTCATCTGCATCCACCTCATCTGAAATTAAGGAGCTTGAGATCTGCGAGAGTTCCTCTCGTAGCAAAGCATTGAAGGATTTTCCACTTTGCTTAGCAATGGTTTTCAGGGTGGATAAGTAAGAGGTTGTGGCACCAAAACTCTCCTCACAAGAGTAGACACTGCTCAGGGCTCTTATCTGGTAAGTTAAGCTTGGGTCGTCTTTATCTGTGTAGTTAAGAGGTAGCAAGTGACTTATTGATTCAATAGCTGATCCAAAGTTGTACTCTACAATGGTGTGGTCATGATACTTGGACTCAGGATCGTTAATGGGAAGGACTCTTGCGATGGTACCATGACGTTTTAGAAGATCAAGGACCTCTTCATCCTCAAGAGTGTTAATTGGCCCACTAACTAGAAGAGCATTTAAAATTTTGACACTTTCCTTCTGTACTATTTCCATGTTTTCAAAGTCAATTTACTTGCCACACTAATAAACTGATTTGAATGTCTCTTTTGTCGATTTTTCTTTTTGGATGTAAAGTATAAATAAAGCTATTAATTACACCTCCTGGCTGGCTCGCCACTTTTTATGTAGCACACGGGTCATATAATATTGCACTCGTTACTAATATCAATCATAGGCCAGTAGGTTCGACTATGGAGGTGTAATAAAGACAAAACTGGTTAAATAATAAAGTAAATCTTTATATTTAAATGAATGACTGGAGTAATTGTTGATATTCAAAAGAAAGAAAAAAACAAAACAAATTGTCAGTTCTTTTTGTTCAATGTAAAACCACAGTTATAGTGATTCACTTTTATTCACAATAAGTGAACAATTTCACTTGACTCTTTTGTTTGTTCAATCAGTTTGGGTTCACCCTCTAGGCTATAAAGATTCCTAGAATACTACACTTTCAATATAAAATAGAACCCCATAAACATTGATAAATGTTCACAATTAAAAAGTTTGACAGTTCACTAAATCAAGTTCAAACATAAAATAAAACGTACAAAATGCAAAAACAACAGTTCAGAAGAAAACAATTCACATAGATCAGTTCAAAAGACTCATTTGAACTGTTCAGTTCAAAAGGTTGAGTTGGAAAAGTTCACTTCAAATTCGTTAGAGGATCCGATTCAAAAGACTCAGTTCAGAAAATCCACAGTTCGTTAGAATCGCGGAAAAGTGATTCAACAGTTCCAGAGAAGATCTTTTTGCACAGAGAAACAAAATACTCTGAGCAGTCTTTCAAAAATAAAACTCAGTCCCGTTTAGGAAAAACTAGCAGGCAATCAGAACATTCCTACCCAATTCCACAGGTGTTGGACTAACTCAAATCTCGCATCAAGCATTAACGTTCATCTCGCTGGGAAGGCTCGCCATCTTAGGTCGAAATGCTGAAAAGAACGCAGTTCCAGCGTAGCACAAAAAACCTGACCTGCATGTGCAACAGGCAGCAATTAGTTCACAGCACATTAAATTCACAGCTTTTAGTTTAACAGCACTAAATTAGATTAAATAGTAACACTTGTTATCCTGTTCAGCATATAACAGCTACATGTCCATCGAAATTCGACAGCTTAGATAACATTATGCAACTTAAACATCATAAAATCACTCGTTCAATAACGAAACATGAACATCACAAACTCATATACACATATTTTAAACATTACATCACTTTTTGCTCGTTAAACATCAGATCTTATCAGCATTTCATACTGACGAAAAAAATACGTTTTCACTCTCTCTCTCAATTTAACACATCAATACACAATTAATCACATTTATGAAAGTTTACACATTTCAAAATGTGTACTCACCAAATCCAAAGAAAATAGATCATATAAATGTCTCCTATTCAGTCCTCTCTGACGATTTTAACTTGTACACAAAGTTATGCTGCTGCTCGTCTCACAGTCACGCAGAGAAAAGAAAATGGATTCCCCCATACAGCACTAACGTGGTGGGGCGGGACTTCAACATAAACCTCACGTAATTGGACAAATCAATAAAATGTCAATCATCACACTGACATGCATTTCTTTTTGATTTTATATTTTTCTTACACTTTATTACTAATTCTGATTAGTTTATTATTTTAACAACTCTCTAATTAATTCCTTTTTATAATTCATTAGCAAAATTATACAGGGTTACATTATCACTGTGCTTGCAAATTATTCCAGATGTCCTGCAGCTTCTTTAAAGTGCAATAATTGTCAAAAGTTCTGGTATTTTTCAAGAGTGTGCGTTTACAGCAAACACATTCTGTACATGAGATGGAAGTTGTCACGATGATAAAGAACAGACGTAGATTCAATTGCAAGTGAACAGGTGTTTATTTAAACACAGAGAGAGAGAGCAGTAGTCTCGGACGAATATGCCGGCAGAATGAAGAAAACCAGACTCGATAGCGCAGGTCTCCGTGGGCAGACAGATCAGGACCAGAAGATAACCACTGTGCTGGAACGAATCCGAGGAACAGGTACAGACGGTAGTCAGGCCGCGAAAACTCAGAACAGGACGGTATCCACCGTTGGTCAGGGACAGTCAAAAGGCAGAAGAACTCCAAACCGAATAATATCCAAAGCACCGGAACAAACACTAGATCGAGGAGAAACACAGGTGAACTCCGAGAACCTCAACAACCATCTGACAAAGACGGGACGACATGACACACAATATATAGGACATTCTCATTCAACACAGCTGGCGCTAATTCAGCTCATCAGCGAGGGTAACGAGCAATGCTGACGAGCCGCGCCCATTCGTACTACACACACACACACATAGCGAGGGCGAGTCACTGAATCCATGAACCGTGACAGTACCCCCCCTCCTAAGAACGCCGCCTGGCGTTCTCAGACCCCCTTACCTGCCGATTGTAATCATCGATAAGGGAGTGATCCAAGATGTCCCTAGCCGGAACCCAACTTCTCTCCTCCGGACCGTAACCTTCCCAGTCCACCAAATACTGGAATCCGCGTCCCCTCCGTCTAGAATCCAGTATACGATTAACCGAATAAGTTGGTTCCCCATTTACGAGTCGCGGCGGGGGAGGAACCGGGGTAGGCGGATTAATGGTAGAACGAAACATGGGTTTAATTTTAGATACATGGAAGGCGGGGTGAATCCTCCTGTACGCTGGAGGCAGGTTGAGGCGGACTGTCACCGGACTAATCATTTTGGCGACAGTGAACGGGCCAATAAATTTAGGAGCAAGTTTGTTAGAGACGGAGCGGAGCGGAATGTTCTTGGTAGAAAGCCACACTTTTTGACCCACGACGTATACGGGAGGCTTAGACCGGTGGCGATCGGCCTTAGCCTTGGTGCGAGCACGCACCTGGAGCAGAGTCTCACGGGCTCTGGTCCATGTGCGCTGACACCTCTGGATAAAGGCGTAAGCGGAGGGAACCGCGACCTCGGATTCCAGACTGGGAAAAATTGGTGGCTGGTATCCTACACTACATTCAAACGGAGAAAGACCCGTGGACGACACTGGCAACGTGTTGTGTGCGTACTCCACCATAGAAAGTTGTTGACTCCAGGACGAAGGATTCTTAGAGACTAAACATCGTAACGTCCTTTCCAGATCTTGGTTGGCTCTCTCGGTTTGACCATTGCTCTGGGGGTGAAACCCTGAGGACAGACTAACAGTCGCTCCCAGTAATTTACAAAACTCTCTCCAAAATTTGGACACAAACTGGGGACCTCTGTCGGAAACCACGTCTGTCGGGAGGCCATGTAAACGAAAGACGTGATCTACGACGGCCAACGCTGTCTCCTTGGCTGAGGGTAATTTGGGCAAGGAAATGAAATGGGCCGCCTTTGAGAACCGGTCCACCACAGTCAAAACGACCGTGTTACCCTGGGAGGGTGGGAGGCCGGTGATAAAATCTAGCGCTATGTGTGACCAGGGTCTCGAAGGGACAGGCAGCGGTTGGAGTAACCCATCTGGGGGTTGGTTGGAAGTCTTACCAATGGCACAAACCGAGCAAGCCAAAACAAAACTGTGGACGTCACGAGCCATGCGAGGCCACCAGAATCGTTGCTTGACTAAGAAACTAGTGCGATTGACTCCTGGATGACAAGCCACGTTGGAACAATGCCCCCACTGAATGACGTCAGACCGTAATCCCTCCGGCACAAATAATCGGTTCGGTGGACACCCGGGCGGAGGCGTTACCCCTTCTAAGGCCGACTTGACCTTCGATTCGACCTCCCATGTGAGTGTGGAGACAATTAGGGTCTCGGGAAAAATGCACTCGGGAGTAGACGGGCGTTCGGAGCGGTCAAAAATACGAGATAAAGAGTCGGGTTTGATGTTTTTGGAACCCGGGCAGTACGAGAGAACAAAATCAAAACGTCCGAAAAAAAGTGCCCACCGAGCCTGCCTGGAGTTCAATCTTTTGGCAGTTCTAATGTATTCTAAGTTCTTGTGATCGGTCCAGACGATAAAAGGTACCCCCGACCCCTCTAACCAATGACGCCATTCCTCCAACGCTAACTTGACCGCCAACAACTCTCGGTTACCAATGTCATAGTTACACTCGGCGGGAGATAAACGATGGGAAAAAAACGCGCAGGGATGCATCTTGTCGTCTGTGGGAGAACGTTGCGACAGCACTGCTCCTACCCCCACCTCTGACGCGTCGACCTCCACCACAAACTGGCGTGATGAATCAGGGGCTATAAGGATTGGGGCTGAAACGAAGCGGCCCTTAAGTTTGGCAAACACAGCCTCAGCTGTGTTTGACCACCTGAACGCCGTTCTGGGGGAGGTCAAGGCAGTCAGAGGCGCGGCTAGTTGGCTGAAGTTGCGAATGAAACGCCGGTAGAAGTTGGCGAACCCCAGAAACCTCTGTAGGGCCTTACGGGAATCTGGGCTTGGCCACTCCACCACAGCCTTTACCTTCTCAGGGTCCATCCGCACTCCCTCAGACGAAATGATGTACCCTAAAAAAGGAACAGACTGTGCATGAAACGCGCATTTCTCCGCCTTGACAAAAAGCCCATTCTCTAGCAGCCTCTGAAGCACTCGCCTGACGTGTTGACAGTGTTCCTGGAGAGACGAAGAAAAGATCAATATGTCATCCAGGTAAACATATATGAACTGGTCTACCATGTCTTTCAACACGTCATTGACGAGTGCCTGGAAGACGGCTGGGGAGTTGGAAAGCCCGAACGGCATAACCAAATATTCAAAGTGCCCCCTGGGGGTGTTAAACGCGGTCTTCCATTCATCCCCCTTCCTGATGCGAACCAAATGATAAGCATTACGTAAATCCAATTTCGTGAAGATGGATGCTCCTTGCAACCTCTCGAAGGCTGAAGTCATCAACGGTAAAGGATAAGTATTCTTTACCGTAATGTTGTTCAACCCCCGGTAATCAATACAAGGTCGCAACGACCCATCCTTTTTCCCCACGAAAAAGAATCCCGACCCCGCTGGAGAAGAGGAAGGACGAAGCATTCTCCGCTGCCAGAGAATCAGAAATGTATTTCTCCATGGCCTCCCTTTCTGGAACAGAAAGTGAATATAACTTGCCTTTAGGCGGAGACATACCTGGTAATAAATCTATAGCACAGTCATAGGGACGATGCGGAGGAAGAGAAGCAGCCCGGGACTTACTGAACACTTCCTTCAGGTCGAGATACTCCGGTGGCACGTTAGACAGATTCACCGGCTCCTCCTGCAACATAGAACGAGAAACAGACGGAACAGCAGACGAAAGACACGAGGCATAACATTGTTCACACCAACTGGACACTGAGTTCTGTCCCCACTCTATCCGGGGCCCGTGTTTCACCAACCACGGATGACCCAGGACAATAGGGGCGTGAGGGGACTGGGTGAGATAGAGTGAGATCCTCTCCGTGTGGTTACCCGAAGTGACGAGTGTGATAACCCCAGTGGTGTGAGTGATTCCCGGGAGCTCCTGTCCGTTGAGTGCGTGGATGTGGATGGGGTGGTTCAGGGTCGTGATGGGGAGGTGAAGTCTTCTGGCCAGTGAAGAGTCAATCAGGTTCCCCTCCGCTCCAGAATCCACCAGTGCCTCGCCGTTGAAGGACCCGTCTGCCCACTGGAGTCTCACCGGGAGAAGGGTAGCGCTCGAGGGTCTGGTCCGGAATAATCCGCCCGACAGTAGCCCCCATCCTACCGCCGGGCTTGGCCTTTTAAAGGACAGTTGGAAACAAAGTGGCCGGCCTCCCCGCAGTAGAGACACAGACCTCTCGAGCGACGGTGTTCTCTCTCCTCCCGGGAGAGTCGAGCTCGACCTACCTGCATGGGCTCAGGATCGTTCGAGGGGCTGACCGTGCTCGTGCCTCTGAGACCAGAAAAGTCTCCTCCGTCGACCAAAGGAACTTGGAACTGACGCTTCGTTCCTTGTTGTAAACGAGCATCGACACGTAGTGCCAGTTCAATCAGTCCATCAAGAGTCTTCGGTAGTTCCACAGTGTAGATTTCACGTTGAACACGGTCAGCCAGCCCATGCAGGAATAGGTCCCACTGTGCCTCCTCGTTCCATTTGCACTCGGCGGCCAATGTTCGAAACTGGATGGAATAATCGGACACGGAACTGTTGTTCTGACGAAGATCGGCCAATTGACGAGCCGCCTCACGTCCGGCCACCGCGTGGTCGAACACGCGCTTCATCTCCTGCTCGAGTGCTTGGAACGAGGAGCAGCACTCGTGTTGGTTTTGCCACACCGCTGTTCCCCACTGAGCCGCGCGTCCAGATAGCAGCGTCATTACAAGTGCCACTTTACTCTCCTCCGAAAAAAATGTCACAGGCTGGAGAGAGAAGAAGATTGAGCATTTAGTTAAGAAAGCTCTGCACAAATTAGGTTCACCCGAATACCTCTCTGGCGTGGGAATGCGCGGCTCAGGACAATTGACGTTGGGAGGTGCAAGGGGAACAGGCGGGGGCGGTGCTGGCACAGCGGGACCCCTCAGACGTTGTATTTGAGAGGTGAGCTCAGACACCTGCGCTACCAGAGCCTGGATAGCCCGACCCGAAGCTCCAATCTGTTCGTCTTGGCGATCCATGCGGGCGTTGTTGTCGACCACCATCTGCCCGACGTTCTCCGCACTCGCTGAATCCATGAATGGTCAGATGGTTCTGTCACGATGATAAAGAACAGACGTAGATTCAATTGCAAGTGAACAGGTGTTTATTTAAACACAGAGAGAGAGAGCAGTAGTCTCGGACGAATATGCCGGCAGAATGAAGAAAACCAGACTCGATAGCGCAGGTCTCCGTGGGCAGACAGATCAGGACCAGAAGATAACCACTGTGCTGGAACGAATCCGAGGAACAGGTACAGACGGTAGTCAGGCCGCGAAAACTCAGAACAGGACGGTATCCACTGTTGGTCAGGGACAGTCAAAAGGCAGAAGAACTCCAAACCGAATAATATCCAAAGCACCGGAACAAACACTAGATCGAGGAGAAACACAGGTGAACTCCGAGAACCTCAACAACCATCTGACAAAGACGGGACGACATGACACACAATATATAGGACATTCTCATTCAACACAGCTGGCGCTAATTCAGCTCATCAGCGAGGGTAACGAGCAATGCTGACGAGCCGCGCCCATTCGTACTACACACACACACACATAGCGAGGGCGAGTCACTGAATCCATGAACCGTGACAGAAGTGCCCGAGCTTCAGATTCTTTACATGCATGATTCAGTATCAAATAAGATAAAGTGCACTGCTACTATTCATGACTGCATCAGCCTCTGTACCTGTGGAGTTGATTGTGGATTCTGGATCCTCCATTTCCATTCTGCCACAATATGTTTATGAAAAACACTTTAAACAAGACTCCTTGCTGCCTCTTTCTGTTAAATTGGTGACATTCACATGATCCAATTCCAGTGCTTGGCTGTCTACCTGTTACTGTTACCAAGGATGATATTGATGATAACTGTAATACGTCAATCTTTATATAATCTTTATACTTTGTCGAGTCCAAGTCTGTAACCAATCGAGTCCGAGTTCAAATCCGAGTCAGACTTGAGTCTGAGTCCTTAACATCCAAGGCCAAGTCGAGTCCGGCCGAGTCCACAAAGATTTAAATGATTTGAAATTGACCTTTCACAAAGACCTGCGCCTCTTAGTTACTGTTGCTACGTCCGATAAGCCATTCTGCTCTCACTCCAGTCCACACATCATATTCTCACACACTGAAAAATATATCGCGGAGCAAAGAGGATACTGACAATGCACTAACAGACAAGACAGATCAGGTTACTTTTCGTATAAAATAAATTTCAAATTTTGAAATTTTTATGAAATTCAAACAATAAATACTGTTTTGTGGCGCTTTAATGTGTAGCGCCTCAGTTCAAGCAGCACGTGAACTGATCATGTCTTCTATTTACAGCACGAATTAAACATGATTGTACATAAGAACTGCAAAAAGACGTCAATACACACCATTCTTCAAGTTCAAGTCCACTGAATTTAATCTACTAACTGGTTTGGTTTGTTTGTTGGACAAAAATGGCGGATATCTGCATTATGATTGGTCATATCGCCTGTCAATCAAACTCCCGCGAAAGGTCTCAACACTGAGCTCTTAAATTAATATTTTAACCTTTACAAAAGGATTGCAATTTATAGTTAGAGTCATACGTTTACCTATTGTTCATAATTCAAAATCTGCTCAAGAATGCAACATGATGCGTTTAGAGCCAGGGGTAAACTTTTGAGCAAGATGATGGTGATGTGCAAATTTTTCTTATCTTCTTTTACATGTTAATATCTTATTTAGCCTCTGAAGGGCAGTACTAAATGAATTAATGAATTTTTAAACAAAATAAGAACAATTTAAACAATCATCCTGTTCAAAAGTTTACACGCCCTGGCTCTTAACTAATGTTTTCCTCTTAAGCATCTCTGAATGTTTGCAGTATTAGCAATAGTTGTGTTTGAGTCCATCAGTTGTCACCAGTGTGAAAAGATGGATCTCACAATCATCACTGCTAGTAAGGAGTCAAATATGCAGAAGATGCTGGAAAAGCAAAGAATGTGCAGGAGCTGGAGTATTTTTCTGAAGACCATTGGACAGTTTAACTGTTCGGGACAAACAAGGTACTCATGAACAACCATTACAAAAACCCCCCAAAAACCCAAAACAATTGTGGATCATCCAGGTAATGACACACAATATTAAAAATCAAGCGTATGTAATTTGTCTTGTATTTTGTGTTTGTATTTTGTCTTGTGGACTCGGCTATTCTTAAACATCTGTTATGTGAAAAGCTTTTTCAGGGCAGTACTAAAAAAACAACATGTTTTTATGATCCTTCTTATTAAAGGGGTGGTAAAACACGATTTCACTTTTCTAACTTTAGCTAGTGTGTAATGTTGCTTTTTGAGCATAAACAACTGCAAAGTTACAGCGCTCAAAGTTCAAAGCAAAGGAAGATATTTGCTTTTAAAAAAATCAATTTCAAAGGACTACAGCAAACGACCGGTTTTGGACTACACGACATTCCATGGGATATGCTGACGTCAGCATATCCCATTATTTACATAAACCCCTCCTCCGAGAATACTTAATAAGCGGGGCGAGGCCATTTTATATTGCTGTTTTGGAGATGAGTTGTCGCAATGCCGTCGAAACGCTGCTGTTATTTTCATCCGGATTACAGGTCCGCTTTGTTCAGCCTTCCTAGGGATGAGGGAGTTAGGGATCAATGGTTAAAATTTATTTTTGACTCGGTCCCTCATAATTATGACCCAAATCTCGCTCTCTGTGCTGCACATGTTACGGAGGAAAGCTTTCACAATCTTCGCGAGCTCAATGCATGATTCGCACAACGGCTTGTCCTGAAAGATGGAGCAGTTCCAACTTTAAAAACAGAAGCTTTTGTTTACGAG
The DNA here is from genome assembly GCA_026230005.1 of Gila orcuttii. NCBI lineage: Eukaryota > Metazoa > Chordata > Actinopteri > Cypriniformes > Leuciscidae > Gila > Gila orcuttii. The sequence goes on along the minus strand of JAPDVR010000001.1, from coordinate 48,823,521 downwards.
CCACAACCTGTAAGTATGATTTATTTTTCGTCGATGTGTTTTCCTGTAATAGTTCGTATTGTTAATTGTACGTTGTAGCAAGGAAGTAAACAAATGACAATGCTGATTGGCTCTGCTGGTTTGGTATGCTCATTCATACTTAAAGTTATCTGACAAACACCTAACGTTACAAACTTTTTTTTTAATCTCAACAGCGAACTTGGAATTAGTGTAAATTATTCTTTGATTAGAGCTTTTATGTTTATCTACATGCTTGTTTATCTACAGGCATGCTAAACATGGTTCTGTGTTTGATTTGGCAGCCGATGTTTAGTGTTCTTTTTGGGTTAATAGTTATGTCGACAGATATTTGTCTACAATCGTTCTAAAAATACAAATGTAACGGTGGCATACAGTCAGAAACGATCACTATAGATCTGCAGTCTTTACTCAAAAAAATCCCTTTGAGGACTATAGTATAATTTGTTAGAACGATTATATGAAATTCTTGTTTATGAAGCTTATTTTTTTGTAATTCTATAATAATTAGTACAATTAAATAACAGCATATCTAAAAAGTAATGAGAGAACAACAAAAAACAAACCTTTCTGAAACGTCGTTTAACAGCCGTTCTTGAACAGGTTCTGCTCGATCATCTTCACTAACGTTTCCCCGGGTCCGATTGGTTTTATTGACGCCATTGTTTATAATACACCAAAGCGCAAACTACCAGTTAAGGTACGGGGCGTGACGTTTCCGGAGAACGAGCATTATACAGTTAGCGAATCACAACACACTGGGCCAGCTAACCAATCTGAGCCCATTGCGTAGTTTTGAGGGACTGGCTTCACAGAACCATGAAACCATCAGACCGTTTTTACAAGGAGGGGAAGAGCAGTGTAGAATAAAGGTAAAATATATGAAAGATAATGCAATTATTAAAAAACGAAGCATGAACATATGTTACAGTGCACCCCACAAACACAATCAAGCCTTCGAAAAAATGCGTTTTACCACCCCTTTAATAAATAAATTAAGAAAAACAATTTTGGAGGTTCTGAAAGGTGTATCTAAATCTAAACTAAAATGTAAATATAACAAAAATCATAACATTATTAGACACGAAAATCTGGCTATGTTATCACGTGATCATGTTGCTATGGTTACTATGTCAATCATCGCAATTTCATGACTCACAGGATTATAATTTAGCGGATTCACTCCCACATTTAATTGCAGTAAACCACTCCTTATACTTTACAGTGTGAACGTAACCACTGGTCCTCTAGAAGCATGAAAAACAAAACTATTATTTAGATTGTCAATAGCACTCCCTTTAAGCCATCACTTACTTACTGTGTTCTGCACGCTCACTAAAACTCTCATCATAAACAATGAAGTTGTCCGCACTGCACAGTAAATCTCTTATTTACATCGCGTCTAGACTTTGTTGTTTATAAGGGGATTTGCGAAAGGATAAAGCTCTGATGTGTGTAAAGTGCTCATTCTGAACATACATTTTGAGTGAATTCTCCGCATGGTGACTCTAAAATGCCTCTGCGTTCATGCGCTTATATCTGTGATTGGCTACAATACTCAACGCTGAAACAACACAGTGCAAGTAGTTTCGTTTAGTTTTTGAATAACAATATATTGTGTCCTCCAGTGACCGGACTCGACTTTACTCAGAAAATTTTCCGAGTTGTCCGAGTCCTTGTCAAGTCCGAGTACAAATTCACCCGAGTGCATGACAAGTCTGAGTTCATTCAAAATTGGACTTGAGTCTGAGTTTGAGTACCTCAACTCTACTGTTCAGTCATCTGCCCCTGTTATGCACCTTTCTGCTTCTGTGCCTTGTTGCTAAGCTAGGATGTGCAAAAGGCTTTCTCCAGATGTGAAACCTGTATGTCAGAAACTCAGAGGGTTCCAATTCAAAAATGCTGTCAGTGATGAACTTCAATGGCTTCTTGTATTGGGTGTCATTGAACGAGTGGATGCATCAGTGGATTTCTCCAATTGTAGTTGTTCAGAAGAAGACTGGTGGCATTCATATGTGTGTAGACCTGCGAGAAAAAGACTGGTGGCATTCGCATGTGTGTAGACCTGCGAGAAAAAGACTGGTGGCATTCGCATGTGTGTAGACCTGCGAGAACCAAACAAAGCTGTTGTTGCGGACAGTTATCCTTTGCCCCATATTGATGAGATGATGTCTATGCTGTGTGGAGCAACTGTCTTTTCTACAATTGGTTTGGAGAATGCTTACTTCCAGCTTTTGTTACACGAAGAAAGTAGTGATCTGTATCAGACAAGGTACTGAGTTCAGCTGGTCAGATGAAGCTCAGAAGAGTTTCAGTATCCTAAAGGAGTTGTTACTTCAAAGCCCTACTTTAGCATTGTTTGACCCTAACTTTCCCACTGTCGTTTCAACAGATGCATCAGATTATGAGCTAGTTGCTGTACTCACTCAAATTCATGAAAACAGCACAGAACGTATTGTTGCATTTGCTTCAAGAACATTGTCAACTGCTGAACGCAAATATTCAACGATCAAAAAGGAAGCTTTAGCATGTGTCTGGGCTGTTGAAAAATGGAGAACTAACCTCTGGGGTCGAAAATGTCTTCTACGTACAGATCATCAGGCCTTGACAGTGCTCTCTAAAGGCACAGATCACGATGGAATGAGGATAGCGCGTTGGGCAGAGCGAGTATTGCGTTTTAACTATGAGTTGAATTACTATCCTGGTTTTCAAAACCAAGTTTCTGATTCTTTCTCACTTGCCAGTTTTCAACTCTTGCCAGTTTCTGATGAGTATCATTTCGATACTGAATCTGAGTTTATTGCATTCTTGTCTTCTGAAATGTCTGCTGTGTCTCCAACTAAATTTGCTTCTGCCTCTACATTCTGTTCAGAAATGGCTGCATTACGTGCTCAAATTGTTTGTCGATGGCCTTCTTCATCAGCTGCTGTGGATGTTGTTCTACATCCATATTTTCAAGTGCGTGATGAACTTAATGTGCAAAAGGACTATGTATTTAGAGGGTCACGTCTTGTTGTTCCTGTTTCATTGCGACGTGCCTTTGTGAATTTGGCCCACAAAGGTCATCAAGGAATAGTGTGCACGAAACAGCGCATTTGTGAACTTTACTGGTGGCCTGGTATTGACTGATTGGTCAAGGAACAGATTAAGAATTGTGATTTTTGCTTGTCTTTTGAGAAGACTACTTAGCTGTACCTTTTTCATCTATGCCATGGGAAAAAGTGGCTGTTGACATTGTTGGCCCATTTGAAACCGCTACCTGGGATTGTCTGTACATTATGACATTGATTGACTATCATAATAAGTGGCCAGAAGTAGCATTCACTAGTAAAAAACTTCTTGATATCAGTTTTCAGTAGATTTGGAAATCTTCATTACATTGTATCTCACAAAGGATGTCAATTCAAGTCTGTGGAGTTTGCTGCATTTCTGAAAGATAGACATTCAACAAATACATAAGTCAGTCTATCATCCGGCTGCAAATGGAGCTATCGAGAGATTCCATCAGGTACTGAAAAGTTCTATTCAATCTGCTATTCTCTCTGGAAAGCCATGGAAAGGATTCTGTCACCTGTAAGGATGCTGCTGTGAGTCAAAAAGTGTCATTGCCTCAAAAGAAGATAAAAAACATACACAGACCTCAGAAGAAGAGCTTGTAGCCTACTCTGAGTTCAAACCTGGAGACTGGGTGCATATAAAAAGTCCTGTTCATGTTCCAAAAGGACATCCTAGATTCTCAAAGCCTTTGGAAATTGCACATCAACTTGGTCCATGCACTTCCCAGATATCAGATGGGAAAACTTAGCATGCGTCTTATCTTTCTCCAGCTTGTGCACCTATGGAGGATGTCATTAAGAGTGAACTTGTATCCTTGCCCCTCAAGTCTGTTCCATTTTCTACTGTGTTGCCTAAAAATGAACTTGTGAACTTGCCAACTCAAACAGTCTCTAGATCTGTTCCTGAATGGTCTTCATCACAAGTGAAACGCCCTCTGCGTTGGTTGCAGGACTAAGTCACTTAGTACTAAAGTAATTGATTACTTTGAGCTAAATGAGATTCATTATTATTCCAATATGTATGGTTACAGAATGTATTGTTAAATCCATTGAATTAGATGTAACTATCGTATTGGATTTGTCTATTGTATCCACTATGTATTTTAGTGGAATTTAATGTTTTAAGAAATGGTGAAATGTTGTGTTTGTGTACTTGTCAGGAGATGGCGCTGTAGTCCATATGTTGTTAGCTAAAGGTGTAGAGTAAGAATTGAAGTGTGGAGTGGGAGTGGGAAATGAGGTGGAGATGGGGGGAGAGGACGCGGGAGAAAGGAAAAGTGGAGAATGGTACACAGTAATGCGAAATTTCAAAAGGAAAAAGAAAAATGAAAACCTTAATGATAATCGTTGGGATTCGGATGTGGAGAGTATTGTCAGTACATCTCAAATTAGAGGGGAAGAGTTTAAGGTAAAACTTTACAGTTTAACAGTTTGATTCTTCCGGTTCTGTTAACCCATTGAAGCTGACGGAAGCTTTATATGACACTATAGGTACTGTGAATGTTAAACCACTTAAGGATGGCAGTTTGCTGATTACTTGTTCTGATGCCAAACAGAGAGATGATATAATTAAATTGACAACCTTGGAAGAAAAGAAAGTCAAATGTTGTGTTTGGGGACAAAAGAAAACAGTGCAAGGGGTTATTAGAGGGATTTCAACTGACTTGTTTGCTTGCTTTCTCCTCAATTGCTCCTGTCTGCCTTGCTGTTGGTTTGTGTCTGTAGCTTCGTATATCTTTCTGTTTTGAATCATTATTAACTACCATTCCCTGCTGTTTATCCTGCTAAATACAACTTACTTAACATCACATATTAAGCTGACATCGATAGCTTCAATCTAAATCATTGCTAGCACAACAAGCTACTAATTCGCTAGCCTGTTAGCGTGCCATCCGTGCGCTCTTTATTTATTTATTTAGCTCGCGCGCTCGCGCCTTTTACAAATCCATCAAAGCTGTGGTAAGTAGAAACAGTCAACAAACATGGTGAGTCATGTCATCTTCTCCTCTTATTGTGACTTGCATTTCATGTAACATGTATAACATAGGCTTCTCTGTCAGCACAGGATTTACATGTGATAAATGCAGAGAGATAGGCTGACGGAGAAGATTTCAGAACTAGATACACGCATCCAAACTTTAATTGAGGTTAATTGTAAGAGTGCAAGGGCTTTAGATACTGCTTTGGATGTGACTAGCTTAGAGAACACTGTACATTGTTCGGTTCCGGCTGAAGTAGAGCCCGTGCAGCAGGGCAATTGGGTGACGGTGAGGCGCTGTAGTCACGGGACAAAACACCGCTCTTCCGTTCCGATTACAACATTAAACAGATTCTCCCCACTCAGTGAAAAACCCACTGAGAATCCTGTTGAATGTGCCCTAGTTATTGGCGATTCTATGACACGGAAAGTGAAAACAGAGACACCAGCCACCATAGTCACATGTTTGCCGGGAGCCAGAGCGCCTGACATCAAAGCAAATTTAAAAGTGCTGGCTAATGCTAATCGTAAATTCTCTAAGATTATTATTAACGTCGGCACAAATGATGTTCCACTTCGCCAGTCGGAGATCACTAAAATTAATGTTAAAGAGGTGTGTGAACTCGCAAGTACGATGTCAGGCACTGTAATTTGCTCTGGCCTCCTTCCTGTTCGAAGGAGTGATGAGATAGTTAGCAGATTGTCATCACTCAATGGCTGGTTGGGCAAGTAATCGAAGCCGACTCCGTGTTACAAATATGTTAGACCTATCACTTTTGCCACTAAAAATTGCTTTATTAACAATCTTCCTGATCAGTTTCATTATCTCAGCATCCCAGATAGCTTAGAAGAACTCGATATTGCGACAGAAACTTTTAACTCTCTCTTTTCCAGCATTTTAGACACAGTTGCTCCATTGCGCTTAAAGAAGATCAAAGAAAATAGTCCAATGAGCACACTCAGGCCCTTAAGAGAGCAGTCTGGAGCGAAATGGAGGGAAACTGGAAGATAACAAAACTAGAGGTATTTCGCATTTCATGGATGGACAGTATCGCATTAGACAGTGCATCGTAGTCTCACTGACGAAAAATTTGATAAACTCGTTAAATCATCTAAATCGACAACATGTATGTTAGACCCTATACCGACTAAGCTATTGAAAGAGATGCTTCCAGAGGTCATAGATCCTCTTTTCAATATCATTAATTCATCTTTGTCACTAGAATACGTACCAAAAACTTTTGTTAACACTTTATTTTGATGGTCCCTTTTGAACATTCTATTAACTATAAGTAACTTTGCAACTACATGTCAACTAACTCTCATTAGAGTATTAGTGGACTGTCTGCTTCATATCTGCAAACTCTTAATTGTGATGATCCTCCAACAGACACTCTACTGACTATAAGTAACTTTGCAACTACATGTCAACTTATTCTAACCCTAATCCTACCAGTCTACTAATACTCTACTAATACTCTAATAAGAGTTAGTAGACATGAAGGTGCAGTGTTACTTATAGACAACAGAATGTGTTAAAGGGACCATCAAAATAAAGTGAAACCAAACTTTTAAGCTGGCTATGATTAAACCACTTGTTAAAAAAACGCAACTTGATCCTACAGAATTAGACAATTACAGGCCGATCTCAAATCTACCTTTTGTGTCAAAGATACTAGAAAAGGCAGTATCCTCACAACTATGTTCCTTTTTAGAAAGAAATGGTATCTGCAAGGATTTTCAGTCAGGATTTAGACCGTACCATAGTACTGAGACAGCTCTCATTAGAGTCACAAATGATTGCTCTTATCATCCGGTCGTGGTTGTATCTCGCTATTGGTGTTACTCGATCTTAGTGCTGCTTTTGATACTATTGACCACAACATTCTTTTAAATAGACTCAAAAATTATGTTGGCATTAGTGGAATTGCATTAGCATGGTTTAAATCATACTTATCTGACCATTATCAGTTTGTAGCAGTAAATGAAGAGATGTCTTATCGATCAAAAGTTCAGTATGGCGTACCACAAGGCTCAGTACTAGGACCGTTGCTGTTCACTCTGTACATGCTACCCTTAGGAGATATTATTCGGAAGCATAGCATTAGTTTTCACTGTTATGCTGATGATGCTCAGCTCTATATTTCTTCAAGCCCTGACGAAACTTACCAATTCACCAAATTAACGGAATGCATACCTGATATAAAAAATTGGATGACTAGTAATTTCCTACTACTTAATTCTGAAAAAACAGAGATTCAAATTATTGGACAAAAAAACTTTCTCACGTAATAACCTAGAATACTGTCTAACACTTGATGGCTGCTCTGTCAAGTTCTCGTCGTCGGTTAGGAACCTGGGTGTGCTCTTTGATAGCAATCTTTCATTTGAAAGTCACGTGAATAGTATCTGTAAAACCGCATTTTTCCATCTAAAAATTATATCTAAATTACATCATATGCTCTCAATGAGAAATGCAGAACAATTAGTTCATGTGTTCATGACATCAAGGCTAGATTATTGTAATGCTCTTATGGGTGGTTGCCCTGCACGCTTAATAAACAAATTACAGCTGGTCCAAAACGCAGGAGCTAGAGTTCTTACCAGAACCAGGAAGTATGACCATATTAGCCCGGTTCAGTCAGGACCACTATAGTCAAATACGATTGACAATTAGCATACATTTTGGATTGGCGGTATGGTTCCGTTCTGGGCGAGAACTCCCTGCGCATACATGCAGTCTAGCATGAATAATAGCAGGGAGAGCAGCAATAACCCCCCTTAGGGTAAACAGAACAGAACCAACATGAATGCATGTAATATCGTTAATTCAAGATTTTAAAGTACAACATAATTCGAGAATTTATTCTGATTCATGGGGAAAACCAAATCCTGACTGACGAGAGGAGGAGCTGGGGATGGAGGAGGGTAATTAGCTCCTGAGAAACGCGATAGCTGCTGATAATACTGAAGGAGCTTATATATGTATACAGTGATAGGCGTCGTATTCCTATAGGTAGACGTGGATCAGCTGAGAGTCTGAGACAATTAGCATACATTTTGGATTGGCGGTATGGTTCTGTTCTGTGCGAGAACTCCCTGCGCATCCATGCAGCCTAGCATGGATAATAGCAGGGAGAGCAGCAATAACCCCCAAAACAAAACCATATGCCAATAACCCCCAAACCCAACTGACAGTGTTATTCTGGATGCTTTTGCAGTTACCTGAGTGAGCCAAGGCAACAAGCATGTTGCCAATACCTGAAAAGCTTGAGCAACAGCATGTTACCAACAATATGGAAGCCTTAAGCAACAGTATGTTGCCCTTACCTGGATGACCTAAACGAGTATGTTGCCAATACCCGCATGAGCCATAGCAACAAGCATGTTGTCAATATCTGAAATGCTTAAGCAGTAAACAGGCATATTGCCATGAATGACATGCTTCCTGAAATGAAAAAGTGAAAATTGAGATATCAAAATTAATCAGATGCTTGCGGTTGTATATCCACAGTCCAGTTCCAGTTTCTTTGAGTGACGACTGTGAGCTAGAGATGAAAGATGGAGATTTCCTTCAATTATCCTTTTCATTGGAAATACGTCACAATACTGAAGTAATGTTTATGGAAACGTCAGGTTCACACTGAATTAAGCAACACATGTCATTAATACAGCTGGATGGTTTGATGCAACAGCATGATGCTGATACTTAGATATATTTAGGCACAAATATGTAGGTTTACATGACTGCATACACTGTCACCTGTCAATGACGTCATAACCTTGGTTGAAGTTACTTCTGTAGAAACCAAGAAATATGTATTTTTTTTTTTTTAAACATACTACCCCCAATGCTGATGCTGAAATAATAAAAATGGTTAATACATCCTGATGTTAGCAGCATAAGTTGAGCACTATAGATCCAATCTTATGGGGAAAGCATCACCCCGAGCTGGATCCAGCAAGGACACATTACAAGCGTGTTGCTGAAGCCAATTTAACAATTGTATGGGATCTATTGGGGGAAGCTTACACCCCTAGCGGCAGCAAAAACTGATACAAGCAGCATGTTGTAGAATCGTGGAACTATTGCTAAAAATAGTGTAGTTTGGCAGGGGACGCATACACTCTACAGCACTAGTTCGGACTAATGGCAAGAAGACTGATACAACAAGCATATTTGTATAAATCACAGAACTATTGCTAAAACTAGTGAAGTTTGGCAAGGGAAGCATACATCCTACAGCAATAGCTCCGACTAGCGGCAACAAACTGATACAACGGGCATGTTGTAAAATGACAGAACTATTGCTAAAACTAGTGTAGTTTGGCAGGGGAAGCATACACCCTACTGTAATAGCTCCGACTAGCAGCAACAACTGATACAACAAGCGTGTTGTATAAATATCAGAACTATTGCTAAAACTAGTGTATTGGCAGGGAAGCATACACCCTACAGCAATGGCTCCGATTAGCGGCAACAAAATCTGATACAAAGAAGCATGTTATATAACCATAGGACTAGTATTAAAACTAGTGTAGATGCATGCTGCATGCTTTTCCAGTCGGGAAAGCATGCACCCTGTAGCTCTGAGTCATATGCAGTGCATATGCTAAGCAATTAAGTACAGTGTGCTTCCTCATTCATGAATTGCTTTCTGCTCCCATCATACTGAATTCCATTGGAGTCGTCATCTTCACCTCCACAACCAATGATTCCGCACTCCTTCACATGACCATCAAGCTATGATGTTGTTAGTGTTGAATAACAGACCTCTGCGGTGAACCCGGACAGATCGAATAGAGTTCCGTGACTTTGCGTTAAGCTGGATAAGGCTGAATAAGGGATTTTTTCCCGGTACGTTTGAACCTGGGGTCGAGGAGGGAAAGAAAACATTAATTGTAAGTTAAAAAACTATTAAATCTATAGAATATATTTTAGTTTATGCAGTTCGCTACCGATGTGGTTAGCTAGCTCAGCCTTTGACTACCAGTAATAATACCCGCTCTGACCATCCAATCAAAGGACGTGAAAATGCTGATGTTATTGTACGCCTGCTAGATGGCCCCAATGCAGTCAAATCGAAATCTGATTAGCTGTTTAAATCTGACTGATTATCTGATTGGTTAAACCAACAGTTTCATTGCCATTCATTTTAAGTTGCAGCCGCCAGCACTATTGATTCTGAAGGCCTCAAGGCAGATTTCTTTGGCCATGACAACACATGATGGCTGAAATATAATTGGATAAAAGCTCTAACATAACATACACTGCTGGAAGCAGCGTAACCAAGAGAAAAGCTATGAAATTAAGAGAATGGACTATTGGGAATCATTTAATACTCATTCAAGGAAAAAATATATTAAAGTGCAAGCCAGTGATTCTGATAGTGTTTAGGCCAGCGAAAAAAGCCTTGCTGGCCCTGATGGCCCACCACTGCCGATAATCTAAATAAACTTTAGCCACAAGCATGTGCTAACTTTAACACAGCAAGTTGCAATAATCGGACAGACTAAATGACGAGCATTTTTTCAATGCAACCAGATAAGCCTAAAACAACACTTGATTACTACAGCATGTTGCTTAGGACAGTGTGCGCAATAATACAAGAATCCCAAGTAACCAGCATATATTCTATAACATTTGCACTAGCAACCATCAGTATAGTACCTTCGAGCAATGTTGCTGAAACGACAGCATATTGCTGATACCTGATAAGCTTAGCACAGCATGTGACACTACACCAGATATAAGCCTAAAACACAGCCATGTTCAAATAATGACTGGGCTAAATAACCTTAAAAGTAAAACTATGTTTCCGACAACAACTAACTGTCACGTTTGTACTGAGGGACGAAGACACAAAGGATGAAGTGACAATGTTTATTTAAACAAGCATAAGCAACTTCATAATACTTGAAGGCTCGTGATGACACAGGGAATTCCAAAGTCTCAGAAGATCCGTGAACATGAGAGAAACAGTAAGAGCTGGACTGGAATCAGCTGGATCTTACGGAAGGATACTGGAACTGCCGGAGATCAGTGCAGGTGAAACACAGGAAGGTGATCGTGAGTATCAGGAAACCCACTTCACGGACGCTGCAGAGGAGATATAAACGGGACGTTAGAATGCTTTCTTTAGGTTCTCGAAGGCTGCAGTGGCTTCTGGAGACCAGGCGAGACGTTTGACCTCCTTCCTTACCATGGAAGTTACAGGAGCACAGGTTTTGCTGTAGTCCTTGATAAAACGGCGATAAAAGTTCGCAAAGCCAAGGAACCTCTGTAGTTCTTTCAGGGTTTGAGGTTTGGGCCAGTTGAGGACAGCTTTCACCTTGTTTTGATCCATGGAGATACCCTCTGGACGAATGACATAACCCAGGAAGTGAATGGTGGTTTGGTGGAATTCGCATTTCTCGAGTTTTAGATATAACTGATGCTCACGAAGACGTTGCAGGACTTGATGTACATGGTTTACGTGCTCCTCAAGACCGGTGGAGTAGATGAGGATGTCATCGATGTAGATGATGACGAATCGGTTGAGGAAGTCACGGAAGACTTCATTCATGAAACCCTGGAAAACTGACGGTGAGTTGGACAGACCGAAGGGCATGACCCGGTATTCATAGTGGCCTGCGGGGGTAATGAACGCCGTCTTCCACTCATCTCCCTTGCGTACGCGTACCAGGTTATAGGCGCTCCGTAAGTCGAGCTTCGTGAAGATTACCGCAGATCGTAGTTGTTCAAGAGCAGCAGGTACCAAGGGCAGAGGATAGCGATATTTGATTGTAGATGCATTCAGGACCCGGTAGTCGATACACGGTCGAAGACCACCATCCTTCTTTCCGACGAAGAAAAAGCTAGATGCGGCTGGGGACGTAGAGGACCGGATATATCCCTGTCGTAACGCCTTCTCCACATATTCCTCCATAGCCTTATGCTCAGGAATAGACAGGGGATAAATCTTCCCTCGTGGTAGAGTGGCCCCAGGCAACAGCTCAATGGCGCAATCCCAAGGTCGGTGAGGTGGAAGGGTGGTGGCCTTTTGTTTACTGAACACGTCCTGAAATGACTGGTATTCAGAGGGAACGTTTGGTACAGAATCAGTGACTGGACTCTCAACAGAGGTGGATCCCAGGAATACTGGAGTTGGAGGCTTAGACGAATTCCTCTTAACAGACAGAAGGCAGTTTTTTTTTACAATGTTTGCTCCATTGACATACTTCACCGGTGGCCCAACAGATGACAGGTGAATGCTGATCAAGCCACGGACGTCCCAGAACGAGGTCTGCTGTCGAGTCTTCCAAGACATGAAAAGAACGCTCCTCACCATGCAAATAGCCCACTGACAGATGTACCACTGGACTGTAATACTGGATGTTTCCTCTCCCCAAGGGTTTGCCCAGAATGGAAAGGATACTCAATGGGCGAGTTAAACGTAGACGGCGGGCTTGGAGGCGGTTGAGCAGCGAGGCGGAAATGAAATTCCCCGCTGCGCCAGAGTCAATAAGGGCCTTTGCTGGAACAGAGTGTTCACGATATTTAAGAATTACAGGGGTTAGTGCCAGATTAGAAACTGAACAGGGTAGATCAATGGTACTCACCGCCGAGCGCTTAGGGCGGACTGGACAGTCCATGCGATAGTGATCAGCAGCTCCGCAGTAGAGACACAGATTATTGTTCCGACGACGATTGCGTTCTGTGGTGGTTAGATGACCTGCACTGATCTCCATAGGCTCAGGTGCGGGGAGGTTTACTGACGGGGAGTGTGGCGTGGATAATTCAGTGATCGCTCTCGGGCTACTGGCCACAGCGGGTCGCGGAGGAAAGGTTGTGGACGACCTGAGACAAGCAGCGCGATGTTGAGCAATCAGGATAGACCGCTGAATTAGTTTCTCAATCCCAATCGAGTCTTCATAAATGGCGAGCTGCAGACAGATGTCGGGATTCAGACCATGTCGATAAGCGGTCATTAAAGCAACTTCATTCCATCCACTGTTAGCGGCGATAGTGCGGAACTGCAGAGCATAGTCTGCCACCGTAGAACGGCCCTGACATAAACGTAGCAGCTGATCGTGGATGGAGATCGCATTCGAGGTTTGTGTGAAGACAACTCGGAAGTGTTCCAGAAAACAACTCAACGATTGTAGAGCAGGTGCATTAGAATCCCATAACGCTTGTGCCCAGCTCAAAGCGCGACCTGTGAGTAGGGAGATCACAAAGGATATCTTGGCTCTTTCAGAGATGAATTGGTGGGCGTGGATCTCCATGTAAAGTCGACACTGCAAAAGGAATCCACTGCATTCCTCATCTCCTGAATATGAAGAGGGTCGGGCCATGGGGCTACTGGATGCCGGTATGAGACTCTGTAGTGTGCGACTAAGTTCAGCGAGGGTTTCTTGGAGTGTAGTGGGTGGAATGGATGATGCAGCGGCCGCTGCGGAGAGAGGCGAATGTACCGTGGCAGTCGATGCAGTGGCGCCCTGAGCGGTCTCCGCACTGGAATGTAGAACATCATGAGCCGATGAAGCTTGCATAGTGTGGTCCGGTCTTCTGTCACGTTTGTACTGAGGGACGAAGACACAAAGGATGAAGTGACAATGTTTATTTAAACAAGCATAAGCAACTTCATAATACTTGAAGGCTTGTGATGACACAGGGAATTCCAAAGTCTCAGAAGATCCGTGAACATGAGAGAAACAGTAACAGCTGGACTGGAATCAGCTGGATCTTACGGAAGGATACTGGAACTGCCGGAGATCAGTGCAGGTGAAACACAGGAAGGTGATCGTGAGTATCAGGAAACCCACTTCACGGACGCTGCAGAGGAGATATAAACGGGACGTTAGAATTGTGAAGAAACCACTTGAAGTCAGGCTTTAACTGGAACCAGGCAATGAACACAAAGAACCAGTGAGTCACGGGTAACAGAAAGACGAGACCGGACGCTGAATGAGAGGAGACTGAAGCTTATGAATGGTGTGCATCCAGGTGAGTAATGATGAAGAGCAGGTGGGAGCGATTTAGAATTCCGGGGATGATGAGCGAGACCAGGCGCGCTGAGTTGAGATTGATGGAGTGGTGTCATTGATGATTGACTCCGTGACACTAACAGCTTTTAGAGCAAGCAGTTTACAATAGCCACTAGATAGCCTTAGCACGAGCAGTGTTTCAATAACATATAGTTAGATGGCCTTAAAAAAAGAATCAGATATACAATACACCATAGCTTTAAGAACGTCTTGTTTCCAAAAACTAGATAGAATGTGAATTGTTATTTCCTAACTTTCACCATAAGCTGCTTGAATCTGTGCTTCATAGTGCTAAGAGCAAGCATTTGCAACGCGAGCAGTTGCCAATGACAACAACAGGGCTCTCAAGTTTTAGCAAAAGTTTAGAGTGAGATTTGTTAGGGCCACCCAAATATTTGCAGCAGCGGTCCTTCTCTTCAATTTGTGCTAGCAGTTCAATTTTGCCTATTGTTCATAATTGACCAGCACAAATGGAAATTATAACAATTGGTAAATCTGATAAAAAGACAAATTCATCCAAATAAAATACATAGTTATATTTAAAAAAAATACAAATTTATTGAAAAATAAAGATTAATTTGACCCCAAACAATCCAACTGAACATCAGTGCTCAATGTACATAACATTGTGTCGTAACAACTTGCCCTGAGCATGTATGTCAAGACCCAAACCGGTCACCTTTACAGGAGTCATTGGACGCCCATTTTCCACAAGTTGGTATGATTCTTTGGGGTCTTCATGTAAAGTTTGTAACATACTTTGGTTAAAATTTCTCAATGGTTGTGTAAAACAACACCCTTTTTACCTCCTCAAAAACAGTTCTGTTCACAGTGACCCGTTTCGGTGCATGTCTCTTTAAATGATAATGAGCAACAACATTTTGGCTTTTTGAGGATTAAAAAAAAGTGAATGGATTTTTTTTATTGCATGGTGATTGTGTCCACACACTGCAAAGACACATTTATTTGCAAACACCATATAAAAGTGTATTTTGCATCCGATGACCCCTTTGAAAGCAGTTGGAGAGTTTTTGAATGCATCAAAAATAATTTAGCACGAATTTGGCTATACTTCTCAACATCAGCTCTCACTGTCTTTGATCACAGGCAAGAGATATCGTCCAGGAATCGTAAAATCAAAATGCTAAAAAAATTAAAATAAATGAAAACCGCATTCATCAGATCTTGCTCTTTCAACTTCCACTCCGTGTGTGCGCGTGTTGTCTAGTAACGAACGTGCTTGCAGCGGGAACACATAATTTACCCGGAAACAACAAATTCTAATTTCTGATTGCCTGGTAGCTGGCATTTAACTCTGTATAACTCGAGACAGATGCTATGAACTCGGCAGAGAACTTCCCTCCGTTTGTCTGCGCCTCGTCCATGAATTGTATAGCGGGACAAGTTATTCCTTACTCCTCAGCGTGAGAAATACAAGGTGTGGTGTGTGAGCGTGTGAACGGGTTGAAATGCGTGCGTCTCAGGCCCAATACGTGAGACTTGAGAGCCCTGCAACAAATAAGTAACGCACATGCCAATATGATCGCATAAGCCTAGCAAGAGCATTTTAATGAAAACGACTAGATAAGCCCAGGCAACACAGATAGCATTAGCAACAAGCATGTTGCCATTACCTTGAAAGCTTTTAGCAATGAGCATTAAAAAGGAACTTAGCTTAACTTCATGAAGAATTCAGAGATGAATGGAGAGTGAATCACACAGTCCTGTGTCAATAATGCAGCAATGTAGACTGAAGTCACTTCCAAATCAGGCAGCTAACATTATGAAATGTGGTGAATCTCGTATTCAAGTTCACAAGCTTGAATTAATCTGAGGTGAATCCTTGTGGGGAACGACTTCCTCTGCTTAATTCCCGATTGCACGATTCCTTATGCGATGATGTGGTTTGCCTGCCGAATTTCGGCATTTAATTAGCTCGTGAGAAACGTTGAGTTATGCATATAACTACTGTTCCCAGAAGGAGGGAAACGAGGTACAACACATTACTATGGGATATCGCGCTCTAGCGCCATCTGCTGAAGTCACCTTTATTCACGTCTGAAAGGCCAATGACGCATAAAGACGTGGGCGGGGCTACCTGCTCACAGCATATAAATGCAGTTGTATGCGTCAATCCCTTTGTTCAGTCCAGCTCTTCACCGGGACCCCGACTGTGCGGGGCCCAGAGGTGTTGTACCTCGTTTCCCTCCTTCTGGGAACAGTAGTTATATGCATAACTCAACGTTCCCATTCATTCGGTCAACTCGGTACAACACATTACTATGGGACCTATATTCACGCCCCGCTGAGTGGCTGAACTAAAGATAAGGGACCAGCACCGCCACATGATCCTTTTTCAAGAGAGTGACGGCTCTTGGTCTAAAGCCCCTGCAGTAAGCACGGACCAAGCCACTGTTAAGGCAGTGACATCTAGTCGGTAAAACCGAACAAATGTGTGTGGGGATGCCCAACTGGCTGCCGCACAAATGTTATCTACTGACACCCCTCTAAACAACGCCCATGACGTTGCCATGCTTCTTGTAGAATGTGTCTGTACTCCGGCCGGTAGAGCTAACCCTTTACTTTTGTATGCAATTGAAATTGCCTCCACGATCCAATGTGAAAGACGCTGTTTAGACAGCGGTTTCCCCCGAACTGGATTGGCAAAACACACAAAAAGTTGGTCGGACGAACGCACATCCTGGGTTTGCTCAATATACCTGTGTAAAACTCGCACAGGGCATAACGCATGGAGTCTCTCGTCTTCCTCTGGATCAATCGAGAGGTTTGACAGAGCTGGCAGCTCGAAGGAGAGCGCACTATATGCCCCTGACATGACTTTTGGTGTATACGTTTGGACGCAACACTACTCTAGACCCATCCAGCGCAAACTGAATGCATGAGGGATGTACTAACAGCGCATGGAGATCACCAACGCATTTTGCTTATGCCAGCGCCAGGAACAGGGCTGTTTTGTAAGACAGCATTTTTAGACCCAATGATTCTAAGGGCTCAAATGGGGGTTCACACATAGCCTCCAAAACCACAGTCAGATTCCATGATGGTACCATCGACTTTGTGACAGGTTTCAGCCATCTCGCTCCTTTAAGGAACTGAACGGCCAGTGGGTGCGCACTCGGTGCGGCCCCATTAAAACCCTCATGTTACCAGACTCTCTGTTATCGAAAAGAACAGCAGGCAGTGTGTGTTTTCCCTGGACGCAAAAAGATCGACCTCGGCCCTGCCGAAACGATCCCAAATCTGTGCCACTATTCTCGGGTGCAAACGACATTCCCTGACCTGCGGTCCTCCCCTGGATAGCAGGTCTGCTCCGCCATTCAGGCGGCCCAGTACATGCACTGCCCTGAGCGACGCTAAGTGTTCGCTGGCCCATATTAGGAGTGTCTGTGTCAGTTGCAGCAATTGAAGAGAGTGGGTGCCCCCTTGTCTGTTTATGTACGACATTACTGTCGTGTTGTCCGTTCTGACTAACACATGTTTGCCGTGTAGACGCTGCACAAAGTGTTTCAGTGCCAGAAGAACTGCCTGCAACTCCAAGTAATTTATATGATGCTCAGTGCTGACGGCCATTCTCCTTTTACAGAGTTCCCATGACATAGAGCTCCCCATCCATGTAGTGACACATCTGTCGTCACTACTATACGTGACTTGACTCTGCCTAGGGGAATCCCCTCTGTCAACAAACCCGGGGATCCCCAGGGAACGAGAGCCCGAACGCACGTTGGTGTTATCGTCACTTTTCTGTTTAAATGCCGTGTGACATTCAGACCAGTGCTCAGCGCCCATCTCTGGAATGCACGCATAAAGAGGAGACCCAGCCGAACCACTGCTATTATCGAGGCCATCAACCCCAGAAGCCTCAACACTGTATGGAAACGTACTTGCCCTCCCAGTCAAAAAGACCCAGGCAGCTGCGAAAATTCTAGGCTTTTTGAAGTGACAGCATAGCTGTGTTCTTTACCAAATCTATCTCTAAACCGAGATATGAAATCCGCTGATATGGAACCAGGGAGCTCTTCTTGAGATTTATTAAAAATCCCAGAGCTCGTAGATGGGACACAAGGGCTTGTGTTTGGAATTCTGCTTGTTCCCTGTTGTCCGTGGCCAGGAGTAGATCGTCCAAATAGGCGAATACTCTCGTGCCTTGGTGACGCAGCGGAGTCAGTGCCGCTTCTACACACTTCGTGAATGTTGGCGGCGCTAGGGACAACCCGAACGGCAGGACCAGAAATTCATATGCAGTCCCCTTGAAGGAGAACCTCAGAAATTTTTTGTGATCCGGGTGAATTGTGACATGAAAATATGCATCGGTCAAATCCACCGATGTGTACCATTCCCGGGGACGCAGGGAGGATAGCAGATGACGTACTGTCAGCATTTTGAACTTGTAACGTCGGAGGTGCTTGTTCAATTGCCGTAAATCCAGAATCGGGCGCAAGCCCCCATTTTTTTTTGGGAAGAGGAAGTAACGGCTGTAAAACCCTTCCTCCATTTTTCCCTGTGGAACCACCTGAATTGCAGTTTTGCTGAGAAGAACACCAGTCCAGGCTGACAGCGAGGATCCCCGGCATGACTGGGGAAACCCCCACCTCTCTTACTGAGCATTGCTGGATATCGCATATCCCTGCCTTTACCCCTTTTGACAATACATGGTTAATTTACGGTGATTCTAAAACATTTTGATTGTTCTGACAAATCAATACATGAGGCATTGTATGATTGTTTTGACAAATCAACACATGAGGCTTTGAATGCTGACCACAACTTTTCTTTATTGAAATTGAACTTAAAGCTGAACCCGCTCTTTTGCAGGGTTTCTTTTTCACTGAGAGAAGAAGGCGGCTGCCTCCGGGCCGATGATCCTCCCTCGACTGCGAGCTAGGAATTTGGCCGTCCCCTCCTTCCTTCGGAGAAAACTTTCCCTTTCTCTGGGGGCGGGCCTGTCTTTCCCGACCCTACCTGCTGTTTAGATTGAGCATGCGCTCGCCCAGCCTCCTAAGCCTTGGGCCTAGGCGCTGTTGCTGCAGCCGGCCTCTTAGTTGGTGGTGGTCGAGAAGACGACCTAAAACTCGGCTGTGCAACTGACTGTGTTGGTCTATTATACTTTCTAGGCATTGAACCCCTGAGAGATTCCACCTGTTTCTTTGAGTTCTCAAAATGCGCTTGAAACATGTCGAGACCCTCTCCAAGTAGACCCGTCATGGAGATCGGTGCGCTGAGGAACGCATTCCGATCACGTTCCGGCAAGTTTGCCAGAGTCAACCATAGATGGAAACACTCTGTTGTCATCCCATTGGGAAACCAGGGAAAGATAAAGGCGAGGCAACTAGCTATAGACCTATCACACTAACATCTAATTTATGTAAAATAATGGAACGTATGGTCACTGACAGGTTAACTTACATATTAGAGAGTAGGAATTTGCTAATACCACAGCAGAGTGGTTTCCGTAGAGGGAGGTCAACCATGGATCCGGTGATATGTTTGGAGGATCAAATTAGGAAGGCTCCTGCTAAAAAGGAACTGGTAGCTGCTGTCTTCTTTGATGTGGAGAAGGCTTATGATGTTATGGAAAGAGGGACTTCTTATTAAATTAGAATCCATGGGAATTGGTGGAAGAATATTCAACTGGATTATGAATTTTCTGTAAGACAGGACTATAGAGGTAAGAATTGGGGTATCTTACTCCAATGTTTACTCTATAGAAAATGGGATACCACAAGGAAGTGTATGTAGTCCTATTTTATGTAATATAATGATTAATGAGTTTTTTCAGAGGTTGATGCTAGACTTGGGAGGTCTTTATATGCAGATTATGGGGCAATATGGGTAAGAGGTCGTAATGCAGCATTTGTTGGAAAGAAGCTACAGGCAGCAGTCAGCACTGTTGAGAAGTGGGGAAATAGGTGGGGTTTTTGGTTTTCTGTGGACAAGACACAGGTTATTTGTTTGTCTAAGAAGAGTAATAATCCTGCAATTCAAGTTACTCTTTATGGGCAATCAGTTAAGCAGGTTCAAAATATAAGCTTTTTAGTTGTGTGGATGGACCATAAGCTGACATTTGGAGATCATATACAGAAAAATTTTACCAAATGCAAGAAGGCAGTCAATGTTATGAGATGCCTGGTAGGAAGTGGTTGGGGTGCTAGTATGAACTCTCTTAAACATATTTATATTGCCATAATTAGATCAACATTGGATTATGCATGCATTGCATTTAGTTCAGCTGCAAAATCTCAATTGCAAAAGCTTGACCTGGTCCAAACACATGCCCTCTGTCTCTGTAGTGCTGCATTCAAGACTTCTTCAATCCCAGCTCTCCAAGTGGAGGTTGGGGAGATGCCTTTATCTCTGAGACGTCTTCAGCTTGCTATGGTATATTGGGTAAAGTTGCAGGGGCATAAGCAGGGTCATCCAACCAAACCTGTGTTGAACTCATGTTGGGAACATGGAAGGAAGCAATTTAACCGTTTTGGATGGGTGGGAAACAGTCAAGCCGAGAAACTGGGACTAGTTAAATTAATTTACAGCTGTACAGTGGCGTTACCTGCTATTCCTCCTTGGATATTTCCATTGCCAGCTGTGGATCTTGAAATCGCAAAGATGTCAAAACAATGCAAGGAATATGGTGGGATGAACGAGCTGGTACAACAATATTTAGGTCTCAAGTATAATAATAGTATTCAAATATTTAAAGACAGTTCAAAAGATCCAAATACAGGAAAGACGGGAGCAGCAGTATATATACCACATTTTCAGAAATCAATATTAAAAAGAACATCAGACCATTTAGCGGTTTACAGTGTGGAACTATAAGCTATTTTACTGGCACTCACGTGGAAAGAAGAGGTTGGGCCTAACCAATATATCATCTGTTCAGACTCAATGGCATTGTTAATAAGTATTGCAAATTGCAAATCTGTTTGTAGGCCTGACTTGATTTATGAAAACTTTGATAGTCTGTATAGATTACAAAATCTTAATATTACAGTGTGTTTTATGTGGATCCCATCTCATGTTGAAATAGAGGGTAATGAAACAGTTGATCGTATGGCTAAAAAGGCTCTTAAGTCAGAACTGCAATGGACAGTTCCATTGAATAAAACGGAAATGAAAAGTGTCATTAAAACAGAAGTCAATAAGTTATGGCAAGGACAATGGGAAAAGGAGACCAAAGGTGATTTTTTATATAAAGTACAGAAGCAAGTGACTACAAGGAGGCAGTGTGGTTGGAAGCGAAGGGGAGAAACGGTGATCACAAGACTAAGAATTGGACATACAGGTCTCAATCACAATCTCGGTCGCTTAGGGAAACACGCAACAGGACTATGCATAAATTGTGACAAAAGAGAGAACATGTATTGCTAGAGTGTGAAGCATACAGCACAGATAGTTGTTAGAAAACGTTAGAATACTGTTAGAAAACGTCAAAGAATTAGGATATACACATTTATCAGTAGAGGGTTTACTTTCTTTTTCTACATTAAAACCATCAGCATGGCCAGTTCCCATAGGTACCTAAAAGAAACAGGTCTATTTGATAGAATTTAAGATCAATCAAGAATTAATTATATATATATATTTTTATATATATATAGCTGATTCGTTCAAACACACTGATTTATTCAGGAACGAAATGTCACTACGGTTAATTCTACTTTGACCTTGTTTGGAACCTGTATGGATTTTGTCAGGGTAGATTCAATTTAGGCTTTTATTCACATACAAGCATTAATCAACACAACACGCATATAACAAGCTCATCAAATATTTAAAATAATATGTCTCAAATATGTCTCTTGGAAGCTCAATATTCATTCTCAGGTGTCAAGCAAGCATGTTGAGCTTTCATGTTTACCCTATTTGTTAAGCTTTGTATGTGTGTTGATCAATATTTATTTGTGAATAAAAGTATTAAGTATGAACCATTTTAGCAGGGTCCCAATGCATGCTCCCTCATGCAGTTTTTTTTATTTGTTTGTTTGTTTATTTATTTGTTTTTTGCAAAAATGGTATCTACACATGAAAAGTTGGTTGATACATAACTGCAATAAAAGAATAGCCTAGTTAACAATTACTTGTTTTCATATAATACATGTTGTATTTTATATTATTTAAAGGCACAATATGTAGTTTTTCGCCACTAGAGGTCACCTATTCAAAACAAAGGCATAGCTTGATGACGCCGAGATTCGGCGCAGAATCATGGGAGTTGTTGTTTTCACTTTACAGCCGGTGGAAAAGAATCTGAAGGGACTTGGGCAGAAATCATATTCATGGATGAGATTGTTAGAGCGTTATGTAGTATGAAGCAGAGCAGGGCCGAGTGCTGTGGGAGCGGCTGGAGCGATTGCTATTACAGCGCAAGAGCAACGGAAATTTTATTATGCCGCAGACGCCGTTTCCGCTTCTTCAGGTCTGCGTATGTGGGGTAACGCAGCGCTGTTTTATCATTTACATTTGTGTGTTGAAAATACTCTTTGCGTTCGCTCGCCGGCTGCTATGAGACACTTGTTGCACACTGCAGTAAGCTAGATCAATATTAGAATATCATATTAGTAAATGCTGGATGGTTTGTGTTGCTAAATGGCATGCAATTCATTTTAAAACATATTGTATGATTGAGAAAATGCTGCATTACTGTTACTAAAAATAAAGCTGCATCTGATTATGCTATGTTAGCCACTTGAAAATATAGTGTTTTTCTCTGAGACATGGTAAAAACATGGGACTCATGGAAAATCGAGAAAACAAGCGTTTCAAACAATAAGACGAACAGCGTTGAGCTATTTAACAATGATTTGTTTTCTGTCTATAAATGTATCCAAACAGTTGTTCCCTTGTCCAATATAGCCTACCTATTAAAGCATCTTTGGTGTTTTAATGGTTTCTGCAAAATAAAAACGGAAATTGAGGGTAACACAGGTACAGTATGACGTCACTGATAAGGCGATGGCGATGGATAAGGAAATGACACGGTCCGTAAAATAGCTTATTTCTCTGGATTTAAACATTCTTGAAAACATCTGGGATAATATAAGTACACAAGTCAACAAAATATATTACACTGTTCTACTGGTTTTTGGATATTTTAATAAAAAAAAATCTTACATATTGTGCCTTTAAGCACCTGGAACCTTATCAGTTTGACAGAATGTTCTAATTCAAAGTCCAATGGGAAGTCAAACTACTGTAACATTTTCTTAATTTGAAATTGTTTATTTTCCTGAATTACTAATTGTTTATTTCCTACAGTTAAACAGGCTCTTAATGATTTCATCTCTTGTGCAGCTCATGAAATATCTGCAGGCCAGGTTTTTCCTATCAGTCATCATCAGAACACATTTTACTCATTGGTCTATATCTTGTAGGCTTCTTGCCCTTATGAAAATGTATGACCAATTATGCCTCCTAAGTACCTCCTAAGTAATGTCATAATGCTTAAAAGACTCTCTAATTTACTGTTAAATTAAACTAATCAAAGCCAGAAAATATAGGAAATAAATAAATTAATTTTACTTAACAAAGATTGCAATTCTACAACCATCCATTTAATCCATTAAATGGCCACATCACCAATCCTAGGAAGACAAGGTCGGCTCCTTAGCAGAACTTTGCTTAATTCCATCTTATCCCAAAACAGGATGTGAGAATCTATTTCCTTCCTACTCTATTGTGCCTCACAAATATACAGGAAAGGGAAATTCAGAAAACACACTCCTTCGGAGTAAACAGTTAATGTTCTGCAAAGCCTGAATTCATTTGATACAATAAGGAGTCCAAAGCATATCATCAATATTAATATTTTCACAAGAATACCTTTCAGATGAGAGATAATCCAAGGTCAGGCTCCCATGAAATCACATTACATGTCTTACTTGATGCCATTTATTATTAAAAGTGTTTTTAATGACTGAAAATTAATGGGGCATTCGGCAACTCTAGCTATTTCTTCGCTGATTTTCACTTTTGTTGTCGCATGTTTTCTCAACGAGCTCCCCCTGCAGCTGTGAGGCGTATATTTCACAACAATGTCGTAAAAAAACTCACTTGCGGCACCCTCCTCCTGCTTTCTACCACTGCTCATGTGCATTTGTTATTATTGGAGCTATGTCTACCAAGGTGGGTAATACATCATACACATTGAGGGCGGCGTGTGTGTTTATGTCAAATTGCCGTAAAGCAGTTTGTGTTTCTCGCTCGTTCTCGCTTCTCACGAGACTTCCTATTTCCAACTTACCGGGACGTTAGTCCCCATGTTGCAAGGTTGGTTTTCCGCCTGGGAACGCTGGGGGGAGCGGGGAAAGTCACAATTCTCACCGGAACAGGTTATTAAACCATCCAAATGATTTCTGAACGGTTTTATTAAGTTGAAATAGTTGCCGAATGCCCCTTTAAAATCACATCCACTGATGTTACGTTCAGCAATTGTTTTTAAAGGAAACAGACTGCACTACCTCACATAAACTTCCTTTCCACCTATTCAGCAAAGGTGTTTTCATAATGGCTTGAAATGCATCCTCTTGTGTTGCCAAATTTTGATCAAAGAACTTGTCCTTCGAAGAAAATGCCTTATGGTCATGGGGCTGCGAAGTGCTCATTTCCTATTTGGTTGTTATTCCTTGCCCAATATTCATGGCATTATTAATATATATATATATATATATATATTTTTTTTTTTTTTTTTTTTTTTGCTGGAAACTCATACCAATATCAAAAAGGCAAAAGTCTGCTAAATATTAGTTTAAGTGCATTCAGAAATGCTTTCATGGCAAAAGTATCAAGAATGTCCACAATCATATGCTATTTATTCATAGTCAAAAAACTCACACAAGCTGTTGACAAGACTGAATTTCATGCACAATTTTATTCAACAGTAATATAAAATACCTTTTTTTCATAGTTGCGAGTGCATGCGTCATCTGCCAACAGTTTGAAAGTTAAATTATAAAAGCAAGGCTTCATTTTGTGTAGTGAATTACTTGGGCACTTAAGCATTTGTTAAAAAAAAAAAAAAAAAAAAAAAAAAAAAAAAACACATTGATGGAGTTTATTTTTTTGAGAAGTATTTAGCAATAATAAACTGATATACAAAGCAGAATTAATCATACTAATAATATGCAAATTACAATTTTGTCTGTGGCAACTTTATAAAATAAAAAAAGAGAAAGAAAATAAATAACAGCTATCATGCATTTTAAGTTTGACATTAGAGAAGCACAAACTTAGGTTACGTGACACCTAAACATGCTAATTCAGACTACTGGTCTACATGCAAGCATTTGTTTAAAACCATGATTCCTCATCCATATTAATAGTAGATGCTTTGATTACAAAACAAGTTAAAGGCCTGACAGCTTTTCTAAGCGTAATAGCTAAGAATGGCGGTACATTTCCAGGACTTGTCCACTAAGGTCACTACAGGTAAAAACAGGCCTTGGCAGCCAATGTAATTCAAATTTTCTTAGTTAAGTCTTATAAAACATGCATAGGCAGATCAATCACCTTTTTCTCTCAATTTCCTTCTCATTCTTTTTTTTTTTTAATCTTTTTTTACAGAACATAGGTGCTTAATATATATTTTTAGTTTGATCTCATTGTTTGAAAAGCAGGAAGAAAAAAAAAAAAATCACACATTTTCCAGCAAGCCACAATAAATCTACCCCCAGATTTATCCCAAATGAAAACAAAGACATGTATGCAAATGGTAAATGTAAATTCCAGTTTTTAACTCCAAGTAAATCCATATTCAGCAAGCTAGCTTGCAATTACACAAAAAGTAGGATCCAAGCACACACCAAAGAAACCTGAGGTAAGCATAATCTGTACAAAACCATATAACATTCCATTTTTGGCATTATAACAATGTTGCAACATTCTTTTAAGACTGCCTAATTTACTATAGAGCTAGTTTATAAGAGTAGCAAAAAATGTATCAATAAATTATCCTTACTTAGTTTGTACACCCTTTTTGTTAAAAACTTTTTTTACGTTCTGTCCATTTTTAGTGCTGTATTTTTGTAAACGTACAATATTTAGTAAGAAGTTACACACACAAAAAGAGAAACAAACAAAAATCTTATATCCAGTAAGTAAAGGCCTTTTCAGATCTCTCAGACACCTGCTGTAATTCTTTATGCCGAAACCCAGATAATCCCCTCTCCCACGACAACTTTTTATAGTTTTTATGTCCCACCTCCCAAAAAAATTTAAAATTAAAGGCATATCCAAAGTTCACTCTGAATTATGTTTGAAATGCTGCTCTCCCCCTCTCCTTTATCTCTCTTGTCCTTCTTCCTTTTTTCCTTTCCTCTAACTCTACACTCCAAATCCTTCCTTTCCCTCCATCATATATGGCATGGAAAAAGATAGGGAGGGGCTTAATCGCTGTGGCGACCGTGCGGGATTGATTCAGGATCACTGGATATTGTCGCTGCCACTGCTAGCCTTGCCCTCAGTGCCGTTGGTCTCGGACGACAAAGCCTTATTGAGAGAGTTGAGGCTGGCGTCACAGGGCATGGCGTTTCGGCGGGGTGGCATTCGTTCATTGATGCGGTCCAGCCCTTTAGCCTCCGCGAAGCTGCTGATCTTGTGCTGAGGTGAGAAACCTTTGATTGCTGTAGCAGAAAAGGAGGAAGATGGTTCAACAAGTACACACTCCTTAGTTTATTTTGTAATTTAACTGCTTGAAGTTCACACAATACTTTTTCAAAGTTGAACTGCAATAATATTTAAGCCAATGTCACAAAGTGTCATTTAAGGCAAATTGCGATTTTCTAACAAATTCTTTACAAAAAGTTTGATATTTTATAACTCTAATTCAACATTCAGTATACTACATTGTGCATATGAATACTTCACGAATCATATATACACACACAATGTCTATGTCACTTAAAGAGACCAATATTGAGAAAAAGCAAAACTTCTTGCAAAGTACTTGAAGCAAGGTGTTATAATATATAATATATATGAAGAGAAAACAAAATATCCACACTGGTCACCAATTGTAGGACTACTGGGGCAGTGCTGGGTGGTCTCGGTTCTGGAGGGCCTTCGAATGAAGTAGCATTCTTTGCATCGCTCAATGAGGCACTGAACGTTTTCAAGATATCCTGCACAAACCTGAGCATTCACTGGCTATCTAGAACAGAGCTTCCCACCACTCTCAAAAACAAAAGTTCAAGGAGAATGTATAAATGAAAAGCAAGAGGATGAAATCATTTGAACAACCAAATAAAACTCTTGATAAAAGACAAAAAAAGACACAAAACAAATAACTGACTTAGCAAATATACACTAAAAGGGAACTTGGTGCTAAGCTAATGTCTTATTATGACTATAACCCTGGTTTCCTGAGTAGGGAACGAGACGCTGCATCAGAATGTTGACGCTATTGGGCTGTTTACAACTGGTCATTTTATGCGTTTTCACTGATCGGATAGCTATCTGATTTGTTAAAACAGTTACGTTTACACTTGCCCACTTAAATTTATCCCTGCAAAACGGATATATCTTCAATTCCCGTGAATTTAACGGAGTTCACGTCAGCGAATGCAACAGATATGAGCTGCATTTTATTTATCATCAGCTAATTTCAAGATCAAAGACAGCAATAGGAGAGAGAGTGGCATCAGACCATTTAGTCTCACTACTTTTAATGAAGATGATTGTGTTTTGACCATCTGCAACTTACTCTCTGTTTTATTTGCGGCAGTTTGCACATGGGCTTGCTGAAGAGATACACAGATTCATACGCAGCGATGCGTGTTGCAGTGGCGCCGTAATATCTGGGTATAATATGTCATATAGCTTATAACACGCTCTCACACGTTTATTTTCTAACATTTTGGAAGTAGTAAAATTTAAATATGTGGTTTCAACAACCAGATGTATTTAGACTTGCCCAGTTTCATCTGGAATGCGGCCCAGACCACCTCCTGATGTGGTTTGAGAGATCGGCAATTTACAATTGGCAAGATCAGGGCATTTACACCTGGTCTTTTCACGATCTGATAGCTATCGGATCTGAGAAAACGCATGAAGTGGACAGGTGTAAACAGGCCCTATAGAAATGCTTCCTTATGACCGGTCTCTGAAGCACATGTGAAATCAGACTAGTTCTATTGACTGCCGGTAGTCATATGACGTAAAATGACTTAAAGTGGCATGACTATGAAATGGCAACTGCATTGAACATCATCAGCTTCTGATTGGCTGATAGAAGACACTCAGGCTTTGAGGAATTATGGTAATGAGAAAGAGTGTCTCGTTCACTACTTGGGGAACAAAAATATACTCAGGGTGATAGTCAAAACAAGATACGTTCCCTTTTGAGGGAACGCAACACAGTTGAATGTTGATGCTATGTGAACATCAATACCCACTATGCCATACTGAAAGGATGCCTGCTCTAAGGAAGTGACAAACTTAAAGAGCAAGAACCTAAGAACCCGTAGAACTAATATTGAGGAACTAATATTGAGGAACGAATATTGAGGAACTAATATTGAAAATTGAAGGTATTCCACACACTCCATAAGCCTCAGAAATAGCCTGCTCAGAAATAGGAATCTAGTGTGCTAAAGATTGCTTAGAAGCCGCAGAGCCCCTGCTGCGTGATCCAAAACAGACAAACAGTTGTTCTGATTTAAGCCACTGGCCTCAGTGGTGGACATAAATACTAAGGGCCCAAAAAGGGCATAAAGTATTCAGCCTCTCCTGATCTGCAGATTGAAAAAGTGGAGGACAGAAGGCCTGAAGAACCACTGATCATGGACCTGAGGAAGGTACCATTGGAACATAATCAGGCCTAGGATGTAGAATAGTTTAGACTTCACACTGAGGAGAAAGCAACAGACAGGGCCTGCAAATCCCCTACTCTCTTTAGCGAAGTAATGGCTTGGAGAATACAAACATAAGATGTTTGTTTTGAGGATTCTTCTGATCCATGAGGCTAAACTGTGCTAAGCACACACAGTGATTCCTGAAGACAAAGAAGCTGATAAGGGTTCAATGCAGGCACCATTTGGAGTCATGCAACGAGCCATTTCACGTCATATGACTACCGGCAGCCAATAGAATTAGCTTGATTTCACATGCTTCAGAAACCAGTCACGCAGAAGTGTTTCCATAGCGTCAACATTCTGATGCAGCATTGAGTTCTCTCGAAAGGGAACCACGTTACACCTCTTGAAAACATGCAGCAAACTAAAAGGAAATACAAAGATCAAATAGTTTTTTTTGTGAATTGTTTAACTTTCCAGTTATTTAGTAGAGGGTCTCCTATGTACAATGAACACGATTTGTGTAGATGTCAGACGTAGGTTATTAGCAGTAAAGAAACACAAACACGACACAGTCACAGAGTCACAAATAGAAAAAAAATATGGATGAGAGTATCAACACAGTTGGCACCTCTTCCTCCAGGAGAAATGTCCAAGAACAACCACAGAACACTTAGGATGTAAATAGCAGTTACAAACCTGCTATTTAACAAGCAGCTGACATTGTTCTTGCTGAGGATTTTATTCTTTTTAACTGAGACAGACCCAAAAATGTGTGAGTGTTTTGAGTCTAGAGCTAATGTCTAGCTAGTTAAATGGAAAATTTTTGCAAGAACAAAGGACAACTACATCAGCTCATTGTTTTACAGGGGTCCAGACAGTTTTAGGGTTATAAAAATGCAATTTTACATTAATTAGACTTGTGAATAGGCGAAAATCGTGTTTGTGCCACATTTAAGCACTCTGTTTTTGCAGAAAATATGTTCCTATTGTAAATACACCAATATTGTCAATTGGAACATATTTTGAAACATAACTATTGTGATTTCAATCTGATGCATTATGTTACCGTATTTGACTGATCACAGCCTTTTCAACAAAACCTGTGTCGTCCAGAACGGTTTGATCCCCTTTAAAACAATCATAGCTTTTTTGTTTTGTCTTTTCTTTTCCTACTTCTGCTCAGCGCACTAACAGTACAGTGTAATCTGGCCAAACACCCAACACATTACACAAGCTACATTGACATGGATGAACCCGGTGGAACCCTTTATCTGTTGCACAGATGCAACAGAAAGAGGGGAAGGGGCTGTAGACCTATTTACCTTCATCTGCCTCTATAGCCTCAACAGTAGCTGAAGAGAAGAAGAAGGGGGATTGCAAAACGAGTGAGAACAGGTTACATTTGTCCAGTCAGATGAACACCAAAAGAGCCCAAATAGACACACAACATCATTATAATTACACTAGGCCCACTACAAGGCCAGGATGGAGGGAATTAATAGGGTAGAGAGAGAGAGAGAGAGAGAGAGAGAGAGAGAGAGAGAGAGAGAGAGCAGGACAAATGATGGGCAGTTAGTTGCAGATGAGGCAATGTGACAGAGATTTGACTCTCACTATGAGAGATGAGTTTGGGAGAACTCAAAAACAACTCAAAACAGCATTACACATAAATTGGAAATTAATGACGAAGCCAAAGTACATCAGACTTGATGGTCAGTCTAAGCAATCAAAGGGATATGAAGGAGATCAATGATTGTGTCTTCCATTGCTTTGATTTAAAATCTGTATAATATACCAGGAGAGCTACATTTCATTATTTATTGTGAATGGCAACATCAAAGCAAGGGGAAGAAGTGACCCAAAAGCTGGGTTCAAGGGTTTTTAACAGCCACTTGTAAGACTTTGATTTTGTGTTTTTTGGTAAAAAATTATTTGAAGTTCTGTCAGCTTACAGATCAAGAAAATCCACCATCCTTGCATTGTGTATGATTATTTTCAACTTACCTTAATCTACACTCACATTAGCACGATCATCACAAGTAATCATATAAAACTACAAGTATACACTTTAAAAACTTCAGAACAGCACACACACAACACACATTAAAGCTAAACGCTAAAGACATCAGCTGTGATGGGGGCACAACATTGAAGTAAAAGCACGATGATGTCCATTTACAAGGGTGGGGCATCTGTTGTGATTCTACCAATGCTGTAGCAGAACATCGCTGACATCACTCTGTCTCTGGCATGTTCCCAAAACAGATAGCCATATGCAAACATGGCCACTCATATCAAATTTGGGTTACATGTTGTATTGTTTAAGTAAAACTAGTTTTTAAAACTAAAGCTAAACCTAAAAGAAAACATAAGCAATGAAATTACTGCATAGGATCAAATGTTTCCAAATGAAGTAATATATAGAACATGCCATTACGACAAGAGCATGTTTGATTTCTGCCTTGATTTGTGAAAGACAAGACCAATTAAATTTAATTGACATCTTGTCAGTTTTCTGTATTCTGTGTAAAGGGGCATGATGTTACAGATATAAGATAAGACTTAATGAAGTATCACTAGACAATGTGCTAAAATTACACATTTATTCATGCCTCTTTATGTAATGATGACAAAACAGCATTACACATTTTAATTGTGTTATTTTAGGTACATTCTTCCCTTTCTGATTCACTATGTCCAGCATCACAACACTGTCATTTATTTAAATGATTACAAGGAGACTCCATGCAATCAAAGGCAGCTTTGTGTTTTTAGTTCCTATCTGTTAGCATGATGGTATTGCATTCCAAAAAGTGGAAAAGGGTATTTAAATAAAACAAATAGAACAAAAATATTCATAACCAATCCTGCACTCTGTGTATCTAAATTTGTGTCAAATAAATATTTTTTTTTTGTCTAGAGTGAAAATGTCCTCTTCCTCTAATACCACCTTCAACGACTATCAATAGCAATCAGCAAATCATGTTTTTTTTTTATTGAGAAAAAAGGGACAAGCATTTCTATTTGAACTGTCACAAATTCCAATTTCAACAGAAATTACAGTTCCGTTCAAAATTTTGGTGTTAAGACTGCATTTATTTGATTAAAAATACAGTAAAAACAGTAGGCTAATATAAAATGGCGGCGGTGTGAGCATGAGTGTTTGATGCAGCCAGGCCCGCAAGATGACTAGATTTGCCTTCAAATAACTTGTAAATCATTTCATTATCTCGCTACGAATGTAATTTTTCTTTGTGAATTGACGCTTTATATAAGCAACGTCCTCAAAGCCTCTGATCTACAGCGCTTGTCCATCATGGAGCAAGCAGTTACCAACAAGTTTATCGTGGACACTATTCAACAACTTAAAGTTGAAATGTTTTCACACTTCGACGCAAAAATGGACAATATTCAGTCAAACTTAACATCGATCCATGGATCTCTAACAACTTTAAGCGAACATGTAGCGGAGCTTGAACACAGGGTCAGCTCCAATGAGGACAACTTATCCGACATACAAAAATGCCTGAAGTCACTCGAGGGTGAAAATTTCTACCTGCGGGATAAACTGGATGATGTCGAAAACCGAAGCAGGGCCTATAATCTTCGCTTCATTCATGTTCCTGAAAAAGCTGAGGGTAAAACCATCCACGGATTCATCGCCGGCCTAATCCAGCAGCTTTTGGGTGAGGAGAACTTCCCGGTACCTCCAGCTATAGAGCAGGTCCACGACTCCCCTATGCAACAGTCACAGAACCAGAATAATTTTGCTCCGAGGCCTATCCTGGTGAAACTCCTCAGTCTTCAGGATAAGTTTAAAATCCTACGACTTGCCCGTGAAAAACATGAACTTAAGTACAAAAACAAACGTGTCCATATATATCCCCGGATTTCAGTACCAGTCTTCTCCAAAAGCGTCGGGAGTTTGATGTTATCAAAAAGAAACTCTGTGAACTTGACATGAATTACTCCCTGCACTATCCTGCCACGCTCAAGATTATCTCCGATGGTAAATCGGTGCTATGCAAGACCCCAGGGGAAGCTGAAATGTTTCTTCAGGAATTACAACTTTTACCTGAATGACGGAATGCTCCTGTCTTGTTCAAGGTAATCTATTGATAAATAGGTTTTGGTTGTTGCTGATGATGTTTGTTTGCCTGCAGTAGCGTAGTCGGGACTTATTTGTTTACATCTTGAAGGTTTATATGATATGGAAATTACTTATATTTTTCCAATACCAGAATATTGAGACGGTTTTCTTTTTCTCTTTAGCCTACAGGGCTGGCTTAAAATGAATCCCGTGGCTGATAAACATTACTTTTTTTTTGCCTAGGCAGTTTCTTTTTTAGGCCTCTTACTACTAGGCTATTTATCAACTTTTCTCTTCTCATTTTTCTATAGCCTACGGGATGTCTCATAATAATGTCTGTACACAGGGAAATATTTTGGATATGTATAAAGCATTCCCAGTTAATATTCTGCGGTCTTAGCCTGCATTCTTTTTTTCTCTATTAATTTCTTGGCTATGCCTTGGTTTGGCTAGTTTGTGTGTTTTTGTGTGTGCATGGAGGTATGCGTGTGTATATGTTTGTGTCTGTGGGTAAATGTTTGTAAATATTTGTGTGATATGCGCTCCCCTCCCCTTCGCCCTTTTCTCCCAGTTCCCCGTCTATTTATTTCTGAAGATTCAGTATAGGTAAAGATTTATTTGTTATGCATTTAATATTAGGAGTTTGGCACATAAAATTGATATGCTAAGAGCTTGGCTTTCTTACAATAAGCCCAGCGTTATCACACTTTCTGAAACATGGTTGAATAGTGATATATCCGATGCAGATGTTAAACTTGATGATTATACTTTGTATAGACCTTATGTAGCCCCGCCCCCTTTCAGCGCTGCGCTCGTTGTCTTTTGTCTTCCAGTCTGTATTTTCACAGTGATCTTGCGTATTTATGAATGAACGGCTCGGTTTAAAATCTTCCCGGTCTTTTGACATTTGTTAAGACATCTGCTTTAAACATTACAATCCTCATTATATCTTTCGTTAACTTTACATTAAGTAAATCCACTTCAAAACCTAATTACTCCTGGACAGCAATGCCATAGAAATATACTGAGCGACCGCAGAAACGTAAGTTCAAAGACAATATTCTAAAGATGGCGGTGCCCTTGTTTCTCTGGCGCATAAGGTCTATAGAGCAGACAGGGCTACTCGTGGTGGGGGAGTAGCCAAGTATATGTCTTCTCATTTATCTTCTGAACTCATTATGCCAAAGGAGAGAGCTGTACATTTTGAATGCTTATTTGTTAATATTGCTTTTCATGAAAGCAAGCAGATAACTATAGGTAACATTTATAGACCTCCGAATTCCCGTTGAATCAACAAATTGTATTCTTGCTACTATTAATTCTTTAGACTATGCAAACAAGCTGATTTTATTGGGTGATTTTAATCGTAATTGGCGGGATCGTTCCTCTTCTCATGAGAAAAATGTATTTAATGGTCTAAACCTTACTCAACTCATTACTGATCCGACTAGGGTGGTTAATAAATCCAAGTCTCTTCTGGTTATCCACCCAATCTTGGTTACCCACCCAAATAGAATCTCTCAATCTGGTGTATTACCTGATTGTTTTAGTGATCACTCAATTGTTTTTTGTGTTTGGAAAATAAGATTACCCAGTCTGCCACCTAAAGTAATTAGGATAAGGCAGTGTAAAAAACTGAACACAGAGGCTTTCTTCCAAGATTTAATAAGCATTAACTGGTCCAGATTTCAAATAATCCCTTATGTTGAAGACGCTTGGAACTTCTTTCTCTCAGAAGTTCTTAAAGTCATAGATAAACATGCACCTTGGACATCTGTTAAGGTCAAAGGTAGTCATTTACCTTGGATTGACGGTGATTTAATAAATTTATTTAAACTACGAGATAAAGCCTGGGTAAGATACCGCATGACAAAGGAAACTGCTGATTGGTCTGAATATAATAAATTAAGAAATGCCTGTACAACTAAAACAAGGAATGCAAAATCTATTTAAAATCAAATTACTATAAGCACTCTTAATCAGACATCAAAAACCCTAAGCAATTCTGGAAGAGACTTAACTCCTTAATTAACAAAACCAATACAAGTCCTCCTTCCGAACTTAGAGTGAACAATAACATTATCACTGACCCTATCTTAATGGCCAATGCCCTCAATCAACACTTTTCTTCTATTTGTTGTTCTCAATCATCTGAGCTCTCCTATTCTAGCATAACAAATACTCTGAACAATATCTCTTTCTCCTTTTCAACAATTCATCCCTCTGATGTTCAACAGGCAATCTCAAAAATAAAATCTTCTAATGGCACAGGTCCTGATGGTGTGGACATGCAGTTTATTAAACTTTATTCTCATGTCCTAGCATTTCCACTATGTGATTTTTTAATTTATCACTTTCCACCTGTGTAATTACATTAATGTGGAAATTTGTGGAAGTAATACCACTACACAAAGGTGGTGACTCACTTGATGTCAACAATTATAGGCCAATTTCTATAATTAGTAATGTAGCTAAGATATTTGAAAAGCTTATTTTTAGGCAACTGTCTAAATATATTAATGACTTTTCCCTCTTGACTCCAAATCAATCTGGATTTAGACCTCATCACTCTACAACAACAACCCTTACAATATTTACCAATGCTATTTTTTCTGCACAAGATAATAACAAGTCTACTGGTGCAATCTTTATTGACCTCACTAAGGCGTTTGACATGGTCAATCATTATATTCTTCTTGACAAACTATATGCTATTGGTCTTTCCAAATCAGCTGTTCTCTGGTTTAATTCATATCTTCATTACAGACGTCAAAGTGTGTCTTTTAATGCTGCTCTCCCCCAGCCCTCCCTAGAATAATGAAAACGGGTGTCCCTCAGGGTTCTTCCCTAGGGCCCCTTTTATTTTCCATTTTTATAAATGATCTCCCACAAATATGCTTAGACTGTCAGATTTATCTATATGCAGATGACACAGTAATGTATACATCTAAACACGATATATCTAAGATTCAAACCTCGTTTCAATTTGATTTCAATCTTATTCAAACATGATTCTCTTCTAATCTGCTTTTATTGAATAAAAAGAAGTTATAGCATGCTTTTTGCAACCAGATCTGTACTCCATAAGCAAAATAATTCTTTGGAGGTTAAATTCCTGGATGGTACACCTCTAAAGAATGTTGATGAGTTTAAATATCTGGGCCTTTGGCTCGACTCCCGACTTACTTTCAGACCTCATATTGATTCTATTGTAAAAAACATAAACTGTAGCTTAAGAATGTTATACCGCTCAATTAATTGTTTTACAAAACAGATTAGATTAAAAATTATTACTCAAATTTTATTGCCTATAATTGATTATGTGGATGTTGTTTATCAGAACACAGCCGTAACCAATCTTAAACCTTTGCATGTGATCTATAATAGTATCTGCAGATTTGTTTTGAGGTGCCCATTTAGAACTCATCACTGTCAAATGTATCAGTCATTGAATCTTCTTTCACTAAATGCTAGACGACAGTATCACTGGTTGCAGTTTGTTCACAAATGCATTTTCTCAAACTACCCATCCTATCTGAAACAATACTTGATTCCATATCAAACAGCCTAAGAGACACCATCTTTTCTTTTCCGTACCAAATATATCCAAAGAAAGTGGGAGGAGAGTCTTTAAATTTAAAGCCCTCGATCTCCTCTTTTCACCAGTTTAAGATGTCTTTTCTTAATTATTTGTATACAAGCTGCAACTGTTTTCTTCATGCTTGATATATATATATATATATATATATATATATAATTTTTCTTTTCCGCACTTTTCTTTTTTCTTCTCAATTGTCTATATGAATGACCTTAACTGTTTATTGCCTAATATCTTTGTTCCGTTAGTATGTATGTACGTGAAGTATGTTTTTCTTGAGGTCCCCTCGAAAACGAGATGTCACATCTCAAGGGGTTTTCCTCTTAACAATACATTTGAAATTTGAAATATTAATATTGTAACATATCACAATTTGAGACAATTGGTCTCAATATATGAGAAATCAAATTACATCCATTAACTAATTTAATTTTAATATTGTGGCCTTTAAGAGTCTTTTTCTTATCAAGCTATTAATAAATCTAATTGTGCTAGTTTTGCTGTTATTACATCTTTAAGACATCTTCAATCTTTAAGATTCCTTTACTGATATCTTGTCCACCAAAAGCGGTGTTAAATCTGGACACAGTGAATCTAAGGTTAAAGTACACTGAGAACATGTTCCCTGAGTCATGATTTGATCTTGTACAAAAGCATTTGTGTTGATTCACTTGGGGCTCCTTTGAATAAATGGTGGCAAAGAGTGAAACTATATTTCTTAAGAACAGATGATCTGAATTATACTTGCACAACTGATTATACCTGCAGTTTCTAGGGAGACAGGAGAATGAAGAAGAGACAATATTTGAAAAAGAATGAAGAGAGAGAGAGAGAGAGAGAGAGAGAGATAAAAAGCCAAAGGAAAAGAAGCAAAGAGGAAAGAATATAAGTTTCACAACACAACCACCAGGGAGTGCAGAGAGTATACATTGAATAAACATACCAGATTGTGCATATTTGTACATTACATATGTGTTAAGCTGAAATAGAGTAGACTCGGCTGTAAATGTGAAAACACTACCAGGGGAAATTAAAAGATGTAAATCATCTCGAAATGTACTGATTGATACTGTGAAAATAACAGCCATGGAAAGTGCTCTGATTTGGAAAGAAATATTAAAGTGATTTACATATTTCTGACCACAAGACGAGTATGTGTGCGCTACTTACCATTCTGGAGTTTCTCTTTGCCTCCAGATAGAACACCACTGGGCAGCATGCCAGTTGGAGTGAGACCTTTCAGCGTTAGAACGCTCTCACTCTCTTCTCTGCAAAAGAAACATGTTATCATCTACAACACTAACACACAAAGATAAAAAAATAAAAAAAAAACGCAAACAAAGTAAAAAACATACACAATAACTGCCAATGACAAAATTATTTAGTTTACCCTCTATAAATACTTAACAAGCAATTTTTTTTTAAAATAAACATTATATTTATATCAGAAAATATTTCCCCCCCAAGTACAAATTAATTATTTTGCAGATTATTTGATGATCTTTAATTTCTCATATTTTATTGTTTTGGTTATAAAATATATATATATATATATATATATATATATATATATATATATATATATATATATATGTTTTCATATATATATATATGAAAACATCCGTTTCATCCGTCCCTACGTTTTTTTTTTTTTATATATATATATATATATATATATATATATATATATATATATATATAAAAAAAAAAAAACGTAGGGACGGATGAAACAGAGAGATTTCATTGAAAACAACTCACGTCATGTACGTCAAATTTCGTCAGCACGTACAGCACGCAATGCCTATCAAACCCGCGAAAACATTTCTTCTTTACGTCATGCCGTTTTAAAGTTAGAGCCGGAAAGCTGTTTTTGAGTGCGGTTAGTGAATTCTACTTTTTACTTTTTTTTGACTGACAAGTTGTATTTATGTTTTCATGTGCCATTGTAATAATAATATGGAAGGTGTATTAGTACTGCAACACATCCTTAAGTGTGTAATATCAGAGTTTTTTAGTTTAAGTGTAAAACGGGTTTAACTGGCAGATTTCCTGCCAGTTAAATCTGGTCATAGGAAAATCGCTGATAATGTGGTCACACTATGTGTTTAAGCATTGAATAAAAAAGTGTTTTGCAATAAATAATGAAAACATTTGTAATGCATAAGATGTGTTTTTGATGTTTAATAGTTTTTTTAACCATATGAACCAACCAACAGAAAATGCCAAGAATAAGGAGAAAAACTACAAGGAGAGGAGAGGTTGAGCCACAGGTTTATGAAAGGGCCTATATAGATATAGTGTCTAGGGAGGTCAGTATTAGGTGTGCAGCTGAAGTACATGGCCTCAACCATGTCACCCTGTCACGGTACGTGAAGAGGAGAGCTATCTCTTTAAAATCATTAATTGTCCAATTTTCAATAAATTTCATTCATCATCTTCCGGTTGACCTCGTTTTCTTCATAATAAAAGGCTATTCAACTAGCAAACACTCAATATGATTTAAGGAAGAAATGTAAGAATATGAATTGTAAACGGATTCGTCAAAATAGCATATTAGAAAGAGCACGCAAAATGCGCACGGCTTATCGCCTATTGTTTATTGGGCGACAGAACAAAAATGGTTAATATGAACCTTTAAATTAAAATAAATTACAGAACATGTTTGTAACAATTATGTACATAATTAACCTGTTAGGTATTGTTCATAAAAACAAGCATTAGATGAATAGTTGCCGTTTAAACTGTTATGTTTCATCCGTCCCACCCCTGTGTTGCAACCGTCCCGCGGGACGATTGAAACAAAGCACAACTCCCGTTCAAAGTCAATTTTTACTTAAATCATTCTATATTTCTAACGAATAACACATGATACTAAGAGAACACATATGTGAGTTGTTGATTACAAAAACAAAAAAAATCTATCTGTAACCTTATCTTAGAAAACGACATTTATCTGAAAAGTGTTTCAACCGTCCCGGCTCTCCCCTACTAGATAAATTTCTGATTAGTAAAGCTGCCTTTTCACTATCTCTGACAAATGACAGAGCAGAAGTCATTAATTTCCAATTTCCACAAGGTGAACATTACCAATATTTTCTCATTTAAATACATTTTTAACACAATTTCTATAAAAATACCGGTCATGAATAATTATGTCCTAAATAACCATTTTATAATTACTGCGAATTATTGCACATATTGACAGTAATTTGTTTTAAATAAGTGGAGGGTAACAGCTGATTCACAACCAATTTGAAAGTTCAATGTAAGCCACTAGTGGTCGAAACAATCGTACTTGATTTTCTGAGATAGTAGGCAAGATTAATAGGAAAGGCAGATTAACTCTTCAACAATGGTAAAAGCTGTGACAGATGTTTTCCTTAGTAGATGGTTTGCAGGTCTTTGACTTCACTTACATAAGCAAGAGTCAGATTTTTGTTTTTGGTGCAGTTCCATATGAAGTTATTAGCTACTAGCAAAGTAACTACTGTATAAGACCTAATTTATTTCTACCTGCGACTGACACTTGTTCTACTAGTTTTCATTTTGCATTTGTACAAAAGGAAAAATTTGGCACACCATAGCTCCATAAATACAGAAATTATTTATCGCACATTATCACTAAAAGTGATGTTTCGAACCATATGGCTCTTCGTCAGACAATGAAATTATTAGGCCCTAATACACATAACATATTAGACAACATGACTACATCACCTGATTAAAAAAATAAATTACAAACATATAATATGTATACCTTAATGTACCATAATGATCTCAACAATAGCATTTAAACGAAAGGGCAAAAAATAAAGAGAGTGAAAACATAAAATTTTACTTTTAATCATACTCGTACTGGGAAGACATTTAAGATCCGAGGAATGATTTCCTGTAAAACTTGCCCTTGTGGACTTTGCAACATTGGCATCCGTGATTGTTCTTTATTGTAAAGGTGAAATTCCTTTGCTGGTGCCCCATAATAGAGGAAGGATACTATCACACTTACCTTAGGTGACGTGTGACCAAAAACTCAATATTAATATTGATACTAAATATTAATATTTATAACATATACAGAAACGTGCTGCAAATAGCACAGACCACAATGGAAATGTTTCAAGGGGACCCCAACATGTGATGAACCTGGCTGGGGCTTGCTTATTGTTCAATGTCTACTTGTCAGTGGTGTTGTTGATGACCCGAAAGCTGACATTTTTGTATATTTTAAAAAATGCTGTATTTAATGCTGATTGTAGATTGTAGTATTTGCAGAGCGTTTCGATATTTGGTTGCATTGTGAGTATTTGCAGCACATGTGTTGTCAAACTAAAGAAGATATTTTCTTAATTTGCTGGTGTTTTTTCGATTTGCATGAGTCTTCAGTTGCAGCGCATTGAGCTCTCTCGCCACCATATGGCTCGAAACTTCACTTTTGTTGAGAACATGCAATGATTTTTATTTAGTTATTTATGGAGCTTTGGTGTGCCAACCTTTTCCCATTTTGTTACTGTTTTATTTTTTTTATTTTTTTGTGATTGAGCACCCTTACTGAGCTTTTTGCCAGCAGGATGTGCGCACTTTTGTATAATTCCATTTTGCACATGTACACAAAGTCATCTTACCGAAGAACAGAGAAAACTCGAGCCATCTTTCCAATGGCACGGATCTTGTTTCGGATTACCTCCTTGCGCGCAGAAGCTGTGGCACCTGTGAGACACACACACACACACACACACACACACACACACACACACACACACACACACACACACACACACACACACACACACACGTCAGTATACAAACATAACAGTATACAAACAAAAACAAACATGCTTGAAGAGTCCCTTACAAACATGCTTGAAGAGTCACTTCATTAAAACACAACCAGCCACTTAATCTCCAAACCTCACAATTTCAAACGTTCACAAGCCATAATTACATCCTGCCTTTAATGTCTAGAAAGACAAATGAATACATTGGGTAAACACATCCTTTGGAGTATAATTACCCAGACTGTTGACTGCAGGGGAAACTCAGTTGGCAGAACGTGCTGTTTCAGCACAATAAGGGCAGATCAATAGAGATCCTCACAGTGGCCCACATCTCAGGACTGAAATGC
Organism: Gila orcuttii; assembly: GCA_026230005.1. Taxonomy (NCBI): domain Eukaryota; kingdom Metazoa; phylum Chordata; class Actinopteri; order Cypriniformes; family Leuciscidae; genus Gila; species Gila orcuttii. Next base: position 48,781,819 of record JAPDVR010000001.1, on the reverse strand, counting down.
ATGCTAAGCATTCTGTTAGCCTGCTATCAATCCTTACAGTCATGGATATGGATATGGTTAGGTTAATCATAGTGCCATGCTACACAGATGCTAAAGAGAAGAACCTTGTAGGTTTTAATTGAGATTTTACCTAGTTCATCAAGGTAAGATTATAGACAACAGTGTGATGAGAAAATAACAATACAAGGGAGTGTCTTGCGTACGAACAGTTTCCAGCACAGAGATTTGAGATTTGCAGCACAAGAGTGTTTGAATGAATGTTATATTTGTTTAAGCTTTAGTGATACAGCGGCCCTGAAATGAAGTCACTGTTAAAACTATTAAGTGTGGCTTTTGTGTCCAAATTAGGATTTACATCGTTCAAAAAAATGACTATTTGATTAGTGAGGTCAATTCACTTTAGATTTTTAGATAGTTTAGAAATTTTAAGCAGGGGTTACAGCCCCTGATCACGTAATGATCAGAAAGACATCTTAGGCTGCTGTGTTACGACAAATGTCAATTTTATTGTGTCGCGTTAAAGAGTTCCACTCTCTAGAGCCCCACATTCTGTTACATACTGTTAAGCTCTGTCCAGCTTTTTTGTACCTAAAGCAACACCAAGTGACTTTTCCTCTGCGGTCGCCCTACAGGTTGGAAGCGGAATTGTCCATTACCGCTGTTGTAAATAATTTAGCCTACTGCAGCCTACTGTCGCACGCACATGCTCTCTGTTTATCCAGCACCGGCTTTGGAATCAACAATGACCACAGACAAGGTAGAGTATGATGCATGATTTTATGAAAGTATGATGTATTGCGACATCACAAACGAGCAATTGTAACGCTTGCCGTAAAGCAAGTCAAATTAGTAGTTTTCTTATGTTTCATTAGAACTACAGAAACGCGACCCGATCTGGCAATCTTACATAGCGTGGATATATCAGATAAAGGACCGCAAAGCTGTGGCATAAGTGCAGTTCGCCATGTCACGACTTTGGAAACATTATTTTAAGGTAAAAAATCTTACTTGGTGTTGCTTTAAGAACTTATAGGAACCATGGTCGACCATGCTAGTTATCCAGGGCTTGTTTAATACTAGTTTACCAGTCATTCAAGCAACCAACTGAGTAGTTGTTTTTTTAAAGTATGTCATTTTGCACATCACTAGTTTAAATACATTTTGGGATCACTGTACTTATACAGAGGTGGAAAACATGGGAAATGGCAAAAAATTGTAGGGAATGATGACAATGTGATGTGAATTGGTATGAGAGATAGAATATAAAAGATGAAGGCACTGTTGAGGTTCTGAGAACTGCAAAACAAGTTATAAGGTTCACATACTCTTATACTCACATCGGTGTGTTCTAATTTCAGAAAAATGTTAGTGGTCTGCCTGATTACATACTCACCCCACTTAGTAATCGAAATTCTTGTCTTTTCAAACAGTGCAAGGAATTCACACGCAACTAGCAATGGCCTTTTAATAGCTTGAAAAACAATGTCAACTACTCATCCAGTTTATGGTGACCAGGGTGCATGAAACAAAATAATTAGTAGGGGAGAGCCGGGACGATTGAAACGCGGGACGGATGAAACATTGAGATTTCCTTGAAAGCCACTCACGTTATGTACGTCAAATTTCGTCAGCACGTACAGCACGCAATGCCAACCAGACCCGCGAAAACATTTCTTCTTTACGTCTTGCCGTTTTAAAGTTAGAGCCGGAAAGCTGTTTTTGAGTGTGGTTAGTGAAATCTTTCCTGCGGTACTTTTTTTTGACTGACAAGTTGTATTTATTGTTTCATGTGCCATTGTAATAATAATACGGCAGGTGTATTAGTACTGCATCACACCCTTAAGTGTATAATAACAGAGTTTTTTAGTTTACGGACAAAACAGGTTTAAATGGCTGGAGGCGCTGTCGGGACGGTTGAAACAGCGACTCGTGCCAGTTAAACCTGGTCATAGGAAAACACTCAATATGACTAAATCACTCAATATGACTCAAGGAATAAATGTAAGAATTAATTGTAAACGGATTTGTCTGTCTTCTTTAAAATAGCCTATTAGAAAGATTACGCAAAATGCGCAAAGGCTTATCGCCGATTGTTTATTGGGCGACAGAACAAAAATGTTGATATGAACCTTAAAATGAAAATAAATGACAAAATATGTTTGTAACAATATGTACATAAGTTACTTGTCATGTATTGTTCATAAAAACAAGAATTAGATGAATAGTTACCATTTAAACTGTTATGTTTCATCCGTCCCACCCCTGTGTTTCAGTTGTCCCGCTCTGGAGGGACGATTGAAACAAAGTTCAACTCTCGTTCAAAGTAAATTTTTACTTAAATCATTCTATGTTTCTACCGAATAACACATGATACTAAGAGAACACATATGTGAGTTGTTGATCACACACACAAAAAAAATCTATCTGTAACCTTATCTTAGAAAACGACGTTTATCTGAAAAGTGTTTCAACCGTCCCGGCTCTCCCCTACCTATGGATATTATAAGTATGTTCATTAGTGAATTTTTGGTGTTAGCTTAATCAACCAACTAGAAAAAGGTACAAACAAGAGACATGACACCGCATTGGATTGTGGGAGGTTGTACCTTTCTTGGGGCCATATATTAGCTGTCCTTCTCAAGATACACCCCCAGAAAAAAACAGAAAAAGAACAGAAGAATGATCAATGAATGGCTGAGGAATGACAGGGAGAGAAAGAGAGAGAAAAGTGACAAAAAAGCACATCCATCAAAGAAATAAATGAGAAGAAATGCTTTAAAGAACTCTGAAAAAAGAGAAAGAGATTCATTAGATGAAACAACAGAAGTAATATTTGAAAGGGAAAGAGATGGACAAAATGAGTGAGAAAAAGAAAAGACAAAAGAGAAACAAAATAAAGATTAATAATTGGATATTTAAAAAATAAAATAAAAAAATGTCGGAGAGAGTGATAGTGTAGCATCAGAGCATGATGAGATGTTAGTGTTTATAAGTTTGTGCTCTACCAAAGCTTGAACTCCTTAAAGATTTCTGGTCAAACGTTTATTTGTCATCTGACAGTTTATATTTATTTGGAATGGCAATTAATTGAAAAAAAAAAAAAAAATCAATTATGAATAAAGGTCAAAATAAAAAAAAACAGTATCTCAGACATCAGAAATCTCAGACATTTGGAACCCACTATATGCGTTTATTACATACTAAATATTATCATATTATGTTCCTGTTTTAACATCTGTCCTATTGGATCTTTATTTTGCTTATACGTTAAAGGTACTGCATGTTATTCTTGTATGCAGTATGTTTGCTGAGATTTAGGAAACGTGCTAAAAGTTCAAATACTTGTTTCTCCAGGGGGAAAAAAATGGTACAAAACAATGCTTCCTTTTTTGAATGTCTGTTTTTGTTTTTTGTCTGTGTGATTCCGCCAACTGCCAATTTACTCAATAGCATTTCGACATCCTGGGTTGCCAGTTGGTAACACAGCGTATTGTGGCCATGAAAGCCAGCATATGAACTGGGTCAAGATTGCAGATTCTAGCTGACCTAAAAAGCTGTCAATAAAAAAACATTTATATATTAGCTGATCAACGTACAGTGTAAGGCTTGTCACATTCAATAGTCAAGTGTGCTTGTTCCCGTTGCGTCTTCTCAATCCGGCAACCCGAGTGTGCACTGAATCTGAGGAGGGCGCGGTGGAAACAACTCTCTCCAAAATTTTTAATTTGGACTGCAGTATCCATTTCAACCACTAGCTGTCAATATTACATACTGCACCTTTAAAATTTGACATAAAAGCTGTTAGGAGCAGAAAGGTGCTCCATATGGTGCATTTCATGCTGATGTGTATAAGTGAGTATATTAATGTCTAACATTTTGTTGGTATGATTTGCACAGGATTTAAACATCAGCTAGCTACTGACTGTCATTTAGCAGACACTTTCCCCCGAAAGTAAATACTTCTCTCCAACATGGAGATCATAAAAGAATCAGGTCCCTTTGAGTTATAAGACCAGCAGCATCTAAATAACTTAAGGGCAAAAGGTCCAGTGATATTTCAGATTTATTTAGAAGGAATAGATGGGGGACACCCCCTTGTGAACTCAACCATGCACTTTACTTTCAAACTTCTTGTAATGTTATATAGAAACAGGACGATGCATGTGCTTGCTTTGCGTTTGCCTGAATTTCTTACCATCTATCTCTTCATCAGTTGTCAGCTCATCATTGGAGCAGATGCTCAAGACATTTACCAGCATCTCAGTCACTACGGGAACAGGAAAAATAGAGAGTTTGTTCGCTGCACTTATTGAGGATTTTATGCCACATAAAATCTGTTTAAGGCAAATGGTTTACCTTTCTCCCCAACGAAGGGCAAAGACCAAGTGAAGACATCCATGAAGTTAGGCAGCCAGTAAGGATGAGGAGAACAGTTAAACTGTCGAATGTTCATGACATTATTCTCATATTTCAGCACAGCAGCTGTATTAGGAAGAGAGGTACAAAAAGAAGAGAAAGCATAAAGAGAGAGTAAGGGAAAGTGGTGTAAATGATACAGCTGGATTCTGCCAAACGTCAGATCTCAACACTGTCTCAGATGTACAACAGACTCCCTTCCCTCCCTCTCTCACTCACTCGCATGTTTAAATGCCAAAAAACTATAATGGATGTGGAACTCCATCTTCAAAACATATTTTGAGGTTGAATGATTTTCCTAGAACTACCAAAACAAACGAATTTGAATCTCTTAAAATAATGAAAACAGTACCACCAAGCACAAGCTATTATCATCAATGCTTCAAGGTACAGCCACAGTATTTTTTAAGGGGAAAGACTATAAATCATTTGACAAACCAGAATATGAATTTTACTTTTAGCTCCTATGTCATGTATTTTTATTAAAACTTCCTGGAGATGGCTAACTCCATGTGATCAATCCTGTTGATGTGGCAACCGATATGCGCATGCCCTAGATCTGTCGAAAGTTGACACCACTCATTACAATTCACGGAGGGGGACTTTCCTGTCCCAACATCTTAGTGGTGTTTGAGAATAGCAGGTCGTCAAACATGGAGTGGCTAGCAGGTGTCAATCACATGTCAAATACCAGACATAAAAGACCTGAAGATACGGTATGCTGAACATAAACACGCCTTAAATGTCATTCACGGTCCACTGCCCATAAATCTTAGCGAGATATGCATTATCAGATAATGCAACATTGCTATTAATTACATAAAATATTATCTTTCCTCAGTCTATAATTAGGTGATGGTCCACACCATAAATGCCTCCGAAAAGCTGACCTTAAAGTCCACCTACAGAAACTGCAGAGGTTGTGCCTGACAGAGTGAGAGAAACACCTAACTTCCCTCCAAACAACACAAACTTTAAAAATTAAAATGTTTTCCATGGAATAAACTAATTTATTTTAAAAAAAATAAATGCAGGAACCCTCTGCATTTTAATCAATACTCAGAATAAGCTCAGCCTGCCAGCAGAGACAGTGTCCATCACCCTGCTGCTTTCTCCTATATTCTCCATTATGAGACCCAAACAACGGATACGTGTTCAACAACGCTAGAAAACCTTGCCAGATCAGTGAAGAGCTGACTTTCATTTGTGTGTTGTTCTTGCCGCAGAAATTTTTTTGTGCCGTGTCAGGGCTTGCTTGATTGACTCTATTTGCACAGTCAGGGCTGTGGTGCTCATGGTCAGCATATGATGGATGGCTGGTGCTCAATCTGGCAACCCTTTGGAGTGATGGATATCCTGGGCTTCCCCCCAACGGGCTCGAGTTACAGCGCCAGTCGATTGGCCATCAATATCCTCACACGCTCGTGTCCAGACTTCATTTGGTGTATAAAAAGGTTCGATCTTCACCCCTCCTCCACACTCGTCTACTTAATTCAGGCTTGAAGGAATAATCAAGTTTTGCTGGTCCAACTGGCCCTCAGAGAGGAAAATTGAGGGAATAGCAGACCAAAAATGCAGCGATAACACTGAAATGCAGAAATCTTTGCTTATAATCCATCTATAAAAATGAAGAATGGTTGAACGAATTGGGGTTTTCAACCCATGATACATGATGTATCTAAAAAAAAAAATAGGGATGGATAAATAATTTTATTTTATTTTATTTAAACAGTATATACATTTAATGTATATACTGTTTAAATAAAATAAAAAATGCTCTTCTTTTGAACTTCATATTCATCAAAGAATCATGAAAAAACTATCACGGTTTCCACAAAAATAATAAGCAGCAAAGGTTTCAACATTGACAACAATAATAAATGTTATTTGAGCACCAAATCAGCATATCAGAATGATTTCTAAAAGATCGTGTGACACTGAAGACTGGAGTAATTGTAGTGTAAACTTACCCTTATATACTGTAGGTTTGATGAGATGTGTTAAAAGGGCTGTCAATGTTAACACGGTAAAGCATGCGATTAATTCAAAATCCTTAACGCGTTAAAACAATAAAATTCAAATAAATTACTGAAGCACGCGAAATTGCATCATTAACGTAACTTATGGCATGCAGTTAGATGATCTTAGAAGTCAGGAGTTTATCGCAGCATCAACAATGCAGCTGTTACCCTGGTAGGCGGAAATTTCTATTCTGACCCTTTAACCCAATTTCACTTCTCTGTTGCGACCAGGTCATTTTAAACAAGTAAACTCCGGGAAAGTTTTCAGTCCAATGATCCAGTACAATCCAAAACAATCTGTCCAAAACAGCACTAATGTAAAGAAAACCAGGCAGAGAGAATAGAGAATCACTTAGCAATTTCAGTGAATTATTCATTCCAGTGTGTTTCATTTTAACAAGCTCTGTCATATTCTGTGATTGTTTCACAGTAAGTGTGCAATTAATTGTGATTAAAATGTTTAATCTATTGACAGCCCTAGTTAAAAGTAATATTTAAGATGTTTATTTATGTGCGTACATTTTGATTTTAGACTGTATAAGGGGCAGAAGCAGAGACAACTCTTTATTATATAATTTTGTTTGAAGTTTATTTTTTTCCTTTATGTTTTGGTTTATTTTTTGGTCGGGTTGCAACTGCAACACATTTTGTGAGTTCATGTCTTGAAAATAACCCGCTATAATGTTGTTTTGTAACAATTTGCTGCCTTTTCCATACTGGCCACAACCATCACACTGACTTACTTGGGTCTGTCCATATTGTAGCTCAGCAGAGACACTGCAGGCCACATCTGGATATCTGACCTGCTGTCTACTCACACATGCACCATTCAGAGATATGTGTGCATAATACCTTTGTTATTGTAGACATCTAAGTAGTTGGGAGCTGAGAAGATAGTGATGAGAGAGGGGAAGCCCGTAGTTTGACTCTTTCTGTACATGCGATAACTGTGGGCAAAAAAATAAAACATCATCATCACTTTCCACAGAATAAACATCAAGACAATTACATTTCTTCATTAGGTCCACGCACCTAATGTGTAAGAGCATCAGATACTGTAAACTGTATCCACCTTATTCTGCTCTAAACAATGCGCGCCGCCATGACGACGACTCCGGTTGCCTACTTAAGGTTCGTACTGTATTAGCAGTGAGAGAATGAGTTCGGGCTCTACATGTGCTGTTGTTGGTTGTTTAAACAATTCAAAGAAGATAAAAAACTTTTTAGAAACTGAGTGCTTTGAGCATAAGATAAAAAGGAGAGAATGCCCATGTCCGGTTCCGTATCAGCTAATATTCAAATGCCAGAGAGTAACTTAGACGTTTTTGGTTAGCTGCGCTAAAACTGAAGCATCCACCGAAAAATGTGTATGTCTGTTCACACCATTTTGTTGACAAACGCCTAATACGTTACCAGTAGGGATGGGCATTTCAAGCAAAAATAATATTCGAAGATCGCTGGGTATTATTCAATTATTATTCGAAAATCGCACCCCTCCATCTCATGCACGCACACATGCATGTATAGGCTACACACCAGAGCATGTGAGCAAAGCGGAGCGGTGTGACGCTTAAATATAAGTTAAAAAAACTAAAACATACGTTTTATATTTATGTTTCACAATATAATGTTTTTTTTATTTCATCTATGTTGATTATATGAAAAGGGAACCGCATGAGATGAGTCAGATAGGATCAAGATGCCCTATACATCAGAAAACATTTGGAATGGGTCAGACATGATTTTGACCACTTATTAAGTTTTGTTTTGTAGAAAGCCTTTCTTTAAAGTGAATTTCATTTAGTATAAATTGTATCTTCATTTTAATCAATGTTTCATCAACAAATTGCCTGGAATAATAAATAAGAAGCAAATATAGTAAACAATACAATCAGGACACGGAGGCGCGGGTGGGTGAACTGGAGCGCGTCTCATTAATCAACTCAGCGTATAAGATTTGCCTCAAAGACCTGAGAAGTATATATAGGCCTATAGAAAGCTTAAAATGTCTACTTTTAAACACAATAATTAAAAACGAACAGAAATGGGCTGCTCTCTGCTTAATTCGTATGAAGTGTGCATTTCTCTCTATAAGCGCGTTCACTACTGCGAAGATGGCGAGTCTGCATCGTCAACTTTATCTTTGCAGAAAACACTAGTTTATTAATAAACAATTCATGTTTCATGAATCATGCATAATCATTACTTTTGCCGGTTTTTGTGGCAAGCTTTATGCGTGCGTTGAGATGCGGAATAGGCAATATAATTACGACAACGCTCATTATGGTTTAGCATTCTCTCCCATATAGTATAACATCCAACCCAACTTCAGTCATGCACGGGCAGCCCTACTTATTTCACATAGTTTCTAACCAGCACATCACTGCGGGTGTTCTGAGTGAGCGGCGCTAATCTTCATAAAGCTTCGAACCGGAAAAGGACAACCGGCTTCTGGTGCGTGGGGTTGGGGGGCACATTAGGTGCGTGGAGCTGGGGGGCGTGCACCTGAGACCCGACCCGCGTCTCTCTGTAGGCAAGGGCGTGGTGAGCTGGTGCCTGCTTACATCACGCAGTACCACAACATCCAATAGGTAAAATTCAACTGCAGTAGCCACCGTTCAACCTGAAGAGGGCAGCACTCAGACGTTTTTACACCATATATTGTAGATACTCGAATACTTGAATCAATAAACAGCATTAATAAAGCCCCAGTCTTACAGATCATTAAAAAAAAGTTGTTTTAGGGTTTAGTTACCCTTTAAGGTCATCTGTCTTTGAGTGGTTACGTCACGTCCCTAAACAGAAAGAAGACTACTATATGGCGTGCTGAGGATAGAGTTGCTTGAAAAAAGACGGTACCTCTAGGTGGTTTCATACGGATTACATAATTCGAGAATATTTGTTTTTGTTTTAAATTAATTAATTTAAAAGTATACATTCAAAGCTTTCTATAGACATATTTATCACGTCTGTAAGGCATGTATACACTGGGTTTCACACACTCCAGAAAGAAGTTTACGGACACCGAGACGGCAGAATTCGCACTCTGTTTTTATTATTTATCTGTTTTATTATTATTTTTTATGTTTTTAACATTTTGTTATTGTGTGCACAAATAAAAGTACAGGTTTGAATGATGTCTTACTCTTAACTGAATGACCAAAAATTACGTTTTTTTATGTTGTTTTTTACACCGTTATCAGGAAAGAAACTAAGTGATCACGCAGGTGTTTGTCTACCCCAAGGGGTTAAACGTCATCTAGATGGCTGATTTTATTCTAGAAAGGTCAAAACAGCAATCATCGTTGACATCTGAGGAATCACCTATTTTCAAAACCAAGAAACCTCGGCGAAGAGCCTGCAGTCAAAAAGGGAAAGCGACAGAGCCCGTGCTAAAATGAGAATAAATATCGCTGTAACAATGTTCAGGGAAGAAGGAGGCGGGAACCGGCGAACATTTAAACAAACTTTATTAAAAATAAAATAAACAAACTAAAATACCGCCAGCAGCCCCTCGCGGATGACTGCTGGCTTACCCAAAATAAACATAACGGCCAGCAGCCCCTCGCGGACGACTGCTGGCTAAAATAAAACACAAATACAAAAACCAAACAACTAAAATCAGGCCTGTTCCTCTCTCGATCATCAACGTCGTCGCTCCCCCTTTATGCTTCCGCTCCTCCGTGAGAGATGCGAGACCGGTGTGCTCAACAGGTGTTGCTCATTAGCAATCGCACCACCGGCCTCGCGCCGTTCTCTCACGTCCCTCGGCCGTCCTGTTCGCCACATACCCCCATCGCCCCTCACAGGCCGGGGGGTACCCACGAGCCTGTGCCTACTCCCCCCCGGCGGTGGCGATCCCTGGGGGGTATGGATCGACAAGCCGAGGGAAACGGAGACGGAAGCATGAGGAGCGACAGATCGAGAGAGGGGAGAGAGGAAAAAAAAAAAAATTGGTCCGGTTCCCACAACGCGCTGCCATCTGGTCCCCCACCAGCTGGGCGATCTCCTCCGCGGCGCCTGGCGGTGACGCTGGGTAGCCCTCGGTGGACGGCTCGACGCTCCTCCGCCGCCCGGTGGACGGCGACGGCTCCTCGGGTGCCTTGGGCAGACGGCAGGAGTCCCCCGCTCCCTGCTCCTCCCCTTCGCTGGTGGACGGCAGCAGGCTCCGGCCCACGGCGAGCGGCGGCGACTCCCCCTCTCCCTCCCGGATGGCAGCCGCCCCTCCAATACCCAGGCGGCCGGCAGCGAGCTCGACCGTCCCACCGGCAACTCACTCCAGCGTACCGCCTCGAGCGTCCATGGCCGAGAGTCCCCCGCTCCCTGCTCCTCCCCTCGTTCGGCGGATGGCAGTAGGCTCCGGCCCACGGCGAGCGGCGGCGACTCGCGCACCATGCTCGATGGCACCCCGGACTCCCCACAGCGGCGAGGACTCTCTGACAGCGCGTTCCTCCCTCTTCCCGGGTTTCGGCACCAGTGTAACAATGTTCAGGGAAGAAGGAGGCGGGAACCGGCGAACATTTAAACAAACTTTATTAAAAATAAAATAAACAAACTAAAATACCGCCAGCAGCCCCTCGCGGACGACTGCTGGCTTACCCAAAATAAACATAACGGCCAGCAGCCCCTCGCGGACGACTGCTGGCTAAAATAAAACACAAATACAAAAACCAAACAACTAAAATCAGGCCTGTTCCTCTCTCGATCATCAACGTCGTCGCTCCCCCTTTATGCTTCCGCTCCTCCGTGAGAGATGCGAGACCGGTGTGCTCAACAGGTGTTGCTCATTAGCAATCGCACCACCGGCCTCGCGCCGTTCTCTCACGTCCCTCGGCCGTCCTGTTCGCCACAATCGCCATGGCTTTTAAGAGGTAGTAACAACTCCGAGATCTTGAAGGGATTGAAGAAGAGTAACAAAGAGACGGCTTTTCCCCCCATGAAGAGGTAAGACATTTCAGTGTCTCAATAGGCAGCCAATTTGCAATGTGTGAACTGAGCAAACGCTAGATCTCAATTATCAGTAAAATTATTTATTTTAAAACATTTATGCTTTCATTTGGTCAGAAGAAGACTTACTTATTGTCATGTCGATATGACAGATCCGCACTGATGTGGTTTTTATTTATTCAGATTTATTCGCACAGAGAAGCAGTCCGAAACACACCCCACGTAAAAAAATAAATAAAAAAAAACCAGCAAGTAACTTGCAATTTCATGTTTCAAACAGAGAAACAGGCAAATGTTCTGTACTGCAGTTTTAACTTATTTATCCAAATAAAACATATTTGTCAATTTGCCAGACATGATTAAATATGCTGTCTATTTAAAATAAGAGATATTTTTATTTGTCTTTTTGAAGACAATATATATTATAAAATTGTTATAAAGACACACATATTTACTGTTGTGGTATGCATAATAAAACAAACACTTGTGTATTGAAATGGAAGCATAAGTTATCATGCAGACCTCACATTTCTCCTATAAACTCAGAAGCACCTGCAGTCAAATAATTATTCAATTAACTTTTTCTGACATAAGTAATTTGAAAGTTTGTTCTGTATATTTCTACATTCCAGAAATATACCACATTATAATTTCAACAAAAAATATCACATGATTTAATTATTAAATTGTTTACTAGTATCTTATTCTGATATATTCTGATCACAAATTCAAACATATTTTCTTCAGTGATCTTTTTGTTTAGACAGCTGTGTACTTACTTTTAACTTTTTAATTTTAGCATTGCTTATCAGGTGCCTATTCATTGTCTCACAATACCATTCAAAAGTTTTGGGTCAGAAATTTTTAAATTAATACAATTTAAAAAAGTGACATTCAAAGACATCTATAATTTATAATATTTACAAAAGATATTTTATGTATAATAAATGTCACAGTGTCTGGTTGTTCCCTGGGTTAAACACTAGAGGTCCTCATTTTTTACGGTGTCTATGCATTCTCACTACACTTCCCATGATCCTGTCTGTCACTGATTGTTCATTGCATTTCAGCTGTTTCTCGTCACCTTGTTTGCACTTGTATATATATATATACCCTGTCTGTTTCAGTGTTTGTCACAGAGTCCTTGTATATTGTCCCCACACTTCCATTGTCATTTTGAGCCTGTTTCTAGTGTTTGTCTTTTATGTTTTTGGATTGCCTTTTTGGAATTTGACCTTTGCCTGGACTGGTTGTGAGTACGGATTACCCTTTTAATAAAACTGCTTTTTGGATCTTTATTCCCCGTGTGTGCGTGTCGTGACAGAAGGACTCCGTCATGCAGAGATCCAGCGGTATGGGGTCTCCTAAGTCTCCAGCCACTGTGAGGGGGAAGAAACAGCAGAGGGGGAATTCTCAACCTAAAGAGATTCCTCCTCGCATGAACATCTTTGAGTGTTTTGCACTGTGGGCCCGATTGACTGAGGAAGCTGATTTGAAGAAAGCTTCCACACCCCCTTCAGATCATCCCAGAGAGTCATTCGAGGGAACCCGGCTGGCAAAATTTTCTGGGAACCGCGGAGGTCATAGGAGAGGAGGTACTAGAGGGGAGTCCAGGTATCACTCTCCTCCTCGATCCTTCATGGAACCTGAGGTGGTGCAATCCAGCCTAGACTTCCATCCACCACCGGTTTCCTCCAGCATGAGGCCTTCATCGATGGTTCCGTCTAGCCCAGAGCCCTCACCGTGGACGAAGTCCAGCCCAGAGCTCTCACCGCTGGCGCCATCCAGCCCAGCACCCTCTCGCTCTCATGGACAGAGGAGGAGGAAGAGACACAGTCTGTCTGCCCAGTCAGAGACCGTTCACGTTCCGTCTGCCCAGTCAGAGAATGTTCATGTCACGTCTGCCCAGTCAGAGACTGTTCACGTTCCGTCTGCCCAGTCAGAGAATGTTCATGTCACGTCTGCCCAGTCAGAGTCTGTTCACGTTCCGTCTGCCCAGTCAGAGAATGTTCACGTCCCGTCTGCCCAGTCAGAGAATGTTTACGTCACGTCTGCCCAGTCAGAGACTGTTCAAGTTCCGTCTGCCCAGTCAGAGACTGTTCACGTTCCGTCTGCCCAGTCAGAGACTGTTCACGTTCCGTCTGCCCAGTCAGAGACTGTTCACGTTCCGTCTGCCCAGTCAGAGACTGTTCACGTTCCGTCTGCCCAGTCAGAGACTGTTCACGTCACGTCTGCCCAGTCAGAGACTGTTCACGTTCCGTCTGCCCAGTCAGAGACTGTTCACGTTCCGTCTGCCCAGTCAGAGACTGTTCACGTTCCGTCTGCCCAGTCAGAGACTGTTCACGTTCTGTCTGCCCAGTCAGAGACTGTTCACGTTCCGTCTGCCCAGTCAGAGACTGTTCACGTTCCGTCTGCCAACTCAGAGACTGTTCACGTCACGTCTGCCCAGTCAGAGACTGTTCACGTTCTGTCTGCCCAGTCAGAGACCGTTCACGTTCCGTCTGCCCAGTCAGAGAATGTTCACGTCACGTCTATCCAGTCAGAGACTGTTCACGTTCTGTCTGCCCAGTCAGAGACTGTTCACGTTCCGTCTGCCCAGTCAGAGACGGTTCATGTTCCGTCTGCCCAGTCAGAGAATGGTCAAGTCACGTCTACCCAGCCAGAGATTGTTCACGTCCTGTCTGCCCAGTCTGAGACCGATCAAGAGATGCCCATTCGTGTGGCCGCCAAGGCAATGATGGACTATCTGGAGCGTCTGGCTCGGATCTTGGACATGCCAGTGTCTGCTGTTCCAGAGCCGGAGCCAGTGTCTGTTGCTGTTCCAGAGCCGGAGCCAGTGTCTGTTAATGTTCCAGAGCCGGAGCCAGGGTCTGCTGTACCTGAGCCGGAGCCAGCGCCTGTTCCTGAACCAGTGTTTGTTTCTGTGTTTGTGTCTGTTCTTGTGGCTGTTACAGTTTTGGTGTCTGTTCCTGAGCTAATGCCTGTTCCTGAGCCGGGGCCAGTGTCTGTTCCTGAGCCGGAGCCAGAGTCTGTTCCTGAGCCGGAGCCAGCGTCTGTTCCTGAGCCGGAGCCAGCGTCTGTTCCTGAGCCGGAGCCAGCGTCTGTTCCTGAGCCGGAGCCAGCGTCTGTTCCTGAGCCGGAGCCAGCGTCTGTTCCTGAGCCGGAGCCAGCGTCTGTTCCTGAGCCGGAGCCAGCGTCTGTTCCTGAGCCGGTGTCTGTTCCTGAGCCGGAGCCAGTGTCTTTTCCTGAGCCGTGGCCGCCCGAGGGATCTTCACCGCCCTGGCCGCCCGAGGGGTCTTCGCCGCTCTGGCCGCCCGAGGGGTCTTCACCGCCCTGGCCGCCCGATGGGTCGTCTGCTTCGCCCTGGCCGCCCGATGGGTCGTCTGCTTCGCCCTGGCCGCCCGATGGGTCGTCTGCTTCGCCCTGGCCGCCCGATGGGTCGTCTGCTTCGCCCTGGCCGCCCGATGGGTCGTCTGCTTCGCCCTGGCCGCCCGATGGGCCGTCTGCTTCGCCCTGGCCGCCCGATGGGCCGTCTGCTTCGCCCTGGCCGCCCGATGGGCCGTCTGCTTCGCCCTGGCCGCCCGATGGGCCGTCTGCTTCGCCCTGGCCGCCCGATGGGCCGTCTGCTTCGCCCTGGCCGCCCGATGGACCGTCTGCTTCGCCCTGGCCGCCAGATGGACCGTCTGCTTCGCCCTGGCCGCCGGCTAAACCATCACCCCCTGTTTCTGTTCCCTTTCATGGACCTGGCCCACCATCCCTCCCCCTGGTCCTCCACCGTTCCACCTCCCTCCTGGACTCTTGTTTTGTTTTGGGTGGTGTCTTGGAGCGTCTGGTAGCCGCTCCGTAGAGGGGGGGTTATGTCACAGTGTCTGGTTGTTCCCTGGGTTAAACACTAGAGGTCCTCATTTTTTACGGTGTCTATGCATTCTCACTACACTTCCCATGATCCTGTCTGTCACTGATTGTTCATTGCATTTCAGCTGTTTTTCGTCACCTTGTTTGCACTTGTATATATATATACCCTGTCTGTTTCAGTGTTTGTCACGGAGTCCTTGTATATTGTCCCCACACTTCCATTGTCATTTTGAGCCTGTTTCTAGTGTTTGTCTTTTATGTTTTTGGATTGCCTTTTTGGAATTTGACCTTTGCCTGGACTGGTTGTGAGTACGGATTACCCTTTTAATAAAACTGCTTTTTGGATCTTTATTCCCCGTGTGTGCGTGTCGTGACAATAAATGCTCAACTTTTGATTTTTTTTTTTTAGATTCATCAAAGAATCCTTAAAATATATCACAGTATGTATTGGCATATTAGAATGATTTCTAAAGGGTCAAAAAACAGATAGCTATTAATCAAACTGCAGCTGGGTTGTTTTGATTAAGTAATAATAACTAAAAAAAATTCAGGTTACTTAAAGTTCATTCAAAGTATGTTTTTTTTTAATATATTAAAAGTTTTTTTTTTTTTAGCAAAAGCAGATAACTCCACATTTTGTGTTTCAGAGGTAAACAAAACCAAGTAATTGCTATGATATATAATAAAACATATAATAAAACCCAGCAATAAGCATTTTCTCCATCAAAAATGTCACAGTCAAAATCTAGACTTCATTTGTCTAGTCCGGCATTGCTTTGATGTCTCTTTTCATTCGTATGAGCTCTAGTCTCAGATTGCTTGTAGCAAAATAATTATGAATTATCTGTGCAGGATTGCTAATGCGAACTCCGTTCCATGAGCACTGAGTCTGCATCTCTGATCTCAGTCCTTCTGCTTCCACTGTACTGTTAAAGCAAGAGATCTTGGGCCAGAGCTGCACTAGAGGGACTCTCCTTGCAATTAGTGCATTGCAAGTAGCTCTGAATCTAGTGTCTACTAATCAGAATGTAACTTCTATTGGTGTTGCTCTAATTTTCACCACCCTGTTGCTATAATCAGGGACCAAGAGACTGGCAGAGTACAGTCTAGTCAAACAACGACTCTAGCATAATCAATGAACATGCTGAAAGCTCTAACACTCTGACTCAACAAAATTGGACAGCAAGACCAAAGCAAACAGGTCCATTCTCAGCTGGAAAATACAAACATGTTTTGCTATCGCCGGATGGCAACTTAAAAATGATTCTGTGGCCAATGTAGCGTCTGGACCAATCACACACACACAGATTGTTGGTTTTGTCTAGTGAATGGACCTGCTAACTCACTCTCCCAGCAAGGAACTGTCTAACTTCCCCCGAAGCTATCACCACTGGCAGAACTCGGACACTCACAGTGTCCTGTTACATAGATAAGACCCCTTTTTACGACCTCAAAGAGTGAATTCCTGAGAGCTGTGACTCTTAATGAATTCTTACTGAAAAGGAGAAATAAACCCTGCTAATCCTATATATTATATATACAGGTCCTTCTCAAAAAATTAGCATATTGTGATAAAGTTCATTATTTTCCATAATGTAATGATAAAAATTAAACTTTCATATATTTCAGATTCATTGCACACCAACTGAAATATTTCAGGTCTTTTATTGTTTTAATACGGATGATTTTGGCATACAGCTCATGAAAACCCAAAATTCCTATCTCAAAAAATTAGCATATCATGAAAAGGTTCTCTAAACGAGCTATTAACCTAATCATCTAAATCAACTAATTAACTCTAAACACCTGCAAAAGATTCCTGAGGCTTTTAAAAACTCCCAGCCTGTTTTATTACTCAAAACCGCAATCATGGGTAAGACTGCCGACCTGACTGTTGTCCAGATGGCCATCATTGACACCCTCAAGCAAGAGGGTAAGACACAGAAAGAAATTTCTGAACAAATAGGCTGTTCACAGAGTGCTGTATCAAGGCACCTCAGTGGGAAGTCTGTGTGAAGGAAAAATTGTGGCAAAAAACGCTGCACAACGAGAAGAGGTGACCGGACCCTGAGGAAGATTGTGGAGAAGGACCGATTCCAGACCTTGGGGGACCTGCGGAAGCAGTGGACTGAGTCTGGAGTAGAAACATCCAGAGCCACCGTGCTCAGGCGTGTGCAGGAAATGGGCTACAGGTGCCGCATTCCCCAGGTCAAGCCACTTTTGAACCAGAAACAGCGGCAGAAGCGCCTGACCTGGGCTACAGAGAAGCAGCACTGGACTGTTGCTCAGTGGTCCAAAGTACTTGTTTCGGATGAAAGCAAATTTTGCATGTCATTCGGAAATCAAGGTGCCAGAGTCTGGAGGAAGACTGGGGAGAAGGAAATGCCAAAATGCCTGAAGTCCAGTGTCAAGTACCCAAAGTCAGTGATGGTCTGGGGTGCCATGTCAGCTGCTGGTGTTGTTCCACTGTGTTTTATCAAGGGCAGGGTCAATGCAGCTAGCTATCAGGAGATTTTGGAGCACTTCATGCTTCCATCTGATTTCATTTTTCAGCACGACTTGGCACCTGCTCACAGTGCCAAAACCACTGGTAAATGGTTTACTGACCATGGTATTACTGTGCTCAATTGGCCTGCCAACTCTCCTGACCTGAACCCCATAGAGAATCTGTGGGATATTGTGAAGAGAAAGTTGAGAGACGCAAGACCCAACACTCTGGATGAGCTTAAGGCCGCTACCGAAGCATCCTGGGCCTCCATAACACCTCAGCAGTGCCACAGGCTGATTGCCTCCATGCCACGCCGCATTGAAGCAGTCATTTCTGCAAAAGGATTCCCGACCAAGTATTGAGTGCATAACTGAACATAATTATTTGAAGGTTGACTTTTTTTGTATTAAAAACACTTCTTTTATTGGTCGGATGAAATATGCTAATTTTTTGAGATAGGAATTTTGGGTTTTCTTGAGCTGTATGCCAAAATCATCAGTATTAAAACAATAAAAGACCTGAAATATTTCAGTTGGTGTGCAATGAATCTAAAATATATGAAAGTTTATACATTATGGAAAATAATGAACTTTATCACAATATGCTAATTTTTTAGAAGGACCTGTATATACTCTAAACACCTGCAAAAGATTCCTGAGGCTTTTAAAAACTCCCAGCCTGTTTCATTACTCAAAACCGCAATCATGGGTAAGACTGCCGACCTGACTGCTGTCCAGAAGGCCATCATTGACACCCTCAAGCAAGAGGGTAAGACACAGAAAGAAATTTCTGAACAAATAGGCTGTTCCCAGAGTGCTGTATCAAGGCACCTCAGTGGGAAGTCTGTGGGAAGGAAAAAGTGTGGCAAAAAACTAGAGGTGGGCATAGATTAATTTTTTAAATCTAGATTAATCTCACTGTAATCTTGAAATTAATCTAGATTAATCTAGATTAAAATGGCACATTTGAATTCTGCCGAAGGCATTCAGAATATGTGTGCTACCCAAATAATGACTAAAAGTAAGTCTTTCTAAGCCTTCTCCTCATAGGGATGCTCATTTCGGTTAATTTCCCCGACGGACAACCGCTGGTCGTTTTCCGATTGTTCATTTTGAATATTGAATTGGCATCAAATTGACGAGTGTCTGTGACCTGTAAAACATCAAATTAAAAAATAAATCATGGGTTTATAATGTGCAAACATGCAGAACAGATCAACAACGGATCCGGGATTCACATAACATTTTCACGGACCTGCAACATTTCTGACAGTGACAACCGAGAAAAACAGAATAAAATAATAAAAATAAAAAACAAAAAATAGGCCTACAATAAATATATAATTAACCTTTTTTTTTTTATTATTACGATGACAAAAAGAAAACACTGAATCAGTTTGAAGCGTTGAAAAAGTTTTTTCAACAAATAAAAATCAGGCCTACCTCAATCCACAGCTTGTCTAGTTTTTATTTTAAAAAGTAACATGTCTACATGCTGTGGGGTTAGTCTGGAGCGCAGCGTGTTGATAGACCCACGGCAGAAAACATCCTCTCCGATGGCACAGCTGTCCCGGGAATACAGTCTCGCTAGAGTGGCCAGCTTTGGAAAGCGCCTTTCATTTGCTTGGTTCGCAAGTGATATTGCATTGTACTTGCACTACTGCTTTACTTACCGCATAGCATATTTTGCAAGTAACTTCGTCGCCCTTTCTGTCGAAATGGTCCCACGTACACAGTAGCTACTTCTTTTCGCTCGCTTCATTTTACTTGGTCACCGAAATATGTCTGTTAGCGTGTCACGCGCTTATGTCGACCAACAGTTTGACGACGACTCTTAGATAAGAATAAGAATACATCCGCGCTAAAATATCGGGGTGAAAGTCATCATAGCTTGCGTAGTATAGACCCAGCTCCCAACCCAACTTTGAGAATAGATTAACGGCGATATTTTTTTTAATCGCCCGATAAGAGTCTCACGTTAACGCAGCACGTTAACGCCGATAACGGCCCACCCCTACAAAAAACGCTGCACAACGAGAAGAGGTGACCGGACCCTGAGGAAGGTTGTGGAGAAGGACTGATTCCAGACCTTGGGGGACCTGCGGAAGCAGTGGACTGAGTCTGGAGTAGAAACATCCAGAGCCACCGTGCACAGGCGTGTGCAGGAAATGGGCTACAGGTGCCGCATTCCCCAGGTCAAGCCACTTTTGAACCAGAAACAGCGGCAGAAGCGCCTGACCTGGGCTACAGAGAAGCAGCACTGGACTGTTGCTCAGTGGTCCAAAGTACTTGTTTCGGATGAAAGCAAATTTTGCATGTCATTCGGAAATCAACGTGCCAGAGTCTGGAGGAAGACTGGGGAGAAGGAAATGCCAAAATGCCATGGGGTGCCATGTCAGCTGCTGGTGTTGTTCCACTGTGTTTTATCAAGGGAAGGGTCAATGCAGCTAGCTATCAGGAGATTTTGGAGCACTTCATGCTTCCATCTGATTTCATTTTTCAGCACGACCTGGCACCTGCTCACAGTGCCAAAACCACTGATAAATGGTTTACTGACCATGGTATTACTGTGCTCAATTGGCCTGCCAACTCTCCTGACCTGAACCCCATAGAGAATCTGTGGGATATTGTGAAGAGAAAGTTGAGAGACGCAAGACCCAACACTCTGGATGAGCTTAAGGCCGCTATCGAAGCATCCTGGGCCTCCATAACACCTCATCAGTGCCACAGGCTGATTGCCTCCATGCCACGCCGCATTGAAGCAGTCATTTCTGCAAAAGGATTCCCGACCAAGTATTGAGTGCATAACTGAACATAATTATTTGAAGGTTGACTTTTTTTGTATTAAAAACACTTATTTTATTGGTCGGATGAAATATGCTAATTTTTTGAGATAGGAATTTTGGGTTTTCATGAGCTGTAGGTCAAAATCATCAGTATTAAAACAATAAAAGACCTGAAATATTTCAGTTGGTGTGCAATGAATCTAAAATATATGAAAGTTTAATTTTTATCATTACATTATGGAAAATAATGAACTTTATCACAATATGCAAATTTTTTGAGAAGGACCTGTATATAACCACCTGAGAATGTATAAACATGTAAATAATTTTCCCATCTCATGATTTTCCTTTTATGTTGTTTTTTTCCTTGTAAACTCTAATGGGTTAATGTTTCAGACTGTGCATACAAATATGTGAACCACATTTGGTCTCTATAAACTCCAATCTTCGTTCCCCATTTGTTAATTTACATTACATTTTGCTAACTTTGTGACGCATGGGTATTATAAGAATCTTGAAGATTCTTTTCTTAAACACCCAATGCAATTACAGATTCAAATGTGCTGCCTGAACACAAAGAGTCATAAAATCTCCCTCCAAAGGAACAACTTCTTATTGGCTCACTCACCCCAGAGGGTGTGACAACTTCACCCTTTTAAAAATCACTGATCAAATCAGGGCGCTCTCTCTCTCTCTGGACTCTCTTGCTCTCTTGCGCTCTCTTGTCCTCTTGGCTATCTTAGTCCTTCCTGAGAAGTCCTAATGTGAAGATGATGCTGAACTAGAAGTCCCTCAAGGACTCCCAAGCTTGTGCCAGGCTGCAGCCTTGTCTTTCCATTCACCAAAGATCCTCGGACTCTCACTGGTTCTCTCTCATCAACACAACATTATCAAAGATCAACTGGAGCCTCAACAAATTGCATCAGGACAGTTTAATCCAAATGGGTGAGACATGCAAGTATCAAACTTAGTCTCATTATTTGATACATTAAGTATCCTTACCCCTTTTTAAGAAGGGCGTGTTAGAACTAAACTGATGGTTTGCTCAAGGCTGTTGATCTGCTGAACTTCAAACAATGCTATAACTTCTTGCTTTCCTGTATTTTGCTTCAGCTCTCTTTCCCTTGGTAAACTGTATGCATGTATGTATGTGTATGTTAGAGTAGTTTAAATGTTTAGTCTAGTTAATAAAATCTTGTTCATGTCACACGTAAAGTTGTCCGTGTCTCAAGCTCATATCTGGAGTCACTAATCATAGATTTTGACTACTTGCTCTTAGTAGTACTTAGTAAGAAAGACATTTCCCATGCACCGGAAATGTACATTTCTATTACTTAATTAATAACCAATATTGAGTGTTCACAGGATGAACCGAGTAATTGGTTGTAATGTAGCTACATCAAGTTAACCCGATTAACTGATCCAAATATTCATAATCGATTATAACAAGTTACGATTGATTATTAATATTTCATAGAGCTAATTCGCTACAGCAATATGCATCAATCTCAGCTTGAATGCCGTGTTGTATTGTGAGAATCACAACACCAACAAGTTCATCTTCCTTTTATAGTCAATATATTCAATTATCACAGCAGAGCATAAACTCATTCAGTGGACCATAATTAACCACATCTTATAAAATAACATTTTAAAATGCAATGTTTGCATCTCTCCAGTCTCTCAAACCTAACCAAATGTTACTAAAAACAACCTAAGATGTATGCTTTTATGCCAGACTTACCCAGCATCCTGTGCTTCATGGGCTCGGATGATAGATAATAAGTTGTTGTGTTGTAGAAAGTCACACACAGCAGGATAACTACAAGAATGAGGAAAGAAAAATGAGTTGTAAAATAAAGCATAAAGGCAAATGGACTTGGCTTTTAGATTTAGTTCTGGGGTGCAATTTCATTTAATAATGTTCAAGATACTACTGTCGCAGTAAGGAAATTTAAAAGATGGTCAAAGTACTGTATGTGTGTAAAGGATGTAAAAAATGTGCATAAACCCTTGCTATAATTTACCTCCTCCCTCAATGGGCAACAACACTGTTGAATTCCTTTTATTTAAATGTATGTTTATGAATACTGATCATTTAAAGTCCCCCTGTATTCAATAATTTTATCTCTTAATACTCATCTTTGACACATTCAAAACTCACCAAAATGACACATTTAAAATTTTTTTCCCTGTGAAAAACATTTCTTCATGCCTTAAAATAACTTGAATGTAACTACACCCTTGCTTCATTTAGTACACAGACCTATGAATATGCAAATTAGCCCCGCCTCCACTCAATCACATGAGCTCGGACTACTTGATCCACTCAGTCAACTTTATTTTAGTAAATGCTACACAATGGCAAGTGGAAACTATGGTTTAATTCAGCCATATACGTTTAAACCAGAAACTGATTCAGAAGAAATGGAAGTTATTTATACAGGGTCGTCTGTAAGTCAAAATATCGCTCTCTATAATGTAGGACACATTTTTGCTTGACTACATTATCAAACAGCTAATAATGTGTTGCAACTATTACACAAACCATGTTCTCGTTCGCCATCTCAGTCTGCCTTCTAAAAATTCTAAATGCCATCTTAGAATGTCATTGGAGAAAGGCATATAGCTTATTATAACATTGTAATATGCATACTATACATAATTCCGCTACTTTATTGCTAAATATACAAGATTTTTCAAATCAACAGAAAAATACCAGGATAACCTGGCTTCACTTGAGACTCCCCTGCTTTGCAGCTTAAGTTAGCATGATACTGTATGCTAAAGCCCGCCCGCATGTTGATGGGATTGGTTACAACATATTTGTGATGTCAAGAACAAGGATGGTTTCAAACCACGTTTTTGAGTCTGTCTTTGGTTCACTGCAGTATTAAGGAGAAATACTCAGCAATGGAGTTGACATGAATTTGCACATGGTTTGTCTTAAAGCATATTAAAAACACCACACAGACATATAAACAACATTAAAAACTTGATTTTAAAACCACTGAAGCACATTAAACAGCAAAAGATAACTCATTTCAGTATGTGCATGCTCTGTCTGAGAGATGGTTTAAGAGCGCACACACCTGAAACGTGCACACATAAAAAAGCTGCTCATACAGCTTGTATTGAATTTAGTTCTTTTTGGTGCCTTATTGGGCTTGAACAGTCAAATACCCACACTTATGTGTCAAAAGCCCGTCTTTGTGAGTATCCTAGTAAACAGTTGTTTATGTCTTAAGTGAACGTAAACAGTTGAGAAAGAAAATGAATGTGTATCAGTATATTAGATAAGTGCATTCATTCTTAGTTACAGTAGCCTAATATTCCTGCTGAAGTTTATCATTAATGTTAATCAAACAATCTCACTGCTCATGACTGAATCACTTTGATAACTTAAGAATAAACGTACATTTAATTTACACAGTGAATACTATGCAGTGTTTTTTGTACATTTGATTACTTTATACATTGTATGTAGTATTTCTTATTTCTTGTGTTTTTCAAGTAGGTCTATTTCATTTGTGTCTTTGTTCGATTAGAATTTTTTTGTCCTTTTGCTTGTAATTAGATTCTTTGTTCTTATTTTATAACTGACTATTCAATAACTTATCTAGTCTTAACTGGTATTTTTTAACTTATGTTAGTTAGGCTAGTATTAGTTTTTTTTGTGATATTCACATTTAAAGCAAAACTAACTAGAGGGAGATTGGGGATGGAGCAGTAACTGAAGTAAACCTTAGAAGTAGCATAATCAGTAATTTAACTTTAAATAATCACTTGGACATGTACTACACAATCATAGATTATGTGAGTTGATGCCAAATACAATAAAATAATAATCATTTTGAATAAAGTGAACAACTTAAAGGGACAAAACATTAGATTTTACTTTCAGGACTTTAAATTTAGCACAAAAACAATTTATTTTTCTGTGTTTGTGTGAGTGTTCGTGTTTGTGTGCTGTATTGCTATGTTGCCATCCACCTATTTTTATGTGGATTTTGGGATATCACATAAAAAAAAAACACTGGATAGAAACTGCTAGATGCGTTTTAAATATAGGCAGAGACAGTGCATTGTAGTCTCCCTGACTAAAAATTAGATTCATTCATTGCTATAGGAGAGGAAGAATTTTCTAAACTCGTTAAATCATCTAAATCGACAACATGTATGTTACACCCTATGCCGACTAAACTACTGAAAGAGATGCTTCAAGAGGTCATAGATCCTGATCTTAATATAATTAATTCATATTTGTCATTAGTATATGTACAGTACCAACAACTTTTAAGCTGGCTATGATTAAACCACTTGTTAAAAAATGCAACTTGATCCTACAGAATTAGTCAATTACAGGCTGATCCCGAATCTACGTTTTCTGTCAAAGATACTAGAACAGGCAGTATCTTCACAACTATGTTCCTTTTTAGAAAGAAATGATATCTGTAAGTTTCAATCAGGATTTAGACTGTACCATAGTACTGAGACAGCTCTCACTAGAATCAAAAAAGATTTGCTCTTATCATCCGATCGTGGTTGTATCTCTCTATTATTGTTACTCGATCTTAGTGCTGCATTTGACACTATCGACCACAACATTCTTTTAAATAGACTCGAAAATTATGTTGCCATTAGTAGAATTGCACTGGCATGGTTTAAATCATACTTATCTGAACGTTATCAGTTTGTAGCAGTAAATGAAGAGTCGCTTATCGATCAAAAGTTCAGTATGGTGTACCATAAGGCTCAGTACTAGGACCGTTGCTGTTCACTCTGTACATGCTACCCTTAGGTGATATCATTAGGAATCATGACATTAGTTTTCACTGTTATACTGATGATACTCAGCTCTATATTTCTTCACGGCCTGACGAAACTCACCAATTCACCAAATTAAGGGAATGCATTGTAGATATAAAAAACTGCATGACTAGTAATTTCCTACTACTTAATTCTGAAAAAACAGAGATTCTAATTATTGGACAAAAAACTGCCACATCATAATAACCTAGAATACTGTTTAACACTTGATGGCTGCTCTGTCAAGTCCTTGTCGTCGTTTAGGAACCTGGGTGTGCTGATTGATACCAATCTTTCATTTGAAAGTCACATGTCTAGTATCTGTAAAACCGCATTTTTTCATCTTAAAAATATATCTAAATTACATCATATGCTCTCAATGAAAAATGCAGAACAATTAGTTAATGCGTTCATGACATCAAGGCTAGATTATTTTAATGCTATTATGGGTGGTTGCCCTGCATGCTTAAACAAACTACAGCTGGTCCAAAACGCAGCAGCTAGAGTTCTTACCAGAACCAGGATAAATGACCATATTAGCCCGGTTATGTCAACAATGCATTGGCTCCCTATTAAACATTGTATACATTTTAAAATTGTATACATTGCTGATTACTTACAAAGCACTAAATGGTTTAACTCCCCAGTACTTGAGCGAGCTCTTAACGCATTATACTCCTTCACGTCTATTGCGATCTCAAAATTCCGGCCAGTTGATAATACCTAGAATATCTAAATCGACTGCTGGCGGTAGATCCTTTTCCTATTTAGCAACAAAACTTTGGAACAATCTTCCTAACATTGTCCGGGAAGCAGACACACTCTGTCAGTTCAAATCTAGACTAAATACACATCTCTTTAGCCTAGCATACACATAACACATTATAGACTTCTATAATTCAATGTTAGGCTGCATAGTTTAGATCAGCCGGAACCGGGAACCCTTCCCATAAATCCTGATGTACTTGGTACATCATAAGAAGGATGGCGTCTCTGCTAATATTAGTCTCTCTGTTTATCCCGAGGTTTACCGCAGTCTGCCGGATCCAGGCCGTATCCAGATCTGATGAAGGACCAGCGCCTGGACACGACGACAACGCAGTCCTGAAGTGTCAACTAGTCTCTCCCCTATGAAGGCCTCCTTCCCTTTACAGATAAAACGTTGTCGGAATTATTCTGGTTCGCGTGGCTATGCAGACGTGACAAATTGTGTATTATACATTTTTAAGCCAGACAAGTAGTTTGTTGAGGGTTGATTTGTGAAGAAGGACTACACGCCTGCGCACATATATACTCAAACGCGCATACCTATCGACTGAACACGTGATGCGCATGTGCGCGCGGCCTGCGTTTCCGCGGGTTTGCGTTTTTGAGGTTTGCTTTGCGCAGAGATAATGGATAATCGTTTGCACCTTCGAACCTATTTCAGGGAGTGCATTCTCGAGACACCAGACACTGTTTTATGCGGATGGGTGGCCGGAGCGCGTTAAGGGTTTTTCTGTTAGAATGGTGTCGTGTTAGCAAGTTAATAACAAGTGATCTTCGCAACGGAAGTGAATTAATCAAAACTAACTTTAGCTGGACAATAACTTTATCCAAGAGCTGTGGTGAAGCCTAAACAATCTGTTATGGTCATTTCTATTATCGCTGTAAAGCTGCTTTGAAACAATCCATACTGTTAAAAGTGTTTTATAAATGAAAGTGACTTGACTAAATTAAATAATTTGCCCACAAAACATATGTGCTCAAATAAGGCGTATAATTTTTTTTTTTCGGATTAGAAAACATGCTCATAAACTATGACGAAAACACATTTAGCACATAAATCCAACAAAAAAAACTTGCATGTCTTTGCAGGGGATGTTCTTGGATAACTGGACTCACTGTACTTGGTTGGTTGTAACATTTTTTATTCACTGTTACAACTATCCCCACCCCAAGCAGCCATAACTTAACTAACTGTTTTAACATGTGGATTTGATCTTGGCAAGAATTTAAAGCATCAAATTAAACTAAAGAAACGGACACTTCTGGTTTTGCAAGTCAAATAATTTGATCTAAAATACAATGATTGCTAGGCAAAAAATAATCTTGATAATTTTTTTTACTTTCTTTCCTGAAAATCATTTTTTTTGGTCATACAATCTACAATGTTCCTCACAGTCACATGTCACTTATCCTGTAAGTTCAAAAAATGGTGAATGCATGCTACTCTTGGTTACACTTTAATTTAAGGTGACAGTTACATTGTGGGCAACACTGTGGCTCAGTGGTTAGTGTTGCAAGAAGGTCCCCAGTTCGAGCCCAGGCTGAGCCAGAAGTTCTTTCTGTGTGGAGTTTGCATGTTCTCCCCGTGTCAGCGTGGGTTTCCTCCGGGTACTCCAGAGACATGCAGGTGAATTGGACAGTCAAAATTGTCTGTGTGTGATTATGTGTGTGAGAGCCCTGTGATGGACTGGCCATCTGTCCAGGGTACTTTCCCCTGCCTCTGGCCTAAGAAACTGGGATAGACTCCAGCCCTATGACTAGAAAGGCTGTATAAGGAATAGAGAGAGAGTTACATTGTACTTACTCAAATACGTACTGAGTAATATTAATTAACTACATGTACTTACTATAGAGTTGCGTTTAGGGTTAGTAACTTGTAATTATGCATCATTTACTGTTATTACTATAGTAAGTACATGTAGTATAGTGTAACTACGTCACCTTAAAATAAAGTGAGTTACACTTTCTTTTAAGGTGTCCTTGTTACAGTTTAATTATACATTTAAGTACTGAGTAATATTAATGAACTACATGTACTTACTATAGGGTTAGGAAAATGGGTTGGTTTAGGGTTAGTTGCATGCAATTATGCATAATTTATAGTTATTACTATAGTAACTATACGTAACATCTGTAACAAAGACACTGTAAAATAAAGTGTTAGCCAGCTCTTTTCTGAATTGTCAAACTGACAGTGTTACATCTGACCCTGTGTTAAAATGCTCCCCCCTATATCGTGATATATATTGTTGCCTTGAAATAAAATTGCTCATATCGTGATATAAGGTTTTGGTCATATCGCCCACCCCTAATCTGATCTAATGTAATTTCAGCAGAACTTCATCTGAGCAGTTAACAGGACCTTTCAAACCCATTGTCACTTGTCTTGGTCATCAATGATATATTTTACTGAATTACCCTTGCGACCCAACTTAAATGTTATTCTGAGGTTACAGTGAGTGCATAATTATTAAGCGATATACTGATCATATATTTAAAGTACATTTTACTAATTTCAAACCACATCAATCTTAATAACTACCATTCATTTTGTATATAATCATTTATAAGTGATATATAATTGTTAACGAGGGCTGTAAGTGAAAAACGCTGACACGCTGATCATGCCTTAATTTTATAATTTCTAAAGTATTGTATCCTTCTCATGGGCTCATAATAGTTATGCACATCTGAATATGAGGTGTTTTTTATGTTAAGCCCTCATCAACATTTACATAACACCTATTAATGATCGTATACAATGTTAATAGTAATTATTAAGATTGATATGGCTTTTAATTGTTAAAATGTGCTTGGAAAAAATATGTGTGGCGAGGGGGGCGTGGTTCAGCGGACTCTGTAGCGGGAGAGCGAGGGTGGAGCTGAGCGGTGAGTAAGTGGGTCAAGTTCAAATGACGAACACCTGTTTGTGATTTCAGTAATTGGCGTGAGGAGACCGCATATAAGCGGGCTGTGCTGATAACGGAGGAGAGAGAGAGACTGGAAGCTCGTGCACGCTGACGGTCGGGACGAAATGTCTATGAAGCTGTGAAAAGTGGAAAGAGTGCTGCCTCGTTGGATGTTTATGAAGCTGTGAACAGTGGAAAGAGTGCTGCCTCGTTGGTAATCTGAGAAGCTGTAGTCAGCGGGAAGAGTATTGCCTTACATGTGCAAATTGACTGTTTTTGTTTTGAGTTAATTTTGAGAGCGCAAGAAAGCGCTGTGCAAAGAGGATCTTTAATAAAGTGCACGAGCTCCACTACTTGCCGACCCCGAGTCTCCTTCCATCACCCACACACGAACCCTGAGCTACATCACACTGGTGCCGAAACCCGGGATGGAAGGAGAGGCCGCCGCCAGAACCACTCTGTCAACGCCATTTGCGGACATCATCAACGCGCTCGCGGGACTCCACCAACAACACCAGGAGGCTCTGCTGAAGATGGAGGATCAGCAACAGCGCCGTTTCGAGGCACTCCTCCAGACCCAGCATGAGGACCGCGAGCAGTTCCGGAGCTGGCTAGACCGGGAGGCTCGGGCGTCTACTTCGTCGGCCCCGGCCACAGCCCTTCCCCTCCACAAGATGGGTCCACAGGACGACCCGGAGGCGTTCCTGGACCTCTTTGAGAAGTCGGCCGAAGATGGCTGATGGCCGAGGCCCGCGACGTCGATGGAGTCATCGAGGTGGTGGTACTGGAACAGTTCATCGCCCGTCTGCCAAAGAAGACCGCACAGTGGGTCCAGTGCCACCGCCCGACGTCGCTGGACCAGGCCATCCAATTGGCAGAGGACCAGCTGGTGGCGTGCCCAGGGGTCGGCGAACCCCTACCGACATCTCTCTCTCTCTCTCTCCCTTCTCCCTCTCTCTCTCGCCCTGTCCCTGCTCCCAGGTCCCGAGGTGGCTTTCCACCACGCCCGGCGCCCCGCTGGAGGACCAGCCCTGCAGCTGATCCGGCCCCTGCACCACGTGCGCCGCCCCGGGGAACCCCATCGATGGTTGGCGGTCCGCCAACCCCGGCCCCTGCAGCCTCCTCACGTCAATCACCTGACCCACTTCCCGCCACTGGGATGGCGGGGAGGCCTGGGCCGGCCTGCTGGCGTTGCGGGGACCCTGGGCACTTCGTGGATAGGTGCCCGGTGATGGAGGTCGGAACGCTGGTCAGGGTCCCCGACGCGCCACAGGTTGCCCCCGATCAAGCTGGGTTGTACCAGATACCAGTAAGTGTAAAGGGGGGTACCTATCAAGCTTTGGTGGATTCAGGTTGTAACCAGACCTCCATCCATCAAAGTTTGATTCATCCAGTGGCATTGGATAGGAGCCGCGTGGTTAAGGTGCGGTGTGTGCACGGTGAGGTGGTGGGTTACCCCTTAGTGCCAGTCACTATCCAATTTCGGGGGAAAAAGCATAGTGTAGAGGTGGCAGTTAACCAGCACCTCCAGCACCCGTTGATTTTGGGAACCAATTGGCCGGGGTTTAAAACATTATTGGCTTATTTATGTACGGGTGCTTCTGGGATTAAAAGAAGGCAGGAGAAGAGAGCGGTGGTTCAGGTTGGAGAGGCTGTGCCGGGACCCTCGGGGTCTGTCTCAGAGGAACGGAGCGCTTCAGAAAGGGAAATCCTTTTTGAACGCGATGATTTTCCTCTGGAACAGTCCCGAGATGATACGCTCAAAAATGCGTTTGATCAGGTCCGCGTGATCGACGGACAGCCTGTCCACCCAGACCAACCGCTCTCGTATCCTTATTTTGCCGTGATAAAAGATAAGTTGTATCGGGTGACCCAGGATACCCAGACAAAACAAGATACAACTCAGTTGTTAGTTCCAAAGAGCCGCCGGGAAATGCTTTTTCAGACGGCTCACTGTAATCCGATGGCTGGGCATTTAGGGCAAGCAGCTACACTGAATCGTCTAATGACCCGATTTTTCTGGCCAGGCATTCACGAGAATGTGCGCAGGTGGTGCGCGTCTTGTCGTGAATGTCAGTTGGTGAATCCACCGGCCAACCGAAAAGCACCTTTGTGCCCCCTTCCATTAATAGAGGTCCCCTTTGAGAGAATTGCCATGGACCTCATCGGGCCGTTAGAACGATCCGCACGGGGGCATCGCTTTGCATTAGTTCTGGTGGATTATGCAACGCGATACCCCGAAGCAGTGCCGCTGCGCAACATTTCTGCTAAAAGTGTTGCGAGTGCACTGTTTCAATTAATCTCCCGGGTGGGAATCCCGAAAGAGATTCTCACCGATCAGGGCACGGCGTTTATGTCACGCACAATTCGCGAACTGTACGAATTATTGGGTATTAAATCGATTCGTACCAGCGTCTATCACCCACAAACGGACGGCTTGGTAGAACGATTTAATCGCACGTTGAAGTCCATGATTCGTAAGTTCGTACAGGAAGACGCCAAAAATTGGGATAAGTGGTTAGAACCCCTCTTGTTCGCTGTACGCGAGGTCCCCCAAGCCTCCACGGGGTTTTCCCCTTTCGAGCTGCTCTTTGGTCGCCAGCCCCGCGGGGTGCTGGATGTACTTAGGGAAGCTTGGGAGGACGGACCTTCGGATAGCAAAAACGAAATTCAATACGTCCTGGACCTGAGAACAAAACTCCACACGTTGGGGCGGCTCTCTATGGAGAATTTGTTACAGGCCCAGGACAAACAAAGTCGGCTGTACAACAGGGGGGCTAAACTACGTAAATTTGCACCGGGAGATAAAGTGCTTGTATTGCTTCCCACTTCCAGCTCTAAATTACTCGCTAAGTGGCAAGGACCGTTTGTGGTCACACGGCGAGTCGGGGATCTCAACTATGAAGTCCTTCGATCAGATAGGGACGGAGCACATCAGATTTACCACCTCAACCTGTTAAAAAAGTGGAATGAGGCGGAGTCAGCGATGCTGGCGACGGTAGTGAGTGGGGAGGAGGATCTCGGGCCAGAGGCGAATTTAAAGTCTCAATCCTCCGCTCTGGCCATTTGCGGAGATCACCTCTCACCGTCCCAGATCGCTGACATTCGAAACTTACAAACAGAGTTTGTTGATGTGTTCTCGCCCCTCCCTGGTCGAACAAACCTCATACAGCACCATGTTGAGACCGAACCGGGTGTGGTGGTACGCAGCCGGCCATATAGATTGCCTGAGCATAAAAAGAAAGTAGTTCAGGCTGAATTAGAGGCTATGCTGATATGGGAGTAATAGAAGAATCCAACAGTGACTGGGCGAGCCCGATAGTTTTAGTGCCTAAAACTGACGGCTCAGTGCGGTTCTGTGTGGATTATCGTAAGGTGAATGCTGTATCGAAGTTCGATGCATATCCAATGCCACGGGTGGACGAATTGCTTGATCGGCTCGGCACGGCTCGATTTTACTCGACACTGGATTTAACAAAGGGTTATTGGCAGATCCCCTTGTCTCCAATGACTAAAGAAAAAACCGCTTTCACGACGCCGTTTGGATTACACCAATTTGTTACCCTTCCTTTCGGCTTGTTCGGGGCACCTGCCACCTTTCAGCGCCTGATGGATAGAATCCTCCGGCCGCATGCTGCATATGCCGCGGCATACTTGGATGATATTATCATCTATAGTAATGACTGGCAGCGGCATATGCAGCACTTGCGAGCTATCCTCAGGACGCTGCGAGGGGCGGGGCTCACGGCCAACCCAAAGAAGTGTGCGATTGGGCGCGTGGAAGTCAGGTATCTGGGCTTTCACTTGGGTCATGGGCAGGTGCGTCCCCAAATTGATAAGACGGCAGCAGTTGCGACCTGTCCAAGACCTAAGACCAAAAAGGAGGTTAGACAGTTCCTGGGGCTAGCAGGATATTACAGAAGGTTTGTACCTAATTATTCGGACCTTGCTAGCCCGCTGACTGATCTAACTAAAAAGGAGGCACCAGATACCGTCCAGTGGACGGAGCAGTGTCAGCAGGCTTTCACCCAGATAAAGGCTGCCCTGTGTGGTGGGCCGCTATTACAGGCTCCTAACTTTTCTCTCCCTTTTTCCCTGCAGACTGACGCGTCGGACAGGGGGCTGGGCGCCGTCTTGTCCCAGGAGATGGAGGGTGAGGAACGGCCGGTGCTGTACATCAGTCGTAAGCTCTCAAAGAGAGAGACTATGTACAGCACCATTGAGAAAGAAGCCCTTGCCATCAAATGGGCCGTCCTCACTCTCCGCTATTATCTCCTGGGGCGAGAGTTCACCCTCTGTTCGGACCACGCTCCTCTGCAGTGGCTCCACCGCATGAAAGATACCAACGCGCGGATCACCCGTTGGTATCTAGCTTTACAGCCTTTTAAATTCAAGGTGATCCACAGGCCGGGTGCACAGATGGCTGTGGCCGACTTCCTCTCCCGCGGGGGGGGGGGGGGGGGGGGGGGGGGGGGGTCGGATTGGGGGGGAGGCTGCAGGCCGGACGGCTCCCCGGCCTGAGATGGGCGGTGGGGGTATGTGGCGAGGGGGGCGTGGTTCAGCGGACTCTGTAGCGGGAGAGCGAGGGCGGAGCCGAGCGGTGAGTAAGTGGGTCAAGTTCAAATGACGAACACCTGTTTGTGATTTCAGTAATTGGCGTGAGGAGACCGCATATAAGCGGGCTGTGCTGATAACGGAGGAGAGAGAGAGACTGGAAGCTCGTGCACGCTGACGGTCGGGACGAAATGTCTATGAAGCTGTGAAAAGTGGAAAGAGTGCTGCCTCGTTGGATGTTTATGAAGCTGTGAACAGTGGAAAGAGTGCTGCCTCGTTGGTAATCTGAGAAGCTGTAGTCAGCGGGAAGAGTATTGCCTTACATGTGCAAATTGACTGTTTTTGTTTTGAGTTAATTTTGAGAGCGCAAGAAAGCGCTGTGCAAAGAGGATCTTTAATAAAGTGCACGAGCTCCACTACTTGCCGACCCCGAGTGTCCTTCCATCACCCACACACGAACCCTGAGCTACATCACAATATGATCAGAACATAATATGATCAGAATATCAACTTGGCTAATAATTATGCAAGCACTGTATATTAATGAATAAACTGCCAATGTAAGCAGACCATCTAAAAAAAACACATATAGGACACATTTTTTTCAAACATTTGTAGTCAGGGTCCAAATCCGAGCTGATGTGTGGACATCAGATGTAAGAATTAAACCTGCTATTCTTCTCTTCATTTACCTTTTGCGATCGCTTTTCTATCGCCAACTAAAGGTCACATCAAGCTTCCAAGTCCTATTTACACCTATTGAAACTATGTAGCCTATTGAAAATCTGACCTCATATCATCTGATCCAATAACTATTTTTCTATCAACAGAGACAGTGATATTTCCATTAGTCCTTCCGTTGGAGAAGTTGCCTGATAACTGAATTCACACAACCAATTTCATTCTGCTGCCATTCTATAGCATGCAGGCGCATGACATCCTCCTTATTGAGGAAAATCCAACACACAACATAAATCATCTTTATTTAACAGTCACTAGAGAATCAAACAATACAGAACCACTGGATAATGGTTCTTACGTCTTATATTAGTGCTCATAGACACATGTATTCCATTTTTATTCTGTGATATGAAGGGTTTCAGAAAGATGTAGAGGCAGGAAATATCTTAATATACCCAATCTTTTTAATCTAACTGGCATGTCAATTCACTAATTTATCTCATCTCATAGTGCAATATGCTCACATAACACACTATAATAATTATTACAATGAATCTCATGTCTAGGAATGCATAATATTTAATGTTAAAAGATTTTTTTTTTTTTGTAAAGTGCTTTCTGGTTTCCTCTTTGATGTGCTTTTGGTACCTGTAGAAATAGGAGCAGCCTCTCACTGTGTTGTGTGTGAAATGTTCCTGGGTCTTCTCATTCCCAAAGTCCTCTAGCGGGTCCGACCAAAGCAAGTCACACATTGGTCCATATGCGGGAGGCTCTTTGAATCTGTCTAACTGGAAAAGGTAAATACACTATATACTACAGAGTACTCCCAGGTTAGATTAAGCATCATTATTAACAGAAAAAAACAATCAGAATAGAATAGATAAAATCTGTATATTGTGTACCCTTTTTTAATTACTATATGGCCATATAAGAAAAACATAGCATTTTGCAAGATTAAAGAGTCCAAACCCATTTTACCAAAGTTTTATCTGATTTAGGGCCAGATAAACAGGTATAGAGGTATTGCTGTTGGACTAAGGCTAACATACTGCCAGTCACTGCCAATGCAAAGTTAATGTTTTTCTACAAGGCTAATACGTCCTTTTTGATAACAGCTTGGGCATCTAATAAAAGATTCCACTGCATATAAACTACATAAGCAGTGAAACAAATTGTTCTAAATAATCCTCAGATTAAAACTAAACTGAATTAAGAGCTCAGTGTAGATTATAAGAACTGAATTTGTTAAGAACTTCCCCCAATCATCAGAGTCTTGGATCTCAGTCATTATAGCAGCTGGGCTTTGACTAAATCACCTAATATTTTTGTAGTTGCTTTTCTAATAGTATTTATTTTTTCACTTAGCAAGGGAATGGGGAGGGAAAGGTAAAAATTTTGCTCCAACTGATACAAGTCATATTTAAGAGAAAGAAACAATATAATGGCTTTTTAAATGAGGACATTTAATAGAGAGAAGGACATTGACTTAGGAACTTAGGAAAAATACTTTCGAGAGGTAGGGAGCAGTAACCTGGTCATTTTGAAAGTTTTTTCTCCATAGGAAATAGATTATTGAAATCAGAATTTCTACATTACAGGCAATGATGAAAAGAACAGATATCAGATTCATCATTTGTGCTCTGAACTGCAGGACCATGAATATAATGTTTTTTAAAATGGCCTCATTGTGGAAATGAACATGATTAGCACAGTATCTTTTAGCTAGAGACTAAGGTCTAAAATGAGAGTTAATGTTAGAGTCCCTTTTTGGTGGACTAACAAGTAGGAATGTTTTTTTCTTGATGATCACTTTACTTGCACATACAATAACATGTAGCACTCCAAAGCACTGGTGTTAATAGAATAATAAATAAAAGGCTGGTTCGTTAAACAGGGAAATGACACTAGTTTGTTATATACATACTTTCCTGATGTCATCAAGGTTTGTGATTTCAGGTGACAGTCCTCCGTGCACACACAGGAATTGCTGGTTCATGAGCGCTGACAGGGGGAGACAGTCAAAAGCATCCATACACGCGTCATACACCCGCTCCGAATACTTAATTCTACCTGTCAAGGGATGAAGGAGGAACGACCAGTTGAGATGGAGGGAAAAGAAAATGGCCACACATTAACACACACTCTCACTCTTAGATGGAAAGTCTTAAAAAATCCATCCAAACACTTCTTAAAAAAAAAAACCCAGAGCTTTAATATGAGGTGAAGGCTTTTTGGTCCAGTCCAAAAACTATTGTTTTTACCTGTGTAAACATTAAGATAAGCAAATAAAATGTCTGAATTCAAATACTGAGCCGGGAAGTGGCTTTACTTCTAACTAGAAATCCCAGAAAATAGATGGTAGTATATTTGGTATATGATGGTAGCTCCCATTTGTTTTTCTTATGGATGACAGTTTACTTAAGTTTTATATTGCAAAACGCAACAGTCAAAGTGTTATGTACTATGGTTATCGATGATGTGGCAATCATACTTACATTCCTGTTTAAAAGTGAAATACTCAGTTAAATGTCTACATTCGTGGTTCCCACGCAGCAAAAACAGTGTTTTGGGGTAAAGGATTTTTAAGGCCCATAGGTACAGCACACACTATGTACACAAAAAAACAAACAAACAAGAGTAAAACAAAGTTATTAGATTTAAAAGTACATATACAACTGAAGCGGATAAAATCTGAAAACAATTAGACATATTTGGGTCAATGTTTTATAATTATTAAAAATTTATAGAATGTATGAAGTGCATTATTTAGTGTTCAGATAATAGCAGTGACTTACTTCAATACTGAAATATCCTCTGTCCACATAATCACCCAGAAAAAGGTATCGTGTGCTGGCTGGAGACCCTCCTACTTCAAAGAGCTTCATCAAGTCAAAGAACTGCCCATGAATGTCTCCACAAACTAGAGGAAACATACACAAACAGTTATTCTCTGTGCATTTCTATCATTATTAGCGTTATTTCATCATCATTATTAGTGCTGTGCTGAGTCTGACACAATTATGTACATATTGTGAAGCGTCTGTACGTTAGTACAGTACTTACATTAGCTGACAAAAATATGAATAAAACATTAGTTGATAAAACATAATACAGATTTGTGCACAATACCACTAACCCTTACAGTACTGTGCACATTACTAAACATTTTCTTCCCGTGTCAGGACTTAGAACAGTAGACATCCATCCTGTTTATGAACAACACTGCTGCAGGCTTTTTAAATAAAAAAAAATCACCTGGCCCCCTGTTGTATGAATAATAAATAAATATGTACTGTGTGGGCTGAAAGACAGCTTTGTGTAAAAACATGTGTGCTGGCCCCTGGTAATATATCCAGTAACATAGTTTTGACATCCTAATAGAGCAGTTGGAGAGAGGAGAAAGGCTTGCTGGTGTGAGCTCTGGAAACATAGGAAAAATAAAGTTTAAATCCCCCTGGGGACCTCACATTGACCACTGCTGCTCTGCCCTAAAGCAAGGCAATAACACTTCATCTCATCCAGCAGTGACTGTGTTTGTGTGCCTTTCCACCCTCCAGACCACTCTCACTATATATATAAAAAAAAAACAGATCTGCTATGCACCTGTCCAAAGCACTGAAAAGAGGATTTATTTTACAGTGTTTGTATTTAAAATGTGTTTTATCTAAATATTTAAAAGTATAAAAAACATGTTAACATATACAAATATTAAACAATTATTATTATTATTATTATTAACAACTGGAGGATAAGACAAATACTGTATGAGTAAAGTAAAAGGTTTGTTATGTATTTGAGTTTTGAGTTATGTATATTTCCTGTCACAAAATGGGCAAAAATATCTCGTAATCTGATTCAAACAATAATATAGTTTATGTGATATTTTATTAAAAGCTATGTCATCCCTAACAATATAAAATACATTATAATGAAAAGTAAACATAAAGTGACATCATCTGGTTACAATAAGAGTATTACTTTGTCAATTTAAGGATGACCATTTAAAAATATTTGCCCGGTAGTGTTTAACATGCATCACATCCTTTTTGCATCAAAACACTCAGTGGACTAATACATCACACAAGTTTAACCCATACCCATGCCAAGTGAACTAAAAGGAAATGTTTTATACTCTGAGATCAAAAAGGCAAAATTTGAAAACAAGATACTTGAGTCAATTTCCAGGTGTTTCTTTAAGATAATATACATTTGTCTGATTTGTTGGTATTCTTCATTGGCAATCATTTATGCTTACAAAATTACATGTGTGAAGTCAGCCTCAAGACAATAGCGTGCAACAGCAGCACATCACTGTGACTGACGTAACATACTGTCACGGAGAGACACTGAGACATAATTTCTCCATGGTAACTGAGCAGAAAGCTGGGTTCTGTTACCTTGTCAATTTGAAAAGCAAATGTTATTAAGAAAAATAGGAAACTGTCTTTAGACTTCATACAACCAATCAGTAATTTCACTCTTCTTGTCAAAATGTCCATATCAAATTACTAGATCTCAGTCTCCAGATACAGGCTCCATCCTCCACAGGCTTTGTGCTATCCTGATTACACTAGGGCCAGTGCTAAAGTCATTTAGTTTACATGTCAATATTAATCATTCCTACTTTGTTTCTTATTCATAGGAATGTAATGAATTTTATAAAGAGCACTTCCTCAATTATGCTTAATGTAATTTGCTTGAGCATGCAAATTCACAACTCATTCACTAGGGATCTTGCATTTAAAGTAGTTCATGCTACTGCAATGAGAGCTGAGAGCTTATGCAGGCGTTTTTGGCAACTCATACAAACAGAGTTATCAATTATGATATTATGTGCACCAAGATCAAATTCTTTTTTTTCCCTTTTCCCCCCAACAAGCACCACTACTACAGTAGCTGTAGTTTCCAGGGGTTGGAATATATTGGGTCTTCTACTCGGTGATGGAATATTCTTGAAAAAGTCTATTCACCATATCACCAAAATGTAATCACCACCTCTTGTTGGAATAACCAGTCGGGTAACACGTTACAACTGTTCTTCTCAGGAGTAGAACTGTGTGATTTAGACATGATTGCCAGAACTAACACATATAATGAAACTAAATGTAATTGGCACACAGTGCAGGTACATTGTGAACTGATTTTAGGGATATTCCAGATTTTGATTGCCACGATGCATCTTGCACATTTCACAACACTAAATGAAATGCCCAGTGAGTGAAGCTAAAAGCATGTTCAGATTTATGCGAAATGTGAATCCTCCGTTTTTTTATTATGTTGGTTGTTGTATGTATCACGGCAGTTCGGAAATGAAATGTCCGGTAAGTGGTGCTAAAAGGTAAATGATCTATCACGTTTGAAAATAATGTTGCACTTACACTCCACTCCACGCAGTAGACATACAGAACATTGTGTTCAGTTATGACAGTCACACGGTAAAACTCTCTCCAAAATGTTAGTGAGCTATAGATATTCTACACTGATCAAGAAAAAAAGTAGGGTTAATTGCCCTAAAGTGGGACACTGCCTAATGTGGGACACCTAAGATCTAGTGTTTGTAGGTCCCCCATAAATACATAAATGCCAGTGAAACTATGGGTTAGCCAAAGCTGTGGTGTCATGTGAACAAATCACACAACCTCTCAAATGTCCAGTCATAAATGAGGATAGAGCAATCATCAAAAAGGAAGCAATTTGTGTGAAGACCACCCAGAGTTCAGTGACAGAGTTTTGATAAACGTGATATTAAGGAGTATACATTAATTTTAAACAAAACAAACCTGCTACTTTTTAGCCTAATGTGTTTATGAAATGTTTGTCCATCAAAAAACTTTGTATATCTAGACTATATATTTTAATCAAATTTCCTAGTGTACCACTTTAGAAAATGCGGGCCCGAAAAGTGGGTTTTAGTGTTGTTATGCAATATTAGAATGCTGTTACCACAGATGTTTAAAGGGTTAGCACCCAAAAATAGTAATTATTCACCCTCATGTTGTTTCAACCCCGTAAGACTTTCGTTCATCTTCGGAACACAAATGAAGATATTTTTGATGAAATCTGAGAGCTGTCTCACTCCTTCATAGGCTACTAAGTAATTGCATCTGCCAGCCCAGAAAAGTTAGTAAAGACATCGTTAAAATAGTCCAAGTGACTACAGTGGCTCAACCTTAGGTTTATCAAGTGACGAGAATACTTTTTGTGTGACAAAAAAAAAAAGACTTTATTCAACTATTCATTTTCTTCCGTGTGGGCCTTTGACCTGAGTTCACGAGAACGCCACGACGAGAACTGAGAAGATGATGTAGTGTTTAAAATGGATCTAAAGTGTGCATTTCCTGGATGTCCGAATCATGAGAAACCAATGAGAAAACATACAAATGTCTTACCAATGCTGCAAAATGAATGGCTTACCTTTCACACTTTCCCATCAAATGATCGTGAGCGTCATCATCTCAGTTCTCGAGCATGCGTCATGGCGCTCTCGTGAACTCACGTCAGAGGCCCACACAGAAGAAAATGAATAGTTGAATAAAGTTTTTTGTGCACAAAAAGTATTCTAGTTGCTTGATTTAGTGGCTCGTCGGTTGAGCCACTGTAGTCACTTGGACTATTTTAACGATGTCTTTACTAACTTTTCTGGGTCGACAGATGCAATTACCTAGTAGCCTATGAAGGAGTGAGACAGCTCTCAGATTTCATCAAAAATATCTTAATTTGTGTTCCGAAGATGAACGAAACTCTTACGGGGTTCGGAACAACATGAGGGTGAGTAATTACTGACAGAATTTACATCTTTGGGTGAATTATCCCTTTAAGGTTTGGGTTGTTGTTTATTAGCAAGTTGCAAGATTTTATATTTTACCTTCAAATAGGCCTAGGCTATGCCTGTTCTGGTTGTATTTGTTTAACTAAAATGAACTAGAGAACAATCAGGAATTCTTACTGTGCATGTAACTCTTTTCATATCTACATAGCATAAAATAGGCCTATGATAACAGTTGCTTAATGTCTTTATAATGAATGCATCAAAACTATCCTATTGTATTATTTGTCTGATTATGTTCAATTATCCATGTTTTATCCATCCATAATCATGAATCGTGATTTGTTCTTAAAATTGTTTGTATGCACATTTCACGCACACGTTTGTACGTATGCATGCTTAGTGAATGAGATCCAATGTTTTTTATATACATTTTCATATCTGAATAACGATAGGAAAAAAAAATGAAAATGGGGCACAAGAGACCTCTGCCATCAGCTCCATGACATATGCTGTCATTTGAATACAAATTGGACACTTGTTGAAGATTTTTTAACTTTAATCCACAAATGTATTTTTCGCACACAAGCAAATGTCTGAGTGTATGTGTGTTGCTTTCCCCTGTGACCAGGAGAGTAGAACAGTCAAATGTCTTGTGGAATCGACCAA
This sequence comes from Gila orcuttii, assembly GCA_026230005.1. Taxonomy (NCBI): domain Eukaryota; kingdom Metazoa; phylum Chordata; class Actinopteri; order Cypriniformes; family Leuciscidae; genus Gila; species Gila orcuttii. The sequence goes on along the minus strand of JAPDVR010000001.1, from coordinate 48,740,151 downwards.
TTAGCATCTGTTGAAGAGACTGTGGCAGGAAGCAATTAGGCAGACTTATGAGACTCCAGAGACAACATTATCTGTAGTGAATCTGCCTTCCTCAAGACTAGCTGTCCATAAACATGTCCTTTAACAGAAAGACTCTTTCACGAGTTCACATTTACATATAATTATTATGGTAAAGGTTAGGCGTACTTGGGGTGCTGTCCGGGTGGAGGGCTCCGAGCTCAGAATTTCTGCCCGAACCCAGAGTACTCCCCCCGTTGGTAAGAGTAGATGGAACTAGAGATGGAACTAAAAGTGAGGAGATGGGGTGGAGGTGGGATGCTGATAAACCGTCAAGAAACACAGGTGGGTTCTGCTGTTATTTATCTTGTCCTGAGTTGATTACTGATTGATCTCCACTTGTGCTGATTGGGTTAATTATCTGCACCTGCTCCTCCCGAACCTTGTTAATAAAACATCATTTAAAGAGGCTTGATGTCAGCAAATTGTGACTCACACATCTGAAGAAAATTCTGTGAAATTTTGTTAAGGTCCAGTCATTCACAGGAGAATGACTATTATCAAAATTCTGCCAATAAAAAAAATAATGGTCCAATTTTCAGAACTAACAAAAAGTATAGCATTGTTTGCACATAAGTACATACGTAAAGGGACAGTGTCTGAAATGTAAATATGACTAATGCATTTGTCAAACAAATAAACAATTACATATTTTTGTTTAAAATAGTTATTACTGTATATAGGGTACAATCTTAGAGGAAAACCGTTGATTCAAATATTTATTGTGTCAATAGTTATTGACAATGCCATTTACATCATAAATGCTGGGAATGAATGTTGTTTTTTAAGTTTGAAGTTTTTCCAAACCAACATCCTCAAATTCTTACTTTCTCTCATAAATGCACTGCAAGGTCAAAACATACATTACCTCACTCACAATGTTTGATCTCTTAGCCAATAGCAGTCAAACCAGTGGTTACCATCACCATGGAAACATTGCTTATTGGCATGGAAACTGCCAACCAATGAAGTTCGCCCGAGCAGTGCAACTTTTTGCATTCACGCTTTACATTATCTCCTTACTGCTGTTTAGAAAGGCTGCAGTTGAGTTTTTATAATGCTTTATATAAGAGTGCATGGATAGTACAAAAAGAGCTTGTCTATAAACTCACTTAAAAAGACTGAAATGTCCAGCTGTAAATGAGATGTTTTGGACAGATAAAAAGTGATATTCATCCCATGGCAGAGTTAATATCCCGGCATCAATGTTTAACCCTGCGTTGTTTTGTCTGGTTAAAAGAAAGAAAAGCCATAAAAGTATAGATGTGCATCCTTGTATTAGTCTGTAAAAAGTGTAATGTTAAGGCATACATGTAGCATGAAAGCACAAGCGGCAAACGTATTATAATTGAGAAAACCACTCAAAAAGATTGGTACTGAAATGCACATATTCTCAGAGTGCTGCAGTTTGTGTAATACACATTGTCAAGGCAGAGTTAAGAGCACACACTCATACTAACATACAAAGCAGGAGTCACAACCAGATCCTACATGATATTAGGGAGTGGGAGTACATGAGAGGGAAGCGGAGAGATTGTTCTGACTGCACAACTATCAGCAGGCCAGAATGTGGGTGAAACACATTACACAACACAGACCCACTTGCTTCAGCCCACATGAGGCCATCGCAGGGGTGCGCGCACACACATGCACTCGTGCACACACACCCACGGTTTATGGCGACTCTCCATAGGCATAAATATTTTTTATACTGGGTTAATTAATGTTTTTTATCCCCTAACCTTTCCATCACAGAAAACTTTCTGCATTAATTTATGAGCAACTGTTTGGATACCTTTATCAAGAGAAAACTAACCATTGTTATATAGCTCAACTTATATACTGTAGGTTAGGCTTATTGTTTGAATCTCTTGTTTTCTTGATTTAGGCATGTCTGTACCATGCCTCAGAAACAACACTATTTTGTCAAGTGGCTAACATAGCAAAAATTGCAGTAACAGTAATACAGCATTTTCTCCACCATACAATATATTTTTTAATTAATTGCATGCCATTTAGCAACACAAGTCATCCAGCATTTATTAATATGATATTCTAATATTGATCTAGCTTACTGCAGTATGCAACAAGACTCATAGCAGCCACCGAGTGAATGAACAGAGTAATGTTATAACATAACTTTCAACACACTTAAATGTATTTTTATTATGACTATTTTGACAAAGTAAAACAGGGCTGCGTTACCCCACAATTTATTTTGTCAGATAAAGTGACCTGTATAAGTAGTAATTCAGCACTTGTGGCAGTTTTATTAGGGCCTGTTTACACCTGGTCACTACATGGGTTTTCTGTGATCGGAGAGCTAACCGATCGTGAAAAGACTAGATGTAAATGCCCTCCGAAACGCTTTCGAGACAGATTTAAATCCGATCGCTAAAACCACTTCAGGAGATGGTCTGAGATACATTCCAGACGAAACTGGACAAGTGTAAATGCATCTGGTTATTGAAACCACATATGTAAATATACTTTTCCCAAAATGTTAAAAAATAAACGAGTGAGAGCGTGTTATAGGCTATTTGACATATTATAGCCAGATATGACGGCACTACCGCAACACGCATCACTACAAATGAATTGCTGTGTATCTCTTTAGCAGATGTGTATGTGCTATGCATCTCTTCTCTTCAAATGAAACAAAAAGTAAGTCGCAGATGCTCAAAACATCTTCATTAATCATCTTCATTAAAAGTAGTGAGACTAAATGATCTGTGCATATAGCGTGGGAATTGGAGATCGGATTTATATTTGTTTTGAGGAGACACATTTATATGGGCAAGTGTAAATGGAACCGTTTTAACAAATCAGATCAGTAAAAACGCATTAAACGACTAGGTGTAAATAAATAAACATCAACATAAAATGTCCCAGGCTCTCGGCCCCGCCCTGCTTCATACCATAGTAATCCTATTATCTTTGGGGTCAATTTAACCCCATTCAATGTTTAAAGTCTGTAAATACATGATTAATTTTTTTTTTGCTTCAGATTTAATGACTTTTCCTAATTTAATGGGGACAACTCTGTAAACATAAAATTAACCTGCTGATATTTTTTCAATGTCCTGTACACATTTTGTAGCATCGGTTTTCCTTGGGGTTAATTTGACTCAAGGCTCTTTTAGCTGTATAAAACATAAGAAATATTAAAATTTCACACACATTTGTTTTGGTTGTTTTATTGAGGTCACTATAACATGTTATAATTGTATAATGTTCATTATAATTTTACATATTCAATATTATATTCAAAAGACTTCCCTCTGTTTTAGGGCTCTAACCTAACATAACCATATCTGTAGTATTGCGAGAACCACTAGTAGCTCACATGACATGGGACATAATTCTCATGAGAACTTTGATTTTTCCTGTGCCATGGGGGAGGGGAAAACATATTTTTTGCGAGAACTTTGATATTTCCCGTGCCGTGGGGGAGGGGAAAACATAATTCTCATGGTTTACCAAACAAAGTGGAGGAGCAAACATTATAAAAGCATGAACAGAAGCCTTCTAAACCATTTCTCTTTGTGCTCTGTGTGCTCTCTATGTTCTCCATCTCTCTCATTTGAAAATGACATCTAACCCTTGGCACCCTCGTCCCGATCTTTGGAACCTCCACGTGTGGCTCCTGGACAGGATGAGGCAGGTTGAGTATCCTACTACCAGCGGTGGTGGTTACCATCACTTCCGCTTAGCATCGTCCACGAGACATGTCTACGCGTTGAAGTGGAACCTCTTCGTCAACTAGGCTCTACTCACCGAGAAGACCCCCGGCGATGTTCGATCTGTGTCGTGCTTTCCTTCCTTCAAGAAGGGTTGGAGCGAAGGCTGTCTCCCTCCACCCTGAAAGTATACGTTGCCGCTATTGCCGAACACCATGTTACAGTGGAAGGTAAGTCTGTAGGGAAGCACGACCTGATCGCCAGGTTCCTGAGGGGAGCGAGGAGACTGAATCTCGTTCCCTTTTGGGACCTCTCAGTGGTTCTAACTGCCCTGCAGAGTGCTCCCTTGGAGCCTTTGCTATCAGTGGAGCTTAAGTTCCTGTCAATGAAGACAGTGCTCCTGGTTGCATTGGGCTCCATCAAGAGGGTAGGGGACCTGCACACATTCTCCGTTGACGAAGCGTGCCTGGAATTCGGGCCGGCTTACTCTCACGTGATCCTGAGACCCCGGCCTGGATATGTGCCCAAGGTTCCTACCACTCCCTTTCGGGACCAGGTGGTGAACCTGCAAGCACTGCCCTGGAGGAGGCACACCCAGCCTTGGCACTGCTCTGTCCAGTACGTGCTCTCCGCGCCTATGTAGACAGGACGCAGTGTTTCAGGACCTCAGACCAGCTCTTTGTCTGTTATGGTGGGAAGCTGAAGGGAAAGGCTCTCTCCAAGCAAAGGTTGTCTCACTGGAAAAGATAGTGGACGCCTTTGCTTTGGCATAGCAGCAGCAAGGTCGACCGTGCCCCCTTGGTGTGACTGCCCACTCCCCGGAGTGTGGCGTCCTCTTGGGCTCTAGTGCATGCCGCCTCGCTAACAGACATCTGCAGAGCTGCAGGCTGGGCGACACCGAACACATTCGTCAGATTATATAATCTCCGAGTGGAGCCCGTGTCCTCTCGTGTATTCACTTCAACCAGCTAGTACCGGACCCGCTCAGGTGTCTTCGCTTGCTCGCCATTCCACTCCACGAACTGGATACGTGCGATATTCTCCTCAGGTGAGCTTCCCTGAAAGCCCTGAGTTCCTCCAGTATGTCGGCACCAGTGTCTATTGCCTGCGCGTCGGCTAGGTGCCTCCCGTGTGCATGGTCCCTCCTCTGAGCGACCCCCACATGTGTATTTCCACTGTAAACCTCTCTGAGCATGTGTCTTTCCCTTGGCAAGCCACCTTGCCACCCCTGGGGTTGAAATATTCCACCTGCGGCTGGACACCCCAGTGTTCTCCATATGCATCCCTCCGGGTCATGTGTGTATTCTCTAAGTCCCCCCCCCCCCCCCCCCCCCTCTGGGTTGGCAATAATTGGATGTCAACTTAAAAGGTTATTCAAGTAGTCAACAAAGACATAAATTACCTGAGACACAAAACTTTGTAAAAAAAAGAAAGTAAAAGAAATCATATTCTGCAGGTTTAAATAACTGGGGTCAAATTGACCCCAGTGGGCAAAAAATGTTATCAGATTTGAGGGTAACAGGAGGGTTAATAAAACTTGAATACATTGGCTCACCCATGAACATGATTTCTGCCTGAGTCCTATCGAATTGCTTTCCATTTGCTGTGGAGGTGAAGACAAGAAGTCCCATGATTCCACGCTCATTCACAACATCATCAAGCTATGCCTTGGTTATTTTTTTTAATAAGAGACCTCTAGTGGTGAAACTTATATACTGTGCCTTTAAACGGTAATCTACAATAAATGTAGATAGTGTTGTGGTTGTTTTTATTACTGCAACACTAGATAGGGTTATCCTAATTGGCTATGTATGGTTGTGGTACAGTTGTGTTATGCACGGAATGATTAATAATCAATCCATTTCAGGAAGGGACATACAGCTGATACTTTTGTGAGACATCCACATCCTCAACGATAATCTCCTCCAAAAGCTGTTCGATGTTTTCAGTTTTACTTTTGCCTAATTGTATATTACGCATTTCCTCCAGTGTGGTCACTTAGTCCATGTCTTAGATTCTTTGGCACTTACTCTATTTTTATAACACTATGAAAAGAAAAACAGTCAATACCAGCTTATTTACATTATATTTTACAAGGGTTTTGCAGCTCAATGTAAGGTTTAAAACCTAAATTTAAAACAGGAACATCTGATTAGTGTAGTCTCAGAGGTTATGATGGGAGTTTATCCCAGTCAGGTGTCTCTCATAAAACACATAGGTTAATTATATTATTGCCTTCATATACAACCATTAGTATGTACAGTATTAACAGTCCTGCTCATTGGATATTGGACAACAAAAAGCATTTTGGAAACATCAGGATAACTGGAATAACTGGATAACTTTTTGAACCAAATGAGTCATTCATGCAAATGACTGAGATCATTCCCAACATGCATATATAAAAATGTATAAGGTAATATGAAGGTCTAGCTCCTAAAAGCCCAGAAAAATTCTTAGTTTCAGCCCTCTTTAGCAGCTTCAGTACTAACATCCATTCACGTGTCATTTCCACTAAGAACACACCATTCATTATGGGAGACATAATTTAAAGGGTAACTAAACCTCTGATCAGAGCCTGACTCCACCCACTGGCAATATTTGAAAAATGCTGGAAAAGTGGGCAGAGCCCAGCGGAGGGGGGGGCGTGCACCTGAGACGCATCTCTCTGTAGGCAAGGGCGTGGTTAGCTGGTACCCTCTGACGTCAGAGGGTACCACAACTTCCAATAGGAAAATTCAACTGCAGTAGCCACCGTTCAACTTGAAGAGGGCAGCACTCAGACGTTTTTACACCATATATTGTAGAATTAAAACACTTTAAACCCAAATGTCAAAAAATTTACTCTGAACAATGAACCGCATTTATTAAGCTCCATTCTTACAGATCATTAACTAAAAAAAGTTGTTTTAGTGTTTAGTTACCCTTTAACAAGGCCCATTTGGTGTCTCTAGACGGCCTGAGAAGGTTGACTTAATATTAAGTTGATAATTCCATTACAGCAACCAAAACATTTAAGATACAATAGTGAGGTCCAGTGAAAGGCACTTTAAAGCCCAGATGCATTGCGGCTGAACTCTGTTTGCCAGGGGATCACCCAGCCACCCTGCGGAGAAAGCACATTTCGGCCGCCTGTATCCGGGATCTTGTCCTTTCGGCTCAAGACTCACAGCTGACCCACAGCTCATGACCATAGGTGAGAGTAAGAACATAGATTGACTGGTAGATTGACTGGTAAATTGAGAGCTTCACCTTGCAGCTCAGCTCCTTCACCACGACAGACCGGTACAGATCCGTCTGTCAATCTCCCGTTCCATCCTTCCCTCACTCGTGATCAAGACCCCAAGATACCTAAGAGACCCCAACCTGAAGAGGTCAAGCCACCCTTTTTCAACTGAGAACCATTGCCATTGGATTTGGAGGTGCTGATTCTCATCCCAGCCGCTTCACACTCGGCTGCAAACCGTCTCAGCGCATGCTAAAGGTCCTGGTCTGATGGGGCCAGCACGACAACATCATCCGCAAAAAGCAGAGACGAAATCGTGTGGTCCCCAAACCGGACACCCTCCGGCCCCTGGCTGCGCCTAGAAATTCTGTCCATAAAAATTATGAACAGATAGTTTTTGGTGACAAAAATTGGTGACAAAGGGCAGCCCTGCCGGAGTCCAACATGCACCGGGAACAAGTCTGCAATGCGAACCAAGCTCCTGCTCCGGTCATACAGGGACCTTAGCAAAGGGCCCCGGACTCCATACTCCCAGAGCACCCTCCACAGGACGCCGCGAGGGACGCAGTCGAATGCCTTCTCCAAATCCACAAAGCACATGTGGATTGGTTGGGCAAACTCCCATGAACCCTCCAGCACCCTGGAGAGGGTATAGAGCTGGTCCAGTGTTCCACGACCGGGACGAAAACCGCACTGTTCATCCTGAATCAGAGGTTCTACTATACTCCTCATATTTTCATTGTTTAATAGAACCTAAAAGGTCATTAAAAGCAAGTATTGTGCAAATATCCCTTACACTCATCACTTTTGGCAACTACTTTATATCTAGTTCTCCAGCTGTAATTGTGAGCAACTGTTTGCAGACAGTAACTTATTCAGTTTTAATTTAATGACTTATTCAGAATGACTTTTTTTTAATAAAGGTGATCAAAAACTGCTATTACATTCATTGAGTGACAGCTCTAAATTTCATATGTGATTAGTGACTGTTCTGCTTGACTCTTCATCTTGGCCCTCTATAATGGAGCTGCTGATAAAAAAAGTAGATTTGGGTAAAAAGTAGTAGAATTGAGGTTAGAATTTTGACTTTCGCATACTGATATTGATATTGATACATCCCAGTGCAAAATAAAAAAATAATGAAATATTCATTCACACTTTAATTACTGCAGAGTTGCGGGAAAGAACTATGCAATGGTGTGTTGAACTGAGAAAGGAATTATTATATATAAAAATAAAGAAAATGCTGAGCAGAGTTCAGATTGTATGGCAATGCTAAATACACTTTATAAAGCATACTACTTTTCAAATAATGTAAGTGAAACATCAGGCATTATACAGTAGTACAGTAGATGCTAATTTCAGCAAATTTCACTACTCAATTATTGTGGCCAAAAGAATTCAGAATATATATAGAAAATAAATAAATAAATAAATAAATACATAAAGCTATCATGGCAAATTTGTCTTGAACTTTTTGTGTTTTCTCCTGTTTGGCCAATGAATCACAAAATTGTGGTGAGGGGAAGAAAGAGTTTGTAACTGTATCTCTACAAAAGTATACAACATTTTTTACTGTTGATCGGCACTTCCTGCAGACTGGGGTGTCTCACACCCTGTCTTAATGGAATCTAAAACACGACCATACTGTTGAGCGTATAGGTTACTAATGTAACTCCCGTTCCCTGAAGGAGGGAACAGAGACGTTACAGTACGTCAGAACTTAACTGACGAATTGGGATCTCAATTGGGTAACGATTGGGATTTGTATCGCGCACCCCACACCGCGACGCGGGTATATAAGGAAGCGCTCTTGCACTCACACATTCAAGTTTTGCGCTGAGGAGCCAAGACGGTGTGTCCCGGCCGTTTTGCGGTGGTACAACAATTGTGGCGACGGGACGGACTGACGAATTTGGATCCCTACAAAGACGCCAAAATTGCTGCCCTTTTCAGCACCCCGCGTAAGCTGGCAAATCTTCCCCGCATCTGCTGAGGCGGAGAAAGGACAGGGCTTAAACACAGAGAGAGTGTCGATCACTGCTGTTCCTTCTGACCCATACAGTGAGACCATTGGATAACCCTGGCAAAGCGTACCTATGGAAAGCGTACCTATTTTTCTCACTCTAAGGAGACCACGTCTAATGTCATAATCTAATGAGACCACATGTGGAGTAACACATATGGACTCCCCAACAGGGCAGTGCTACATTTGGGAGTTCTCTGTGGTAGATTCAGCCTAGCTAGGGTGAAGTTAATACCGAGCAGAGACAGCAGGGTGGGCTCTGCCAAGGGAAAGACACGGGCTCGCCGACAGGGAAGCCGTACCGTGGAAGAATACACATGTGGGATCACCCGCAATGGAATCACAACACATGAGCACCTAGTCTAGTACAAGTGCTGACCTTCTGGGCATACACACGAGTGCTAGACCTAGTGTTGGATGTCTCCACCGCGTCTTACTGCAGAGGGTGCTGGAGGATTCCCTGCAGGGTTCGTCTGTGGAGCAGATAGCACACGTATCCCGTCCTGGGAGGGGAGTGGCACTGCAAGCAAGACTCTGAGCGGGTCCCCAATGTTACAAGCTACTTGTGGCGAGTACACGGGAGGTCCTGAAGCTCTGCGTTTGGTCCATGCAAAGCACGAATGGGACAGAGCAAAGCAAGGGCTGGGTCTGCCTCCTCTGGGGGCAGCGCTTAAAGGTTCACCACCTGATCCCTAAAAGGAGTGGTGGGAACCTTGGGCAAGTATCTGGGCCGGGGTCTCAGGATCACGTGAGAGTTGGCCACTCAGAATTGTGCCCCCACTGTGATCCCACTGTCACCTCGTGTATTTATCGAACTAGATCTGGGCATAGCAGACGGGACTCCACCTCGTTTGAGGTCCTCAAGTCTTAACCGCAGCACCACGATGGTCATCTTCTAGAAATGGGTACATGACTCATCCACAAAGGCCACCTTAGCCTGTTTTAAGCCCAGACACATGACGCAGCCCAGACACATGACTGTCAGATAGAGCCAGGAAACGACCCAATACAGAAAAACATGGGTGGAATGAAACCAGATTATTTGGGACATTATTGTACTGCATGTGTCATATTAACACAAAATCAATATTTAGTTTTTTTTTTTTTAAATATCACAGCTATTGCTTATAGCGGTATTTTGCAACTCACCTAACTGGGTGGTTTTCCTACTGCGTGATACACGTGTCACCAATCTGCTTATGTCATATAAGATGCCTCTGATGAAGATTAAAGTGATTCAAACCTCCAGATAAAATTCAGCATAAATGTCAGAAGCTCTATGAAGCCCTGGAGATAATTCACATCAGACTAGAGGTCAAAGGTTAAAGATCTGCACACATATGCTATGCAAGAAATGATAATAATGAGAGAGGAAGGGGGTGCTGACAGTGAGGGCAAATAATGTAGCTTACACGAAAAAATAACAACAAAAAAACACTTAACATAATGAATCTGGAAGCAATTTTTCTCACTGCCTGCCATGTGGGTTTATGAATATAATTGCTTCCATTGTTAGCAAAGGGTTGTCCTTCTGGGCTAATGAAGTCATCAAAAAGCCTAGGACACCTGGGTGCCCTAGCCAGCAGTTGTCAGAAGACAAATTCATAACATCAACACGAAAGTTACATTAGGACTGAGTATCACTTTTTTATAATACAATAGGTATGTGACATTTATGTCATCATGAATCAGGACAATATATAAATACACATGTGAATCATTTTTTTTTATTTTTTTTTTGCAGAAATCAAAAGCAAATTTCAACAAAGCAGAGGTGTATTAGCAGAGGATGGGTATCATTAAGGTTTTAAGGGTACCACTACTTACGATACTGCTTATCGATGCGGTACTTTAACAGTATTCTTATCGGTTCTTTATATATATATATATATATATATATATATATATATATATATATATATAACAAATTAAGAACAGATAATAATCTGTGTGTCAAAGCTGCGTGACCCACTGGACAGAACGGAGGGGATGATTTTAAATTTGAAGCGAAGCGCAGACCAGTATCAATTTAAGTGTAGATATGCAGCAGTCATAACTTTTATTTTAGACGGCACGCTGAGTTACACACACGCTGATCTACATAGAGAACATATTCATATACATGTAATTATACAGATCAGTGAATAATCATCATATTTTTGCCCATTTAAGACATTTAATGTGTTTAAGTGAATGCTCTCCAAGCCGGTCATTTTGGCTATTTTTGTGTGTATTTGATGGTTTAGACACGCACAGTATAAAGTGCTTGTCTAAAGTATAATTTGTTTGTCTGGTTGCGGTCCAATTCGGAGCGCACACACATAAAGCCTTGAAGTTAGAAATAGCATCTCTTACGCAGATTATTGTGCTTTTAATAGCTCTTTTTATTATCAAACACGTCCCGCAATTTAGCAACTGTAGAGACTGCATTTTACAACAATCACCGATTGTGCAGATTCTGATGTTAAGTTTGGATTTAAGGGAGGAAAGTATGCGCAACCGCTGTGAAGGGAAGAAAGGTGTGCTAAACTGAACGCAGCTAGTTTTTAATAGTTATACCTTAAATATCTTCTTTTTATAATCCTTGGAAGCTTAAATCGAAAGTGAAATTAAAATTAGATTAATATCACAGCCCTAAAGTGTAACCAGACTAAGCTTTTGTTTAGTTCTCTCGGCCATTATCACTTATTAAGCAGGGGCTTTCATGTCGTGCGCACTGTAGCTCCACGTGAGAGAGATCTCTCTCTCCTGGATTGAAAATAGCAAAAATGCATCACAGCACAGACAAATGGTTTATCGCATATATAGAAACAGCTGGCAAGATAGAATTTGCAATATAGAGTCTATATAGGAATACTAAATGGTAAGTGCATTTTCTTAATTTCTCCAACACCGACAGCAGAACAGGTAACGTCTGAGCTTATCGATACTGCAGTCTTTCATAATTTACCGGGGCTCATTTAATACAGGGTTTCAGTACCCATCCCTACAGGTGGAGCTGAGAAAGGGGGAGCGTTTCAGAGGAACTCTGCAAACTGCTATAGTGAATGTTAACCAGCTTTTAATTTTGTGAGCAGAAAACTAATTGGCTGCAGATGCGACATGAACCAATCAGCCTGTGCCAAGTAGTTAACGCTGTGAATATAATCAGGTTGCATTAAATACCCATCAGCCATCTAGTGTTTAATGACATAACTAGGCATTTAAATATGCATGTATATATCTGTATACACATACATATACAAAATTAACTCAACTAATATAGAGTTATCCATAGAGTTCGATTTTTCCCAAAATCATTTAAATTTGAAAACTTCAATAAAACTCAAATGAGTTCAAATGGGTCTCTCTCTTTACTGGCGTCTCAGCACAGAATCTGAAAGAGAATAACTCACCTGTCACTGGGGCCTCTATGTCCAGGAGGTTCTTCTCAGAACGGAGAATTGCAGCTCCATCACCAATTAATCGCAGTGCCACACTCTCATCCACACGCCCCTCTTTGGTGAGGTGTGCCTTCAGGACATCTACTTTGGGTTTGCCCTCACTGTCAAACACCTCCTTCACAGTCAGTCGGTGGCTTGGGGGAAACGGGACAGCTAGAAGGAAAAGATATAGAAAGCACATTCATTTCATTACTGATTTGCTTAAAAGGGAAGAGTGGTTAGCAAATCACTGATTTTTTGTTAAAAAAAATGTCATTCAATATCGATAGAAAGTTTTCTTGTTACTCAGGATCTCATCCCAGTGGTGGGGATTTAAATTGCACATTCCACAGTTTTTACATCATTTTTAAAAAATATAATTATGTTTCTACTCCAATTGGTTGATGAGATATAAACATTTAAATGGTGGCTATCATAAAAACTCTACAATACATGAGACATCACTAACAGGTTAAAATGGTCATGACATGAGAATTAAAATTTTCCTTGATCTTTTGACAAAATATTTTGCAAGTGTCATACTTAAAATGTCCTCAAAGTAAAAAAAAATGAACACAATAAATTATATATATACACACACAGCTACAGCAATCTGCTATGCCGCATTAAAGAGCATCAAAGTGTCTTTTATTGTTTGAATTTCAAGATAAAATTTACTGAATTTGAAAGCTGACACTTTGTTTCATATGAAAAGTTACAAAGCTTATTGTGATCATTGGATGGCAGGCACACTACAATTAATGTTTGTAGCGGAAATGTGTTCACGCTATCAATATAAAACAACACAGACCAAAGATCGATTTTAGAACTTAAACTATATCGGTTTTCGATATTCGAAAATCATCACCCAGCAGTAATATGTTGATGGGACACATTTCTATATAGCCTCAATCTGGAAAACTTGACTATCTAATCAAAATATCAAAATACACATTAAGGTGAGGATAAAAATACAGATATTGTAAATGCATCAGATTTAGATTCAGATTTAGAAGGAACGGAACTGGGACATTTTTATATTTCACATGTAATACTGAAATACTTCCAAAGGATGTATTTATGATTGATTAAAATTAGCAATAATTACACAATGGTTGACATCAATAAAATTCCAATCACCCACATATAAGAATTGTTTTTCTGAAATATAATATGTTCAATACTATATAAACAAAGCATATGCAGATGCAGGGGTGACTCCTATACAACAACGCACACAAACACAAGCACAAACAGCACGATGTCTGGAAGTGACAAATAGGCATTTTAACCAAAGCTAATTAGGACTTTGAATTGGGGGATTTGACAAAGATAAGACTGGGTGGTTTGGAAGAAGTAATTGTACAGAGTAGAACATAAACAAAACCTCCCTCATTAACTTGACAACTGACTCACTGCTTTCTGTCTCAATACAACCAATGGATCAATCAGAAAATTAATTAAATAAAATGCTTTTTTTTTTTTACTTGAAGATAAGCGAGCATATATGCAAATGTTACATTTAAGATCAATTCAGGTGATTCTTGCAGTACAGTGGTGATTATTTTCTGTTTCTTTTTATGCTGTAGTGGTATTGTACATTCTGTATTAACTCTGTGTCCTAATTCCCTCCTCTCCAATTATCCTCCACTTATTCGTAACAAATGGATAGAAAATACTTTGATAAATAGCAAAGTACTGGAGATTCCACAACAGTTTTAGCTTCACTGAGCAATGGTAGGTGAATATGACAACATTTTTCAGACACATATAAAAAATACAAAGCTATTTATCAGTATTACCGGTATTCAGTATTTTTGTTGGGATTTCATTTCAGATAAATACAGGTACAAGAAGAATGCAATTTACCAATGCAACGTCCAGAAGCCTGTTTAGTTTACCATCACCATTTTACAGACCCTTTTACACGAAAGCATTTATTTGAATTTGTCTAATTTGCTCCACACTCAAGACATGGGCACATTCCGTCATCTCCATTATATAATAATCCTAGAGAGGCCAGCTGAATACATTAATGTGTTAAAAGATATTTGTAAAATTGAAGGCCAATGTACAGTATTTCCCCAAAAAAAATCAGAAAGGATTTTCTTCGGGTTCATGCTATTATAGTTGAGATCTGTGGGCTTATGGAATACATTCGAATCTGTTAAAGGTGCTCAAAGCGATGTCGGGTAACATCACTTCTTGTTGACGTTTAAAGTATTGTCAAACAAAACGAAGGCTAGCTAGACCCTCCCTCCTCCTCATCCGCGCACTAACCCCCCAAACCCTTCTTATCGGTTAATGGCTGGAACAATTTGTTATGTTTCGTGGTGTGGGTAAGCCCAGTTTGTTTTGGTTGCCGTTTGTGGAGCCTGAGGTGTCTGCAGAGACCGTGTTTTTTTACAGTGTGTTCAGGGGACAGGCAGCTAGCGGATAGTGAGGAGATGTTTGTTGTATGTGACAAAAAATGTTTTGGCCTAAAAAACGCGTGACATCGCTTTGAGCACCTTTAACACAATCATCCTATTTTCAGTTTGAATGGATTTGATAGTAAATTGCCCAATTTATTGACTGAACATCTTGACAAACCTTTCAATCACTATGGCCTTGGGCAAAGAGCTAGGCTGGATGACCTTCAAACCTAACCTATGTGATATTTGGTGTAATTTAAATCTAGCATCTCCCATCCATCAAGCATGAATCACAGAGCACAATGATTATGTCTCAAAGCCACATTGTAGTCTCTGCCATAACTCAACAGGAATGTTCTACATACATTTTGGAACTGGTCCATCATTAATTTTGGACCTTTATTCTCCAGATACAAATTTTATTGGTATTGATTCTAAACTTTGACCTTTTATTACATGATTTTTTCATTTAATCTTTCCCTATGATACCATGGCCCAGTTTCACAATGACTTAGACTAAGCCAGGAATGGGCCTTAGTTTAATTAGGGCATTTAAGTAGCTTTTATAAACGTGCCCTAGAAAAAAAAAAAGAAAAAAAATCATTACTGGTGTGCATGCATCTTGAGACAAAATGCCAATGTCAGTGCAAGTTGCTTTTAGTTAAAACAGCTCAAACATGCATTTTAGTCTGGGACTAGCTTAAGCCTTGTCTGTGAAACTGGGGAAGTCTCATGTGTCTCATAGATGACATTTGCTGACTTTACAGCTGCTAGAAAAAAAGCTATTATCAAAGTCTGGTTCAAACCTGATTCCAAATCTTCTGGATTAGATCCTGTTTAGGGGATGCACCGATCATGGTTTTTCATGGCCAAGAGGATTGCCATTTTTTTCTTTAAGTAAATGTATTTGTTATTTATTTGCTCTATTACAGGCCAAACTGGCCTAAAAAATAATTATAGAACAGCAGCGATATAGCGTTTCCTTTCTTACCACTATACACAAAGCAGCGCTGCAACTAATAAACACTACTTTAATAGGCATTATACCAAGGTAAGAGGAAAAGAAAATGCCATATAAACTTTTCTAAACACAGTCAGCTCCCTTCAGAGATACATTCATATAATCCCCATCCCCAATTCAATATTTTGATTTTTCTTCCAATATTTCGAGAATTGCGAACAGTGAGCTTGCGGTGTCTGGAACAGTATTTTTTTCTCTGCAAGTGCATCTGTGTTCTCCTCTCCTCTTTCCGTCTGTATTCAGCGTGCCCAGTCTCTTGCCTGTGTTAATGTCATGTTTACAGATTTTGTAATATTTCCACACAAATGACATTTAGGGAAATGTTTGCAGTGCTTTTACTTTTGTTTCCTTTTTTATTGTGGAATATATTGTGTTAATACTATAGGTATTATGTATTTTGAAATGCTGTAAGAGGATGTGGAAAAAGTAAGCAGTTAAAAAAAGCAAAAAAGTCCAGTTAGTTCCCATGGAACACGAAGACGCGTTTCGCTGTGTACGTATAAATTTTTTATCGTATTGGCGTTTCGTCCACACGGATCCGGCGTTTTGGGAGAGTGAAACGGCTATTTTTTTAAACCGGGTCCCAAAGTGGATAAATCTGAAAACGACGCCCTTGCGGTTTCGTGTGTACGGCCAATCCGTATATTTTGTGAAACGATGATGTCATCACCCCACGTGTCGACTAGTCAGACACGCTAAATCAGTAGCCATAACAGCAACAACTGCGACTACTTGCTTGAGTTCATGTTTCAGAAGCTACTGAGCCTCTTTTATTTATTTATTTATTTATTTATTTATTATTTAGGCCTACTTTAATGTATTTTTATTTTATTTATTTATTTATATTTCGTTCTTATGCTATGATGCTTGTATTTTGTCTGATTAAGATTTTTCGTATTTTGTAGAGATGGGCATGTCAAGCAAAAACAATATTCGACGATCGCTGGGAATTATTTGATTATTATTCAAAAAACGCACCTCTGCCCCTCATGCTCACCAGTGACACGGCGTTCGCTCCGACATTAAATTTCTCTGTACTGTAGGCCTATATGTTGTAGCCATTAAAGAAAAGTTAGTTTCATATTTATGTTTTAATGTTATTTTTTGCATTTCATATATGTTGATTAGGCCCTATATGAAAAGTGAACAGCGTGAGTAAGATGCGCAATATCGAGACACATCATTTTGACCACTTCATTAAGTTTTGTTTTGTATAAAGCCTTTCTTTAAAGTGAATTTCGTTTTGTATAAATTGTATCTTAATTTTAATCAATGTTTCATTAACAAATTGCCTGGATTTAATAAATAAGAAGCAAATAGAGCAGACAATAGCCTGTAATCAGGACATGGAGGCGCCGACGCGATATAACTTGCATCGCACGAGAACTGGAGCTTGTCTCATAAATGAACATAAACTCAGAAATATATCTAACCTTGAAATGTCTACTTTTAAACAAAAAAATTCAAAACGAAAAGAAACAGACAACTCTAATAATCCATATGAAGTGTGCATTTCTCTCTATAGGCACCTTCACAACACTGCGAAGGTGGCGAGTCAGCATCCTCACACAAAATACTAGTTTATTAATAAACAATTAAAATGTCTCCTTGCTATATTTGACACATTCATAATGATTAGGCTATTTGCCGGTTCTTTGTGGCAAGCTTTATGCGTCTGCTAACTAATCGACTATCGTGACTCATCCCTATTTTGTACCATTTATAGTTTTTCATATTGTTCAATAAAGTTCTTGGTAAAAAAGAAAAGAAAAGAAGCTACTGTGCCTAATATTACTGTATATTATTGTATACAGCGCGCAAGGTTTATGCGCAAGTCTTCTTCTCTGTTTTTAGTGTATCTGTGTCAGAATTACAGCGCCTCGTACTGGTCTGGCATGTATACTACACCGTTTTCAGTCAGTTTCAGTGGTTTCGTGTGTACGCAGATATTTCTTGAGACGACGCCATGTTTACGGAATTTTTTTTTAGAACGAGGAAAAAAAAAGATCGGATAGGGAACGCACCGGCTTCGTGTGGACGTGGCCTGAGAAGCACTTGTACAATGAAATTTGTTCTGAGAAATGGGCTTGGAGTTTAAATAGAACTACGTCAAACAGAGTGATAGACACACAATGGCTATAGGCTAAAATACCTATACTATGTCAAAACTGAGTCAGCTTGGGTCAAAATATGGGTCACAACCATATAAAAAGATTACTGAAGCTGGTTTCTAATACCACCTCAGGTGTTCTGTTGTCAGGATTATACAGCTTAATTAATCCACAATGGCTAATGAACAGATACTATGAGGGCTATTCTGATACATCATGCTTTATAAAGTCATATAAAGAACAGCCCTTGTTCCCTTGTGGCATACACAAACATGCTAATTGAATGCAAATCTCAGACACAGGCTGTGGTAAATGCTATTCTGTTCCTCCCTGACTGTTTCTTCAAAGGAAATTCTCTCGTATCACTGCAAACCAAAGCAGCAGCCCGTTTATAAAATATCATGCTGGCATTGTGGCCAGACAGGCTCTTGGACTTTCCTCTTTATCAGAGAGAACTATGCACTTTTGAGTGTCTAGGCATTTAATAACAGATTAGATCAGGAGAGAACATACAAGATAACGCAATGTTGTTTAAGTTCATGTCAGGCAATCCATCAGAGTCTCAGATGAATACAAGAGAACATTATTTCTTCATATTGCTATATTTGAGGCATGGAACCTTGTGGCATTTGGAGAAAACCAGTGTGGATTGTCAAAACTAGCCAGATAAATAGAAAGCTATTCAGACTAATCGGGGGAAATGCACAACTCAATATAATTTAACCCCATGCTTGAGGAGTTTCTTTTTTTGCTAACTTGGCATACATATAACACTATCACATTCCTATAATTCACATCCGTTAAAGGATTGTTAGGTTTCATAAATTAGGTCAACCGGAAACAGGAACACTTCCCATAACTCCTGATGTTACATTGTAAGAATAGCATCAACGCTAACAGGGCTCCAGACTAACTTTTTGCCTTGGTTGCACTGGTGCGCCTAACTTTTTTATTAAGGTGCACCAGCACAAAATTTAGGTGCACCCAAATGTTTCCTCGGCTCGCGTAGCCTTTAACGCCACAATTTCAAGCTCAGCTTTTTATCATGCTCCATATACATTCATATATATTATGTAAATGATTTTAAACAAGAATAAGGTGTAGGTAAATACTTTTTTTTTTATTTGAAGCACAATTATACTGTAAATAATTTTTTTTTTTTTTAAAGTGCTTCACTGAGCTGCCAAACTAACTATTTTGAGTCTCTAGCTCAGGCTCGGTAGGCTCTACCTCTTGAGTCGGATGCCATCTCCGACGAAGGACCAGGGTTTGGCATCTTACAGGGACTGGGGAGACTGGTGGCTGAAGTAGCTTCATGTCTGGGCTGTTGTCGGAGCATTGACCGGGGAGTAGGGATGGGTATCCATAAGGTTTTAACGGTATTACTACTCTTACCGATACTGCTTATCGATCCAGTACTTTAATAGTATTCTTATCGGTTCTTTTTGTTTTATAAACAAAGATAAACAATTAAACAAAGATGCACATTATATAGGCCTACACAGTGCTTTCATTTCAGGAAGGTCTACTAACATTAGCTACTGTTCAAGTATGGTCTAAAAAGAAATCTAATAAAGTAATCAAATTTAAATTAACACTGCATATTTTATCATAGATAGATAATGCTTATTAAAGCTGAAGTTATTAATTCAAGAGCTGTGAATACAAGCCGGTCATTTTGACATATTTTTGTGTACATTTGATAGTTTAGACACGCACATGAAACCCAAAGTATAATTTGCTTGTCTCGTTACGGTCTGTTTCGGAGCGCGCGTCGCCTTGGGAACAGCATCTCTTGTGCAGACTTTTGTGCTTTTAATAGCTCTTTTTATTATTAAACGCGTCCCGCAATTTAGCAACAGTAGCTGGACTGCATTTTACAACAATCACAAGCTGATTCTGTCGTTAAGTTTGAGTTTTAGGGAGAAATGACAGCGCACTGCTGCGAAGGGAAGGAAGCTGCGCAAGACCGAATCTCCGCGTGAGATCTCTCTCTCTCTCTCTCTCTCTCTCTCTCTCTCTTGGACTGCGAATAGCAAAAATGGTGTAATATTATTATACACAGAAAAGGCTCGCAAGATAAATTCTTTTTTTAAATAACGTCTTTATAGTAATAATAAATAGTATGTGTATTTTCTTAATTTCTCCAGTAAGTTACCGACATCAGAACCGATCACGTCCGAGCTGATCGATACAGCGGTCTTTCAGAAGTTCAATACCGGGTTTCGGTACCCATCCCTACCGGGGAGAGTGTTGGGGGGAACAGGCCTACTTTTCTTAAAAAAAAAAAACTCTATGGGTCTATTTTTTTTTCATTGTTCGTCGTCTGTTTTCTTGCGTTTCTTTTGCTGATGCTGATTGCCGTAAGTGATTCTCTGGTGCTCAGGTCGCAATTTCAGTCACACAGCACGGAGCAGTGTAGGCCTACCACAGCCAATCAGAGGCAAAGACCTGCCCTATCTCTGTCTCTGATTGGTTTAGACCACGATATGATCCAACCATGAGTGTGAGTTCCGACAAAGGAGAACAAGCGCTTCGTTCGTGGAGAGGCAGCAAACGCGAGGACGTTAGGTGTACCGGTGCGACCTTGGAAAAATTTTAGTCGCACCCTTACAAATTTTGGTCGCACTCTAGAGCCCTGGCTAATATTAGTCACTCTGCCTATCCCGGGGTTACCGTAGTCAGCCGGATCCGGTCCATATCTACATCAGATGGTGGACCTTCACCTAGACACGACCTCAACGCGTCAGCAGAGATCCTGTCAGCTAGACAATCCCCCGTGAAGGCCTTGTTGACACGACAGCCATCAGCACAGATATTCACTAGAGACCACAAGAACCAGACAGGTCCTCTGCACAGACCCTATGGCCAGTTTCCGCTCCATGACAAATCTAATCTTCATGCAAAAGGAACTGGATGAATATTTAAATGCTACCAATCCCAATCTGATGGGAGTTTGGATTCATTGCCACTGTTGCCTCTGGCTTGCTTAGTTGGGGACAGTGATGCGCGGGTCAATGTATAAACAACCCGCACCTGACTGATGTTTTCAATTAACCGCCTGCAACTTGGACAGCAAAAAAAAGAAGAAAATATTGTACCCGACCCGCTTCCTGAACCGCATTTTTTAAAAGTAGTCAGTGTTGTGCAAGTTACTTTATACATTACTTGTTACTGTTATTTAAAAGTAATTAATTACCTTACAATATTACTGTCTCAGAATTGCAATGCGTTACATTATCCTGTATTACTTTTGAGTTACTTTCACCAAAATAGATATACAGTAGTAGAACTTAACATTCTAAGGCTGTAACGATATGCGATATAAAACCGAAATCACGACACTCAGATCCACGAACCTGCAGAATCGCGACACATCCCTTCCAACTCCAAGAGTTATCCTTCCCGTCCAGATCCAATTCTACCACATCTTTAAATTACTATTAGTATTACTTGAATTTTGAAGTTAACATTATAAAATACGTAGACTTACACCACAAAACTAGTTGAGGATAAATTATTTAAAATTGGGGAATTCCAGCGTTATGGACGTGACATTTGCAGTCAAAACTTGAAATATAAGTTCTCAGAAAATGCATTTAATAGCATACCAATATATTGAAACGTCTGTTTATCCATAGGCTACCCCTTGAAGGAGTCCAGACATTAGAAACATATCAGTCTACACATGTGTTTTATACATATCAGAAATACACACGCATTCATGCATGACAAAACAAATATTTAACTTTTAGGAGGCAAAATATTTTTGTGTAATTCTGTGAATTACACTGCGCAAATCAAAAGTAATACTACCCACTGGATGAAGAAGGGTTGGCTCTCCACAGAACATAAAATATTCATTTTATTTTATTTTTCGTGTTTGCATTTATGAGGAAAAAACAATGTAAGGACGTGACAGTTCTCCGTTTATGGACGCGACGGCTCTGAAGCGGCACTAAAAGACTGTTTTAAAACTTTCACAGAGACCTCAAACAGAAGACACAAAGCCTTTCTTTAAAGTGAATTTCGTTTTGTACTAATTGTATCTTAATTTTAATCAATGTTTCATCAACCAATTGCCTGGATTTAATAAATAAGAAGTAAATATAGCAGGCAATAGATCACGACACGGAGGCGCCTGCGCGAGCGCCTCTCATAAATTAACCGAAACTCAGCGTATAAGCTAGCCTACTTCACAGACCTGAAAAATATATTTCAATCTATATTGAAATGTCTACTTGTAAACAGAACAATTCAAAATGAAAGAAAACGGACTGTTCTCTGCTTAGCCTATCTGTATGAAATGTGCATTTCTCTCTGGCGCATTCACTACTGCGAAGATCGCGAGGCAGCAACGTCAACTTCATCTTTATTAATAAACAATTAAATGTCTACTTGCTATATTTGACATATTCATAATCATTCATTGCTTTTGCCGGTTCTTTGTGATAGCTTTTAGGTGCTTTATCGGCAGTGCCGCCACCACCCTCATCATGTTGTTACGTGAACGCGTCACCACCGCATCAAAAACATGATTGCGTGATGAAAACATGAAAAATACCACATAAACATAGCCTAACTGTTTAGAAAGAAAACACAGAACAAATAGAGAAGCCTAATGCACATACGTCCATCTCGCGAATGTAAAGTCTTCTTCATGCCATCTTCACCCATTAGCCGCTTTTCCACTGGCCAGCGCGAGCACAGAGGCCAAAATCATGCCTCACGGCACTCCTGAATAAATCGCTATACAAATATATCAGACGCTGCCACTTAGTCTTTATTTACAAACTTGGACACCACACGCGGCTATTGACTGACCACGAACAGGCATACTGAGCTCATGCGTCATCTTCGTGCCAGTTCTGTCTTGATTGACAGATGTCTCGTCCAATCAGCGATCAGTATTACATTCGCCACATATACCTACCTTTTCCGTTTTGTCTGACTTGTCGTTGTGTTTTCTGACTTGTTAATTTGTTTTCAGATTTGTTGTTGTGTTTTCTGACTTGTTAATTTGTTTTCAGATTTGTTTTTGTGTTTTCTGATTTGTTAATTTGTTTTCAGATTTGTCGTTGTGTTTTCTGACTTTTTATTTTGTTTTTATAATTGTGATTTGTTTTGCACCTCTCGGCCACCATAGAACTGACTTCAGCCGAAATGCATTATTTTCCTGTTATCACTAGCTGTGTCCCAATGTGAAGGCTGCGTCCTCCGAAGGCCGTATTTGAAGGCTGATTGGCCGCATTTGAAGGCCGATTGCGTCACAGCGGCGCGACGAAGGATGTCCCAATTCAAAGGCTGCATCTTTGAAGGCCGCATTTGAAGGCCGATTGCGTCACCGTGGCGCGATGAAGGCTGTCCCAATTCAATTTTGCATCCTTCAAAGGCTGTATTCAAAGGCCAGTTGCGTCATCGCGGCGCGACGAAGGCTACCCTGATTCAAAAGCGACGCCAAATGCACCCTTCGTTTCCCCGTGAAAGGAAGGATACATAAATGGATCCTTCGCGGTCTATCCTACCCGATCCTACCCCATAAGTCATTGCGCGCCGGTGACGACAGCACTTTTATTTAACTGAGGGGACGGATTGTTTCCCCCCCCCCACAAGAGACTTTCCGGGCTCCGTACTACGAGAATATAAAACCCAGTTGAATATAAAAAAGTGCAGTTCAAATATTACTCCCGCTTGTCATCGGTAGCTGTCACAGCTGCTAGGCGACAAGAACAATCATCCGTCATTTTTTTAATAAACTGTAGCCTACTCACGAATTCTTAAACTGGTTTAACAAATCGTGCCCACGATGATTCAACCAGGCCACCTGTTTATGAGGGATGCTTTGCATAAACTTCATTTTTTAAATGGATATTTTCTTCAATTTTCTAAAACTCCATTTTATGGGAGAAAAAAGCTCAGTATAATAGAATAAGCAAAAAAAGACTTCACATATAAAAAAGAAATATAGCCTTACACAAACACAAGGTTAGGTTTTATTTTATAAAAATAAAACATTCATAAATTATTTTATGATTAACATATTACTGTCTTCAGTGAATTCATTTATAGTTATAATTATAAACACAAATAATAATAATTATCATTATTATTAGTAGGCCTAGTACATTTAGGCTACATATTTAGAAGCCGCTTTTATCAAAAAAAGGAACAAAGCAATTCGTCAAATGTCAGTCATAATAAATGGTTAGACAATAATTATACAGGGCTAAGATTATCATAAATAAACACAAGATTTTGACGCATATCCAAGTGTTTGTGTGGAGTGTGGAGGCGCGGTCGCGGACACTTGCATTTTTATATCAACAGTGGAAAGAACTTAAAATACTTTATCATTTCTGGTCATATAGAAAAGAATAATACATCATTCGCAACTACTTTTATTTGTGCAAAAACGAATGGACGCAAAAGTACACGGACCCAAGACTAACTTTTTCTACAAATAGCCTACATTATTTGAAATATAATAGCCTAATATAAGGTCCGTGTACCTTTGCGTCCACTTGTTTTTCTTTTTTTTAACCCGTAATTGAAAAAAAGAAAAATTAACGGTTGTTAGGCTATTTTTAAAACGCAAAGTTGAGGACCAAAATTTGAATTTGAACAGCACACCAAATGCTGCGCAAAAAAATAAATAAATAGACGTATTTTCAGATTTTTGTTTATGACTTTTTCCCCCTTTATTAAATATTTGAAATATTCACAAATTAATATGGCAAAATCGATTTTACTGGTTTTCTAAGGCCAAATTAGAACCTGGAAATTATATTCGAATTTGTTCGTTTAAAAGTGGACATTTCAAGCTTATATAGGTAGGCTATATTTTGTTTCAGTTCATTTTTTGAGACGCGCTCCAGTTCATGGCGATCATGAAAGCGCGTCCGATTCTTTTATTTTATTTTACAAAAGCACAAAGTTTTCTTGTTATTGTGAGTTTACACAAATAAAATGGTGTATGTTTATACATTTATGTTTACACATAAAAAATATTGTGAGTACAGTTTATAAACTGAAGGGACGGATTGCACAACCGTCGTCACGGATTGTTTTGTTTTTTCCCCACAGATGGAGGGTTTTTTCCCTTCATAATACGGGGTTGAAATATATATTTACCATATTCATCATTTATATTGTCCATTTATGCTACATAATAAAAAGAATACACTAGCCTACAAAATCGCATCAAGGTAAGATATAAGTGAACATTTGAACCATATGCCTATGTATGTTTTCTTTTCTTTTCATTATTTACGTAAGTTAGCACCCAATACTTTAGCACCCAACTGTTACCCAATACCCAACAGTTTAAAGTGTAATCTGGCAATTCATGAAGCAGCTTCTGAATTGGGACGCAGCAAACCAGCTCTGGCCGTGATCTTGGCTATTAAGCCGAAAATACATGACTGAAACATCCGCACCATGTCTTCCAGTAAAATATAAATAAAAAAATTGCAATAGCCAATTCTGGATCCATAGCTGTTTATTCAATTATATAAAATGAATTATCAGGATGGCAGCTATACTCTCGCACCGTTGCTAGGCGCCAGGAGCGGTAATCTGGAACACCTGCTGCGCAATTAGGAACTCCTACGAAGGCTACATGGTGCGTCCTTCGAAGGACGAATAGGCTGCATCCTTAAGTCCGCGGCCTTCGGAGGATGCAGCCTTCACATTGGGACACAGCTACTGTGAAGCTACTTTGAAACAATCTGTATTGTATTAAGCACTATATAAATAAAGGTGACTTGTCTCATCTTGCACTGTGTGAACATAGACAGGTCGGGGCAGGGGCGCTCTGTGGGTCTCTGTGGATCCGTGGGTTAGTAATGGATATGCTTTGCAGCACTGTAGCAGTTATGTTACATAATATTATGATAAAATCACAGTATCAGTCATTGTACCAGTCATCATGACATAAACTACTAGGCATGTTTTTATTATTTCTTTTGTACATTCATTTGGACAATAATAAAAAAGTAAAATAGAGGGTATGCATGTGACGTCAGCGTTGGCCGGAGTGATTGCGGTTACGCCCACAAGTGGCAAAAAGACTGAGCGGCAGCATTGGATTTCAGCGTGAATGCTGCGGAAAAACACACAAGCGTCTAAAAGAGACGCGTCTTTGAGACTGACTGTACAACTAGATTTGACCAGAAATATGAGGTATATTTTTACAGACTACCTAAAGCTACAGAACAGAGAAGCAAATAGATCGCTGCAATTCATAGAAACAACTGGACTCCAGGCGGCGAAAGGTGGATTTGCAGTTATCATTTTTGTGTCAATATGCTGAATTTAGAGGTAAAATTATTCTCTATATATTGTATTGTTATATATTGCAGTGACAACTCATCAATCAAATATTTACCACTGTATATTCTGTATAATTTGACATTTTTAAATAAACACTGACAAAAAACTATACAAGTTTTAAGTCTAGACGATATGATGATATATATAACATTGATATAAGTGATCACCTGGATTTAGACCTGCCTATATTGTATTTATATAAAGCGTTCACAGGCAAATTTGCTGTATGTATTTACCCGGTGTCAAAATCAGGCACATATAAATGTCAGGAAACACGATTCCTGGCTGAATGTCAATATCCATGGATCACTGGATCTTTAGTAAGTTGTAAGGAACACTATATTGAGTCCAATCTTTAGTTTAAACTGATAATCGTTTGTTTTACTTGCGTTTTCGCAGTTTCCCCTATTAAATCCAGCCACGCAGCTGCTCTTCTGCCACTCAGTCCGGCTGAGGGGGCGTGTTCCGGCGGGAAAGTGACGTTAATGCATTCCCTCTATTACCAGTTAAACCATTTGGTATATATATTTTTTTATGTGAGGATCAATCATCTCATCAGTTTAGCAAGCATGATAACTAGTTCTCCATAATACCATTTTTTTATATATATATTCTAATGTTTTTTATATTGTATTAATATACCACTCATTACAACAAAAATTTGTTAATGAATTCAAGAAACAGCACTTTCGATACTTAAAGAATTGAAAAACACTGGTAGGGCTGTATGTTAGTTTTTTGAGTGCAGCATGACTATAGATATATTAAGATTTGAGGTTTCTTTATGTGTACTAATCTCTACACAACAGGATTTTATTTGGGAGAAAAAAATCACAATGTAATAAACCATGTCATCAGAGTAATAATAATAATAATAAACCATCAGAGTAGCAAATACACAATAGGCACTTGCTAAACCCTGCAACTACACAGCAAGGATGTCCACCTCTCGGATCTGTGTTAGGATTTATTACCTTCACACTGGATCATCCTGATCAGAGAGCCATGGAATTTAATTATCAGATCATTATCAGGGACACCTGTGACACTAAGGAGACATTCAGGCTACGTTCAGACTGTTAGTCCAAATCCGATTTTTGTGCATATCCGACTGAATCCGATCAGATTCAGCAAGTGTGACAAAAAAACAAAATTTTTACACATCCTTTCGAGCTACATTCATCTGTGGTTGAAATCCCATTCAAATCCCATTTCTGGAAATATGTTTCAGTCTGACTGCTCTGATCAGATTTCACATGGTGTATGTGACTTTCTCACACCACATAAAACGTATATGTTAGATTTTGTTACAGGAAACAGGCTGAAAATCGCTGCAGAAACAAGGTTGTGTTGTTGCAAAGTACCAGACGAGCAGAAAATGACAATATAACGGAGACATGTTTTGAAACCGGCGGAGAGGACTGCACAGAATAAACCTATGCATAGCAGCCTCCTACGGTTATGCCTCCTATGTTGTAAATAAGACAACACCTGTATTGCAAACCCCATCCATGTTGCGGATGTTCTTGTTTTTGGAGTGTTCCTACCAACGCAACATCATTGCCATAGAAACCAATGCAGCTATTCTGGAAAACGAAAGAGCTGCATGGACACACAAATCGGATCTGAACAGTTGCGATACACAATGTGGACAGTCAATAGTTTTAGATCAGATTCCAATCGGATACAAAAATAATCGGATTTGGACTGACAGTGTGAACGTAGCCTCAGAGAGCCCAGAGATGCAGTACACAGCCATACAGGAGAAAGAGGAGCTATCTTTATTGCACTAGTTTGTGGTATCTAGTTCATTCATTTATCAAAAGTGTACTGAGGTGAGAAAGGTTATTTAAGTTTACATCCAGAAACCAGTTTCATTTTTTGTATTCTGAGAACTGTTTAATGTATTTGCTTTACTTTAATGAGACTGAAACATCATCTTTGCCCAAGGATTTGTCTAAGAACAAGAAACGACTCGGTTACTAACGTAACCTCGGTTCCCTGAGAGGAGGGAACGAGTATTGCGTAAGTAGCTTACGCTATAGGAAAACTCCTTTTCTTGAGAATATTGAAGTCTTTATGTAAAATGCATTGCAGCTGCACAGCTGACAGCAATGAGCGAAGGCAGCTCGGTCATTGGCTGTGCTGCTGCAACTTGCTCGAACCAATGAGGGGGGGACTCTGAATGCGCGACCAATGAGTGCGCTTCTCGCCCGCGCGCGTCAGAGCCCGCCAAGATGGGCGTGGCAAAGAGCTATATATTGGGCGCCCCGTCATGAGAGTTCTTTAGGTTAAAACTGAAGCGAACTAACCAAGCACAAGCACGGCAGGTTACGCAATACTCGTTCCCTCCTCTCAGGGAACCGAGGTTACGTTAGTAACCGAGTCGTTCCCTTTCGAGAGGTCTCTCCTATTGCGTAAGTAGCTTACGCTATGGGAACACCATGCAAAACGCCGTGCGTGCTGAACTTCGCCTTATGACAGCCAGAGGCAGGTGCCTGAGCTGAAAAGCAGAGTTATCATCCAACTAGCCGGCAGAGGCGAGCTTTATATGTGGGAGAAAAATACAGAGCGGCTAGAAGGCGCTCAGTGTGACACAAGCACATACATAATCTAGATACGAACTCATAGTTCAACTAGCATCATGCTGATAGTACATTGGAATGCAATGTCGGGACCTGTAGGTTGTAAAACCTGATAAATGTGGACGGTGAGGCCCAGCCTGCCGCCGCACAAATATCCCCGATCGGTATCCCGCTCGACCATGCCCAGGAAGAAGCCACACTCCCCAGGGGCATTGAAGTCCCTTAGCTTCATAAGCCAGCACTATAGCCTCAACTATCCAGTGAGAGATTCTCTGCTTTGAAACGGCGGAACCTTTCGTACGGCCGCCAAAGCATACAAACAGTTGTTCTGTCTGTCTGAATAGGGCAGAACGCTCCAAATACACTCTGAGAGCCCTAACGGGGCAGAGTAGATTAGCATCGGGTTCGTCTGCTGGAGACGATAGCGCAGTTAGGGAGATAACCTGTGCTCTGAAGGGAGTGGTGAGCACTTTAGGAATATACCCATGTTTTGGCCTAAGGACGACCCTGCAGTCGTTAGGTCCGAATTCTAGGCAGGCAGCGCTTGTCGAAAGCGCGTGCAGGTCGCCCACTCTCTTGACCGAGGCGAGTGCCAGCAAGAGCGCAGTCTTGAACGAGAGCTATTTAAGGTGCACGGTTCGGAGTGGTTCGAACGGGGGCCCTTTAAGAGCGTCTAGGACAGTAGCTAGGTCCCAGATCGGCACTGAGGGGGGGCATGAAGGGTTCATCCTCCTAGCGCCCCTTAGGAAACAAATAATTAGGTCGTTTCTTCCCAATGGACGTTCCATTACAGGGTCGTGTGACGCTGTGATGGCCGCCACATATACTTTGAGCGTGAAGGGGGTGCGGCCCGCCTCCAGAAGCCCTTGTAGAAAAGCGAGTATGTTCGTAATCTCGCATGTCTCAGGGTTTAGGCCCTTGGCATTACACCAGTCACTGAACACTTTCCATTTCTGGGCATATAAGCGTCTCGTGGAGGGCGCCCGCGCCTCAGCGATGGTTTTTAGCGCTCCGCTCGTGAGGTTCCTGGGAACCCGTTGAGGGGCCATGCATGAAGGGCCCACAGATCGGGGCGGGGATGAAATATCATCCCGCTGGCCTGACTGAGGAGGTCTGGCCTCAGTGGAATCGGCCGTGGTGCAGATTGCATTTGCATCAGATCTGGAAACCATGTTTGGTTTTTCCAGAGTGGGGCTATCAGAAGCACTGCGTTTTTCTCCTCTCTGACCCGACTGATGACCTGTGGCAGCATCGCGATCGGGGGAAAAGCATATAAAGGGCGGCTCGGCCAGCTCTGGGCGAGCGCGTCCGTGCTTTTCGTGAAGAAAAGAGAGCAGTGCGCGTTCTCCTTTTAGGCGAAGAGGTCGATCTCCGCTTTGCCAAAGGTTTTCCATAAGCACTGAATCGTCAGTGGGTTGAGAGCCCATTCTCCTGGGAGAATCTTGTCTCTGGATAGCATGTCTGCCCCCTGGTTCTGGGCGCCTGGCACATGCGCTGCTCTCAGCGAGCGCAAGTTGTGCTGGGACCATAAGATGAGTCTCCTGGCCATTGAATGCATGGAGCTCGACCTGAGTCCACCCTGGCGATTTATGTACGACACTACCGTCATGTTGTCCGTTCGGACCAGGACGTGTTCGTTTTTTAGATGTGGAAGCAGGGCTCTGAGAGCCAAAGCGACCGCTTTCATCTCCAGACAGTTTATGTGTAGGCGCTTCTCCGGGTTTGACCAAAAGCCGGAGACAGGCCTGCCCTCGTAAAGGGCCCCCCAACCTATTTTGGAGGCATCTGTCGTGATCATCTTTCTCCTTGTGTTCACACCCAGACTCACGCCTGACTGGTACCAGTCGGCGGCTTTCCAGTGCGTCAGGGCTTTTATACAGCCGTGGTTCGCTCTGATTAAAAAGTGGCCCGAACGCCACGCGTGAGTAGGGACGCGGCTCTTGAGCCAGCGTTGGAGAGGGCGCATATGCAACAATCCTAGCTGGAGTACGGCCGATGCTGAGGCCATGAGACCGAGCATCCTCTGAAACCGCTTGACGGGGGCGCGCGCGCCCGCCCTGAATGATGTTGCAAGGCGCCGGATGGTGAGCGCGCGCTCTGATGAGAGACGAGCTGTCATTTGCATCAAGTCTAAAACTATTCCCAGGAAAGAAATCCTCTGGCTGGGAGATAGTATGCTTTTTGCAAAATTGATTCTTAGACCCAGGCATTCTAAATGGCTGATAATCCAAGATCTGTGTGTTATTAACTGACTCTCTGATTGTGCTAGGACCAGCCAATCGTCGAGATAATTCAGTATTCGCACTCCCCTTCGCCTCAAGGGGGAAAGTGCTGCATCCATACATTTCGTGAATGTACGGGGAGCCAGGGACAGGCCGAACGGAAGTACTGTGTACTGGTAAGACTGTCCCTCGAAAGTGAATCTCAGAAACGGCCTGTGATGAGGCGCTATTGGAATGTGAAAGTAAGCATCTTTCAGATCCACTGAGAGAAACCAATCTCCTGGGCGTACTTGCGCGAGGATATGTTTGGTTGTTAACCTTCTGAACGAGCGAATCATTAGTGCTTTGTTCAGGTGTCTGAGATCTAGGATGGGGCGGAGACCGTCATCCTTTTTCGGGACGAGAAAATAGCGGCTGTATAAACCTGCCTCGCTCATAGAGGGGGAACAGTTTCCACAGCGCCCTTTTCTATTAGTTTGCGCACCTCGGTGCGTAGAACATGTGAACACTCCTTTCTCACTATCGTCTCGACCACAGTCGTAAAACGTGGTGGTCTGCGAGCGAACTGGAGCGAGTATCCGTGCTTTACTATATTCAACACCCATTTCGGCATATCTGGAATGTTTTCCCATGCCGCTGCGTGTACAGATATGGGCTGAATACAGGCTAGGGGCGGGCCGCTGTGACGTAGGGACCCGGCCAGCGAATCGCCTGAGCTCGTAGCTCTCAGAGGCGCGGGTGCGCGCTGAGCAGCTGAGTGAATGGGCGCGTGTGTGATTACAACAGCGCGCGCTATGTCTGTAAAGCTCGCAGCCTGAGCTGGGGTTGTGTTTGTCACTGTAAGGACAGTGTTTATAAGTGGGGGTGCATAAACAGTGGTAGGCACACGCGTCACTTTTATAATGTTTCCAGCTTTTACTGGGGATGAATTCATAACTGTGTGAACAGTGCTTGTGTGTAGTGGTGCGTACATGACCGTAGGCACGTGATCTACATTCATGGGGCGCGCAGCCTGAGCTTGGAATGAATTTGGCACTGTTTTGACAGTATCTGGGAATGCACACTTTGTGGACATGTGAACCCTTAGTGACACAGGCAGAAAAATACTCTTTTTGTATTTTCTGTGTGTCGCTGTAAAAGCGGCGTTTGTTTGCAGGTGAGCGAGCTCTGTGACTGGCCCATTGACTGTTGTATGGACATTTTCAGCCGCCTGTAAGGGGACTGGGTAATGTTTGAGATTTTGCAGAGAGAGTGGTCCGGCTTTTGCGAGACACGCACTCCCTCTTCTCATTCCTGTGGCTAGGAAGGTTTTCGAGGCTCAGGGTTCAGCACAATCTTGGGCCGAGGACCCCGTCGCTCAGGAGGCGGCTTGCGGTTGTGGGAGCGCGAGCGGCGTCGAGCGTCAGCCTGAGGCGCGGGCTGAGAGGCGGTGGGAGCTGCTCTAGCCCGCTGCGGCTGTGGCGGTCTCTGTCTGCTCTGCGATGAGCTGGAGCGCTTAGGAAGGAAATGGCGCATAGCTTGTGAAGCGTTCTGGGCCTCAGTGAAGCGTTCGGTGAAACCTTTAACCGCCGGTCCAAACAGCCCGCTGGTGGAGATAGGCGCGTCGAGAAACGGCGCCTTATCCGCGTCCATCTCCGTCAGAGTCAGCCACAGATGGCGCTCGAGAACAGTCAAATTAGCCATGGCACGGCCAATAGACTGGGCGGTGGCCTTCGTGGCTCGCAGAGCTATGTCAGTCGCGCTGCGTAGGTCCTTGAAGGCTTCGGGTTCGGTGCCAGACTCGTCCATGGAGCGGAGAAGCTTGGCTTGGAACACTTGAAGTACCGCCATTGAGTGAAGCGCTGATGCAGCTCGGCCGGCGGCGGCGTAAGCGCGACCGGCGAGAGAAGAAGTAGTGCGGCAGGGCTTCGAGGGGTGGGAAGCTTTGACTTTCCATCCGGTGGTGGAGGGCGGGCAGAGATGATTGGCCACGGCCTCCTCGAGTGGCGGCGTTCCCTCGTAGCCTCTTTCCTTCGCGCCATCCACAGAGGAGAGCGACGAAGAAAAAGAAGGCTTCAGACGCGCAGAGTGGGGAGCTTTCCATGACTTGGTGAGTTCGTCACGAACTTTCGGGAAGAAGGGAGAAGGCCTTTGCCGAGGGGCCTGCTGGCGCCCCTGCAGAAACCACTCATCCAGTCGGCTTCGGGTTGGTTCTTCGGGAGAAGACCAATCGAGCCCGAGGTCCTCCACGGCCTTCGAGAGGACGCGGATAATCTCCGTATCCATGGTGGAGCCCCCACTCGTGCTAGCTAGCGTCGACGGGGCGGGGTCGAAAGTGGAGCCCGGCCAGTCGTCAGATGCAGCGTCGATGGACAAGCTGTCATCCACTCCCCCGTCGTCCTCGAACGCGCCGAAAGTCACAAGGCCCACCGCTCTGCTAGAGGGGTGTGGGTCCGGCTGAGTGAACTGAACCGGCGGTGGGGAAGGTAAGAGCGGCGGTGAAGCACGCGGAGACTGGCTCGGCGTGACGTCACTGAGCTCAGGTTCAGGAAGCCTCTGTGAGCGGCGCTTTTTCTTAATGCGCGGCTCAAACAGAGGGGTGGCAGCGATGGGCTCGCTCGCGGCGAAAGCGGCGAAGCGAGCCCGCAGTGTGGAGAGACCCAGGTCGTCACATTCCGGGCATCCGCCCTTGGTCAAAGCAGCTTATGCGTGGTCCGGCCCAGGCAGCAAGCGCAGATGATGTGACGATCCCCGTCCGGGAGAAGGTCTCTGCACGACGCGCAGGAAGGCATTAGAAACAACGCCTCAGAAAATTGCTCTTTTACAAATGTCGCGGTGCGAACGGATGTAAAATACTTGCGTGTGTGGCACGCCGGATGGCTCAGTAGGATGACGTTCGAAGGCGGCTGAAGGTGCCGACGTCCTCGTAGCAATCCCGCAGGTATGCTTTTCCACGGCGGCGAAGGCTTTCAATAATCCGGAGGATCCAGCGAAGAAGGTGTTCGCTGAAGGAGATTAAATCTAAAGAACTCTCATGACGGGGCGTATATATAGCAATATATAGCTCTTGGCCACGCCCATCTTGGCGGGCTCTGACGGGCACGAAGCGCGTTCATTGGTCGCGCATTCAGAGTCGCCCCGTCATTGGTTCGAGCAAGTTGCCGCAGCACAGCCAATGACCGAGCTGCCTTCGCTCATTGCTGTCAGTTGTGCAGCTGCAATGCGTTTTACATAAAGACTTCAATATTCTCGAGAAAAGGAGTTTTCCCATAGCGTAAGTTACTTACGCAATAGGAGAGACCTCTCGAAAGGGAACTCAATGTTCTTCATTACAATCTGCTAAAATAAAGTTTGGTCTAACTTGAAGAAATTATGAAAATATATGACTATTGCACAAATTAATGTACTTATAATACAATTTCTTGTTTTTAAGGAATATCACAAGTTTTCATACGTTTTAATTTTAACTATAAACTTGCAAAAAATAAAAATAATTATTGAATATTATTTATATAGCCTATATACACACACCTAAAGGATTATTAGGAACACCATACTAATACTGTGTTTGACCCCTTTTCGCCTTCAGAACTGCCTTAATTCTACGTGGCATTGATTCAACAAGGTGCTGAAAGCATTATTTAGAAATGTTGGCCCATATTGATAGGATAGCATCTTGCAGTTGATGGAGATTTGTGGGATGCACATCCAGGGCACGAAGCTCCCGTTCCACCACATCCCAAAGATGCTCTATTGGGCTGAGATCTGGTGACTGTGGGGGCCATTTTAGTACAGTGAAGTCATTGTCATGTTCAAGAAACCAATTTGAAATTATTCGAGCTTTGTGACATGGTGCATTATCCTGCTGGAAGTAGCCATCAGAGGATGGGTACATGGTGGCCATAAAGGGATGGACATGGTCAGAAACAATGCTCAGGTAGGCCGTGGCATTCAAACGATGCCCAATTGGCACTAAGGGGCCTAAAGTGTGCAACACCATTACACCACCACCAGCAGCCTGCACAGTGGTAACAAGGCATGATGGATCCATGTTCTCATTCTGTTTACGCCAAATTCTGACTCTACCATCTGAATGTGGTAGAAATCGAGACTCATCAGACCCGGCAATTTTTCCAGTCTTCAACTGTCCAATTTTGGTGAGCTCTTGCAAATTGTAGCCTCTTTTTCCTATTTGTAGTGGAGATGAGTGGTACCCGTGGGGTCTTCTGCTGTTGTAGCCCATCCGCCTCAAGGTTGTGCGTGTTGTGGCTTCACAAATGCTTTGGTGCATACCTCGGTTGTAACGAGTGGTTATTTCAGTCAAAGTTGCTCTTCTATCAGCTTGAATCAGTTGGCCCATTCTCCTCTGACCTCTAGCATCAACGGCATTTTCGCCCACAGGACTGCCGCATACTGGATGTTTTTCCCTTTTCACACCATTCTTTGTAAACCCTAGAAATGGTTGTGCATGAAAATCCCAGTAACTGAGCAGATTGTGAAATACTCAGACCGGCCCGTCTGGCACCAACAACCATGCCACGCTCAAAATTGCTTAAATAAACTTTCTTTCCCATTCTGACATTCAGTTTGGAGTTCAGGAGATTGTCTTGACCAGGACCACACCCCTAAATGCATTGAAGCAACTGCCATGTGATTGGTTGATTAGATAATTGCATTAATAAGAAATTGAACAGGTGTTCCTAATAATCCTTTAGGTGAGTGTGTGTATATATATACATATATATATATATATACGCATATATATACATACACATATATATACATATACATATATATACATATACATATATATACATATACATATATATACATATACATATATATATATATATACATATATACATATATATATACATATATATATATATATATATATATATATATATATATTATATATATATACATATATATATGTATATATATATATACATATATATATTAGGGCTGTCAGTTAAACGCGTTATTAACGGCGTTAACGCAAAACCATTTTAACGCGATTAATTTTTTTATCGCGAGATTAACTGTCTTTTTGGCCAAACAAACTTTGTAGTTTTTTTTCCACATGCTTTTGCAACAGGACGTGGCATGCGCGGTGCTGCGCTATGAAACCCATTCATTTCAAGGGCTTGCGCCGTGCGAGGACGTTTTGTTGCTTCGTCGACCAAAGCTCAAGTGGATCTAGCTAGACCGGAAACAAAACAACAGGCACGCGCACACACTTGTTTGGGCTTGCGAGCCGGCCAAATAGGTTAAAGTTACATTTTGAGTATATGACGAGCGCGAGACGCCGAAATGGATCCCAATAAGATTCTGAATGGAAAGTTTACTTTTAAAAAGTTGCCAAATGGTTCCATTGACTAGACCAAAGTGATCTGTGTGTTTTGTCGTTATGAACTGAGCTATCATCATCGCAGCACGTCCAGTCTGAAATACCACTTGATGATGGCCAAGCACACACACACAGCTGATGCGAATTCTCCGCCCCCTCGTCAATATCAGTACCTCGTCATATCCGTGCGTCATACGTCATTACGCTATTTCAACGTCTTTGCACATGCGCAGTCCTTTTAGTTTCGGTTTTCAATCCGATCAAGTGTTTACATGTTCTCTCGATCGGATTACAAAACGAGTAAACCACCCCTTTCATTTGGATCTAAATTTCAATCGGATCGAGCTCAATCGGATCGATTAAGGTGTTTACATGAAGGTTTTTTAGTCCGATTGAGCCGTCAATCCGATTATAAGTGTCCATGTAAACGCAGCTATTGTGTTACAAAGAAATTATTTGCTCCAAGTGAGAATGTTAGTGTGAAATTGAACACAGTATTGCCAATGTTGTTTTCAATAAAAAAAATGTGCACAGAGCAAGCAATCCACTTTTTTCATGTTGATAAGAGCATTAAAATGAGAAAAAATAATGAACAAAAAGAAATCAAGAGACATTTAGAATAGATAAAAATGTGCGATTAAATATTTTAATCGTTTGACAGCACTAATATATATATTTTGAAAGGTTAACTAAATTGATAGATTTATACATTTGTAGCACTCTATACGTACCAATATCTAGAGTGCCCTAGGTTCGTTACCAATGTATTAATAGTTTATGTTAGGAAAACTGAATAGAAATCGGTTAAATCACAAAATGTAAATGTAATAAGGGAAAAATTAATAAAGACTCAATTTCAAATAGGCTACTCCCTTGGTTTCTCTTTTACTTTACAATCAACTAAAGTTATGAAATGAACCTCCAAAGCAAGTTATGAATTACAGTAAACAACTTTACATTACTCACGATCAGGGGCGTCGCTAGGCCCTTTTTAGGGGGGCTTCAGCCTAGCCCCCCTAAAAATTTGTGATTAATGTAGGCTACACAAATTCGTGTTCGCTTCAGTCTTGTTATAATCAGATTCAGCGCGTTCTTCATCTTCAATCCGCAGCGGCGACGAGCAGAGAGCACGTCAGAAACAGAGCGTGTGTGTGTGTGTGTGTGTGTGTGTTCATCTGAGCCTCATTGGTCTGTCACTGCTCGTCAATGTCAGAATATTTGAGATGACCAATCAAATCAAAGTAGGAGGGCTTTATGTTCACAGACGCTGCTGAGCGCGAATTTTAACAGTGCGACTCGATGCGTACGGTCAAGTGTGAGATAAGATGTAAGTAGCTAAACTTAACATTTCATATTTGACTTTTTTTAGGTCATAAATGTTAAACGAATGACAAAAAATAATCAGGCAAACTAATATAGTTTTGTCTATTTTCGCCATTTTGAACTGAAAACAAGCCTATGTAACGTGTAATGTAGTAATTAGTTTAGTCAGCCTACTGTCATTGTGAGGGGACAAGAAACATTAACAAAGCCGTTTTCATCATGTTAGGCACAAGATTAATAATGAATGTGTACGAGAATATAATACAAATTGTAGCCTTTAGTAAATTGAAAAAGCTCAGCTTTAGGAGGGGAAGAGAAAGGGATGAAGAGACTGAGAAAAAAAGAAAGAGTGATGGAGATGAGGAGAGAGCAGGTATTGACAAATCTACTGTCCACTGACATGGTTTAAAACTATTTCTTATACTTTTTTTGGTCTTAAAAACGTCTTGAAATGCACATATCAGAGAAATAAAAAAATTAAACCCCCTACCAACCTCAAATTTAGGACCTCTTTGATTATAAAGCCCTGTCTACGGCCCTGTATTAGGCATAAGATCAATAATGAATGTGTAGCCTACATATTGTGAATGCAACCTATCAGTTGACCCTATGTTTACTTTCTTCACTGACAGACAAAAATGAAAAGCCTATATCAGTCAAAGCTCAGCTTTAGGAGGGGAAGAGACAGGGCAAGATAAAAACAAAGAGAAAAAGAGTGTGATGCTGATGAGGAGAGAAAAATAATCAGCTGCCTACTGACATGGTTTTAAAGCTGTTGTCCAATTTTTTTGGCCTTCAAAACATCTTAAATTGCACATATGTAGATCAGAGAAATCAAAATTTTCTCGGGGAAACCCCAAACCCCCCTGTGCCCTACCTCACATTTGGGACCACAGTGATTATAAAACCCTGCCTTTGCATGGTAATGAAATTAGATCCTAGATCCTAATCCTTGCATTAGATCCTAAACTAAAGTGTTAACTTTTTGTATTATTTAAAAAAAATATATCATACCCTCATTGGGGGCTTAGCCCCATGAAAATGACGCCCCTGCTCACGATTAACTTGATGGAGTATATTCAACACTTTCACATTGTTTTACATTTCGTTTCAGTCAGTTAGTAACCTTCACTGGGCCCAGGCTCTTGAATAAATATATAGATGTCAAAAATAGTCCCAATAAAGTAAACAAATAAAATGAGATGCAGGCCTGAACGACGCTTGTGTGCGTTGGGGCGGGAAAAATACAAATCGCCGCTTCACTCTTATTAGAGCCAACAATAATGGAAAATACTACTCATGATTGTCATGCTCACATCATCACAGTCCCACGAAAAATGGAGAAAGGCAGAGAGCGTCAGGAAGGAGAAAATACCGTGCTGCATCGGGCAAAAAGATCAACACTCGCCGTGCGGTCCCGATCAAGGAATCCAACGAGGCCAGGGGAACTTACAGGCAATCCAGGGTACCTGAAGCGCTACCTGGTAATGAAATCCACCGTGGCCGGAGGAGCTCAGTCTCCGGTTAATCCAAATCACTCGTGAATAACAAGTGCGTCACATTTGCGACTCGCGAGTAGCCTATAAACTACACACACTCACGATGACTAATGTAGGATATCAATACTTCAACTTCTGTACGAAATTACATAGACTCACTACTATTAGTAAAACAAATGAACACTCAAATCTTAACTGTGTCACACTCCGTGTCGTCGTTGTTGTTTTTTTCCTTCAGAATCAGAGCCTATAAACTTTATACACTTCCAACAATATGAAATATTGTTTTCAATACACGTGGTGAGTACAGATATACAATATAAATAAAATATATAAACAAAACAATATAAAGATACAATCTGAAGAATAGTAAAATAATAGGCTATAAATACTTTCAACAAATTTCCACAGGGTTACACATTTATTTGATTACCACATGAGACAGATTTTTGGTTTTCTACTGAACAACTTCATAGGAAAAACAACAGGTTTAAGCATCAAATGGAAAGCCAACTCAAAGGCAAAGTTTAGAACTGCCATTTAGACACTAGCCCGGACCTTTTTAATCATACGTTAGTAAACTTGAAGGCTGGGAAGGACAAAATAGTTTTTATAGGGGGAGGGTTTGAGTTCTGTTTAACAGTTAATCACACTGGAAATGAGATAAACCAACACACAGGCAAAGCAAAAGGAGGGTGGGAGAAAGATGGCAAGGGACAGAGAGAAAGTATGGCATGCCCACTGGCAGGTTTGAAGGCTGGCTTACAGAACTGTGCCAATGTCAGGCAATACCCACATGCCTCTCAGTTTGCGTCCCTGGCACAGTAAGGTTGGGAGGAAGCGGAGGACTCAAAGACTAGAGAAGAATGGACCTTATCCAGCTGGACATTTTGATATCTGGTTGCATTAATTCAGTTGGTGAGAGGGAAGAAGTGAAAATCACAAACCCAGCACAAACAGTATTTTATTATTAGAAATGCTAATACTATTTAATACTAATTTAATACTATTAGAAATTCTAATACTAACAGAATTAGAAAACCTATTAATGTCTGTGTTCTCTTTCAAAGGTTCACGCGACACTGCATCAGTAGCTGATGCTATGGTTACAGCTGTGGGTGGTACCGATCATCTGAATCTTCTGTAGAATCACACCAGTTCATTGGCTGATGATGCAGACACTGCTCCAGTAAGACATCCTGTGTCACTCACACTATATAAGCATCACTTCTCAGGTATCTTTTTCTTCAAAGAAGTGATTTTTGTGACCTGTGGTGTTGTTTGTTTTGTGTGCTTCAGCGTCTAGATTTGCACTTGGACCATAGTGTGCCCAGTGGAAAAAAGGTTGAGAACCACTGTTCTAAAATATCACTGGACCCCAATGACTCTCATTGTATAGACAAAATAAACAGATTTTTTTTGTTGAAAATATATTCTTTTGTGTCCAACAGAAGAGAGTCATGCAGGTTTGGAACGATATGAGGTGAGTAAATGGTGAGAGAAAGAATATACATTTTTGTGGTGAATTATCCCTTTAAGTCCTCGAATAATAATGAAAATTTTATTCTGATCTGACTCTATATTATTAACATGTCATTTAAATGTATCAAATCACAGATAGTACTGTGGAAACATACTGTTGTGGCCTGAGGGAATCTAAGCTCTTTTTTAAAAAACAGTGACACACAATAGCAAGGTTCCCTTTTCTTTTCTATACTTCCAAGAGCTGGAATTCTGCTTTCAAGTATGCTTTAATTCCACACAGCCATGTAAATGAAGCCTGACATTTCACCCCATCAGCATCTAGTTGTGTCTAAGAGTTTGCAACAAGGAAACTGTAAAATAAAGTGTTACCCAGAATTGTGTACACAACCAGCCTATAATAGTAAAAATCCACTAAATCCTTTTTTTAAATTCCCCATAAATCAGAAACAGTTTCTAAAAATGATCGTTCGTGTTTTCAACCAATTGTAATGTACAATAGAACAGGCCCCACTCACAACTCACAAAGCAAAGCAGGATTTGCGGACAGTATGAGGTGTAAAGGCACCGCCCTCTTCTAGAAATTGGGGAGGGGAGCAGCAGTTCATTTGCATTTAAAGACACAAACACAAAAACACTAGAGGGGCCCAAAAAGGGCCCTCTACTCAAAAAGGGCCAGTTAGGGAATGGTATGATAAATTATAGGCATAATAGTTTATGAAAGTGTCATGAAAGCCCCCTATTTTAGCCTGGTTGTTTACACCTCAGATTTGAAAAAGACTGGAGAAAACAAAAACAAAAAACAAACAAGAGTTGGGGGCATCTTGATGTATTTTAAAACTATAACCCTATGACAAAAAACTCACACAAATCTTAGTAAAGACTACTAACAATTATCATGAACAAATAAAATACGTTTTGATAAATTATTCTTAGAAATAACAACAAATCCGAATTATTACTTTGCAGAGCTATTGGTGTATATGACAAGGCAAACAAGGAAGAACATTTAAAAGGTTGAAAATATTTTCATTACGTTTACAAGGACTACAATCTCTCAACAAATAATACACTTCAGTTTTACACAGAATAAAGGTATAGCTATTTTTTTATCCATTCTTCTTTTCATTTTTGGTCTACATCATTGCCTTCCGTTTATCAGAATAATGTATTGTCAATGCGTTCATGATCATACAAACTGCTGTAAAATTGTCCTTCTTTGCACATCTATATTTAATTTGAACAAGACGTGATGAAATATGTGCACATACACAGTGTTGGTTGATGTTTGGAGCAGGAGAGTATCTGAAATATGTCCATAAAAACTAAAAGCCCACTTGCTCCGTTCCAGATGTTGTATATGAACTGTGATCTGCCTTGCAAGTGTTTTTAAACTCATCACTGTGTTCTGCACAGAAACTGCTTTTATGCATGTCCGTGTGTTGTTACATATTAAATATTGTTACAGTCGTGTTGATAGTCAAACTCCAGGTCTGACCACATCATGGGGAAAATGCACGTATATGCATACCCTCCAGCCACAGCAGAAAATCAACTACTCCGAATTAATGCATTTACCTAATTTGTGAAGTTTAGTTCAACTTTGCTTTTTAAACTGGTAGAACTAAATAGCTTAGAGAAACAACCAAAAAATTACAAAAAATTACCATAAAAATAAACATCATGAGTGTTTGTTGTTTTCATTGATGTGCAGCCTTGTACATATTTGATAACATCTAAAAAAATGCATTTTAGTGTTTCATGATCCTTAAAGGCTCTATATAGACACTTTTCTTTAAGGGTGCTCCGATTGATCGGTCGCCGATCATAATCGGCCGATAATTACTTTGGGATGTGTGATCGGCGGTCTCTATAAAGGCCGATCCAGAAAAGCCGATCAGATGACGCAAAACTCGCGAGACAATTTTTTATGCCCTGGTAAAAATGGCTTCCCCGGTCTGGCAATTCTACAAGGTGTGTGAAAAAGACAATTCATTAGCAATCAATCTGCAATGTGTGTACCATGCCGCTGCCCGCTTGTCAAACTGCAGCCTCTCTGCTCAACCAGTAAATAAATCCATCGATCTGCAAACAACGTTTGAGTTCTTAAATGGTCTAGTGGTAGAGCTTTTGCCAAGCATGTCAGAGGTTACGGGTTCTAATCCACACTCGTATAGTTTTTTTTCTCTCATCAAAACTGAATATGTTCATCAGTGGTTACAGTCTATATCAAGCAGGGACACGTTTGTGTGCATTTTATTTTGCGATTTCACCGGAATGAATAGAGTCCGCAACGGCGATAGATTGAAGCGCGCGTCCGAGTGAAGACTGCGCGAGCCACAAACAACACTGTATCCATGACACTGATAGACGCGGCAACGAGCGCTCAGCTTGATTTAAAAAACCAAACACATTTTAGCGCTAGATTTCTTATTTAATAGCGAACTAATGAATGCTCTGCTAGTTAACTGGAGATGTTTTATTTATTTGTATTAGGTACATCCGTGCCTCAATGTTACAAAAATTGGTGGGGTATACTATCGATCGTTAGAAAAAGTGGTGGGACACGACTTCACTGGATCTAAACAAATCAATCTAACCATAAATGTGATGAGTAGTGGTGGCTTTCTTAATCTGTTTAAAAAAATGTTTCAAGGGTTCTTGCAAAAAAAAAAAAAAAAAAATAATAATATTGATATTTAATATTAATATTAAACAATAAGTAATCTTTGGGAGAAAAATTAATCTAATAATCTCTATCCCCACTTTCTCTTTCTCTACCTCACTCTCCCTCTCTCTTTCTCTCTAAATGCCCACAAAATCTGACTTATAATAAATAAGTTATAGATAGATACAGATATGGAAGTTGTTAGTTATTTGTATGTTTTGTTTCTGTGTACTTCACTACCTGTGGTCCTTTAAGTGTATTAGAAAAACTGATGGCTGACTGACTCAAAACATTATTTTTGCTATAGCCTTTTTTGTTGCAGTTTTTAGTTTAAAGTAGTCTAGCTAAATTTAAAGCCTCAGATGTTCTGTCTTTTATCTTTTTTTTATTTTATATTCTACAGGAAACTTGTATTTGTCAAGCCCTAAGGTGTTCCCAATAACCAAGCACAGGCTGCTAAGTTAATATGCTGGACATGTTGCTTGTAAATAAGTACGCAGGTGTCAATTCATGATACATTGTCTTCTGTTAATTGTAATACTTAATGTACATTGTTGTTCAATATAGTTTAATAAATAATGCTACATGATAAATAGAAGGCTTCAAATAGACCCTGTAATCGGTGATCGGTATAGGGGGATACAGCTTCCAGTAATTGGAGATCGGGGATTGGCCCCAAAAATCATGATCGGAGCACCCCTACTTTTCTTCTAAGAGTGTATGATAAAAAATAATCTTAAATTTGAACTATACCCTTAGTTTTAATAATTTAAACAAGCTTTTGAGATTTTTTAGGTACTCCAGGCAATAATGTGTTTTCGGGTATTATATTTTATTTTATTGCGACACTGCCACTTCTGCTCTGCATCTGCTATGCACTGCAACACCACCTCGACGTGGTCACCAAAAAAAAAATAAAAAAATAAAAAAGTAAATAAAAAAATGCACTGCTTACACATCATGGAATGGGCTTTACATTTTACGGTTGTGTGCTCATCTGTAAATGTGACGCTTATTTTCTTTTTGTATAAAGGCTCGTCTTTACAGCAAGTGAGTCTCCATTAAACTTCACAGT
This sequence comes from Gila orcuttii, assembly GCA_026230005.1. Taxonomy (NCBI): domain Eukaryota; kingdom Metazoa; phylum Chordata; class Actinopteri; order Cypriniformes; family Leuciscidae; genus Gila; species Gila orcuttii. The sequence continues at coordinate 48,695,680 of JAPDVR010000001.1, read as the reverse complement.
GAATGAGCACCGGCATGCACTGCACATGCACATGCACGTCAAACAGACAGACCAAAATACAATGACAGCACAATAATTCTGACTAAAATATAAAGTAGAGATGCACCGATTACAATTTTCTAGGCCAATTCCGATTTCTCATTGAGTTTGACCTGTCGGTACCGATTTTAGCCGATTCCGATTTCATTTTTTCTAACCACTTTACAGCACACACAAATATTTATTTTATCTCTTTTCTTTAGTAGAACATTTTGCATAGAACACTTTTTGAACAGTAATCGCTATAAAATAGAACTATATAAATTACTCCTGGTGTGGGAAATTCACACACATCTAAAGTGCAGTGTTATGGAAGAACCATTTCCTTCTTTTCACATCCAATATCCAACTACAAAAATGTGTTCATTTCAAAAAGAAAATTAATTTTCTTTTCTGACATAGCCTACTCCAGTTCTTGTTAAAACACATGTAAGGAACTCAGCTTTTTTGGAAATATTAATAATCAATAATATCTTGTTATTATTGATTATAAATATTTGGGTCAGTTAATTGGATTAACTTGATGTGGCTGAATTAATATTACAATCAATTAATCAGTTCGTCCAACAAACTCTTTTGATTATTAATTTATTCTAAGAAAAGGGTATCTTCCGTGGCCACAGAAGAATAATTATTTCTTCGCATATACCGCACGTTGAGCCAGTAGCAAAAACCGTGATCATAAAGTGACATTGTATTGCAAACAAAGCAGAACCAAATACATATTATGTACAAGTTTTATTAACTAAATATAGATATTTATATGAATATAAATAAACTAAACAACATACACACATGAATACATAAATAGGTTAGTGATAGGATGAAATTGGAAACCGGAAGAGGGTCTATGAGAAGAACCATCAGAATTTCATTTTCACATTTCATTGAATTGAATACTTGCATTTGTAATGGGAACAATTCTTGAAGTTGTTGAAAATTGAAGTCGTTGATGGTTCCGGCAGTGTCAAGTGGAAGTTGGTTGAGCGTTCTCTTTCTCCAGGAACGCATGATTGGTTTGGTCAAGGCCTGGGACTCTGTTGAGGCCACGCCGAGTACATTTACATTTACATTTAGTCATTTAGCAGACGCTTCTATCCAAAGCGACTTACATCTGAGGACTAAAGCAAGCGAGTCATCGTGAAGAGGGAAGAACGACGCAAGAAGTGCTCAAAATACAAAGTTCAGGCATTGCTCAGAGTAGCAAAAGCCAGACAAGGGAAGATTTAAAAGGTTTAAAGGAGATTTTTTTTTTTTTTTTTTTATGTTAAGTACCCAGGAGAAGTGAGGAAGTCGGAAGGATGGGTGATTGGAGTCGTTGTTGGTTGGAGTCTTTATTCCAAAACTCCTGAGATTGTCTTTGGTTCTTTGTGAGAGAGTCTCCTCTCTTTTCCATGAGGCCGGATCTGGTTGGGATCCAGGCCTGCTGGAAGGCCTCTTGGCCCCCATGGAGGGGGGAGGGGGGGTTTCCCCGTATCACCCGAGACAGTGTTTGCGGCAGGATGGAAAACCAAGAGAGGGCGGTCACTGTTGCCTGTCTCTGATATAGTCTGAAAAAGAACCACCCCTAAGGTTTGAATGGACCTATGAGTAAGGTGACACGTCCAAGAGGGGAAGCGGCTCTTAGTTGATTTATGGTCTTTGTCCCCAGCGTGCTTAGACTGTTCATTCAAGCTCAAATAGACATAACAAATTCAAATTGCATTCTAAGAGAAGGTGATGTACATCAAAGTATGTGTCATTAAATGAGGATTAATTAGGTAGGAAGAATGATACAGGTGAAGTTATATTGACAGTTGGGTCATTGTGCAACCACATACACCCCAATCAAACATACTATGTTGTTATACCTAATAGTACATGAGACAGTAAATCATCACAGTTTCTGTGAGGCATGTTCCTTCATAGATCAGAGTAATACCGCAAAGTTTATTTAATTAAAGATTGTCTCTCTCTCTTGAGCATGTGGCGCATGTGGCCACATTCCTTTGAGGTCGTAAAAGTCTGTTATCAGTCTTAAAGTGTTTTGTAACCGGACACCCGGCTGACAAAGTAACTTCATTTGTGAGGTTAGTTTTGGGGGAGAGTTTCATAGATCTTTATATTGATTAAATATAGTGAATATGAATAATTAGTGTGTGTCTGAATGGTCCAGACCCTACATCCCCCCTTTTCGACCATTGTTGTCCCCCTCAAGGACAACCATGATCGAAGTTGAAAGTGCCGAGAGATCAGACACACCTTTGTCATAGAAGGCTGGAATGCCATGGTGGCCTCTGGTGGCTCACGTCTTCTGGAGCGGTGGTCGTTCCACGGCGGTTGATGTGGACAGTAGCCCAGTACAGGTCTCTGCAGCAGGTGTTGGGGCAGAAGGTGCCTTGACTGGGCATCACCTGTCATTCTGGAGTTAGGGGAAATTGTGGTTCTTGAAGAAGGATGAGGTTTCCAGCTTTGATTCAGGTTTGGCCTCAGCAGGGCAGCGTGTGTCTTGGATCAGAGACTGCAGACCAGCTGAGTTTGAGTAAAGTCATTCTGGAAGACAGTAAACAGCTGTTTCATGGAGTTCACTGTCTGGTTCAGCCGAACGCTGTGGGTGTTGATAATTACCACAGTTCCCTTCGATGTCTTGCCGATGGACGGCAGGGAGGCACTCTGTGTTGTGAGTTGCCCTTTTAGCTGTGGGATTTCAGTTTGAAATTCAGCCACACGTTGTCTCACGGTGGCTAGGTTCAGTGCGTTGGCACTGGACATGCCAATGTTAACAGAGTTCCGACGGCAGCGGCGGTTGTGTCCATCTAGCTCTGCTTGTGTGACAGGTTTTTTTTTCAAGTTGGTTGAGCATGTGTTCGACATTGGCCTCAGCGTGGGCGAGGGAGTGGAGTCGAACATACACTCTCTGGGTGTGGGTCCTGCAGTTGGTGATAAGGAGTCCCGGTTGTTCCTTCGGGACGCTGCCTGATACCGGACCTGGTGAGATGACCGACTGCGGCTGTCCTCTGGTTGGCTGGAGGCACAGGAAGACTAACCACAGCAGCATCCTGGAACAGACAAAGGGGAGAGGGAGAGAGAAAGGGAGGAAAGATCTCAGCGACTGTCGTCCTTTGTTGGCTAGGACAGTCTTTCCGCTTCGAGGACGCCGGTATGCCACTTGCTTCGGTGTTCTGGTGCTGCGCGTCATGGGCATACACTGGCATGACCCCCCCCTTTTGCACTGTGGCACCACAAGCTTTGGCGCAGCGATGTCATCAGGTGCATAACACAGAGTGTTGTCCTGTGAACGCAGCGTGTGCTTGTTGATTTTTAGTTGTCTGGGGCACCGGTTGTCGGTGGGTGCAGACGGCATTCGTGGGTGGTTGGAGGGGTTAGAGGTGGTTTCTCATAGTGTCCATTGGTTTGTCATAGTCTTTGGTAAGCTGGAAGGTTGGGGTCAGGTTAAGCAGAGGCTCTGTGACACTTTGGCACACTTGTGGTGAGAGACTAATGCATGACCCTAAAAGTTCAGAACCACTGTTTAATGGGTTCGCTAGATATGTAACATAAAGTTAGGTGCTTCATGTGTATCTAGCTAGTGATGTGTCTCTTGTATCTTTATCATCTTAGCTGTGGATGTTAGGAGGCTAAGACTTGTGTGGTTCCTAGAGTGTTTCCTGGAAAGGGCATAGCCGAGATGAAATAAATGACTTAAGATGGTTCTTATGACTAAATTATTTCTCTGGACTTAAATGGTGGTTCACTACGGCTTGACGAAGTGAAGGATAGGAGGAAAAGAGACAGCTTTCCTATTCAAATTATGCTTATTATCAATCCTCAGGACTATAGTTATGCCCTAGTAATTGTTGAAATTACTTGTGTTGCAGGGTCACAAAAATGAGTGCACTTGTTGAAAATAAACACAATCACAAATAAAGGTGTCTCTGTTTCCTTTCTGGGCCCAATGGGAAATGGAACCACATTCGAACAAGAGAGGAAATGGAATTAAATCATATAGATGACCGAATAGACAAGGGAATAGCTGACTGCCATTATTATCAAAGTGGAAATAAAAAAAAAAAAAAATAAAGTAATCAAAACAGCGGTAATGATCTGAATGTGAGAATAATCAGTAGCACTAGTGACTAAACTTTGGATTTGTCTGGACCAACACTCCATAGTGGGTTACAGCGGTTGCGTGTTCAAGACCACACTGTGTGTGTCCCTCCAAAGGTTTAATCAACATGCTGATGGAAATTCTCATTACTATACGAATTCTTCTCTAGCTACACAGTTTACATGTAGTTAAACTTAAGTTTAATTGACAGGGCATCTGCAAATTTAGCCTACAGCGCTCAGCCAGGACTATGCCTAACTAGTGAAGGTGAAATTTAGCTGAGAAGAACCGAAAGTACGGAAAGTGAAGAATTAGAAACCCTAACTGGGGTTAAAGAAAGTATTCTAGAATACTTTGCACTGTGTAAACAAAAGCTGTAATTAAGGCTTCAAGTGAATGATGCTAACTGCTAATTGTAGAAGTTATTATTTAGCTTAGCCTAAGCTGGATGAATGCTAGGTTAGGTTAGCTTAGCCACCTAGGCTGGTTTGTTTACAAAGTGACATCACAAGTTAGCACTTCCTGTGACCAGTTGTTGTCATGGGAACCAGAGCATGTCAGAACAATTCAACAGTACCTGAAGAATGTCTGCACATTTTACTGAGTTATGCATGTTTAAACGGGTTAAAAGGGGGCGCCTATACTTTAAGTCTTTCAAGAACTTGATGTTACATTCAGTAAAATGCAAATGTGTTTTGGCATTTGCTAATTTTACTCATGGAACTCTTCTCTTTACTTTACACAACTTATTCTATTTGTTTACAGAGTAAGGAAATAGATTTGCTGTAAGTCAAAGCTTGTCTAAGCCTATATAGTTACGTCCCTCTCATGCATAAATGCTGACTTTTCAGCGAGTGAACAGTTTTGATCGCTAGGTAGCTCTCTGCTTGTAGATGCAGCTAAAAATTTAGGTGAATTACATCAATCTAACAATAATTTGTAAGGCCTTTACATTGTAGAAAGGGGAGCATCACCCAGGTCTACGTATATATAACACTGTCCTGAGCTTTCTTTGTCAGAAACAGGTTTAGCAATACTGCAATTTGGATTTCTTTAACCAAAGCAGGATAGATATCGGTACAGTTTACAAGCTGCTGAGATGAGATTCCTTTGTCAAACAGACTTACGCTTTAATGCTGAACTAACTGATACCAGTTGGAAATCTAAGACTCTTTCACTTACAGTAGAGATGTCAATTCCAGCTATCGTTTTATCTGCATTTAGACAAGCCAGCAACCAGTGATCAAAATGCGTATCGCATGTTGTGTTCCATATGGACCGCAATGGTCAAATGCACGCCTGTAGGTTAACAGTAGTTTAAAGCTCAGGTGGTTTTCCTACACTCTGGCATCAAGGTGACGTATGCCCTATTTGGAGCTAGTGTTTCCTGTAACCCTTCATTGTCATGGAAACTAATGTTTAGCAGTGCCAATTCAACCAGCATGTAGGAAATGTTTGTTTCAAAAGAGTCTGTTGGCAGGTGAGGCTTACACGTCCATTCAAGATTTTCTTTATATCAGTAAAATTCTAGTTTTACTAATGCAGAGTCTTGCTGCTCTTTGAGGACACATTTTCATCTACTTTAAAAGTTTTATGTCCTATGCTGACCAGGGACTTTTTAGCAGAGTCTTGCATTGTGTTCATGTTGTGTGCCTTCTGGTTTTGCAGTTCAGAATCAATGGGGTCTTAGGAACCCTTTCTGAGGAGGCCTTCTGTGTTAGAGGCCTTCTGCATCAGGTCACGCATCGTTGAGTGGGCATTGCGTGGGGGCAGGTGAAAATATGGTGACTAACTGGTTTTGGAGGAAAAGTTTCTTGACGCTGGTGTCCTCCTCCGTCACAGGTTCGTTGTAAGTTCCACAGAAAACTTGTTCGGAGTCGGTGGTGGTAGCACAGGCCCTTCTAGGTCTGTCCTGCTTGGTGTCTGGCCAGGGCCCAGCTGGGCTGGATGTGTCCAGATCAGATGGAGTCTGTCTCGGTGTGCCACACCGGTTGGAGACTGCAGGTGAAAATCAATGTCTTGTAGATTGGCAGGGATGTTTCTGACCTTTCACTTGAGATTGTTGAGTGTCACTTCATGTGCCATTTCAGGGTTTGTCTGAGTTACCTTTTCCTCCTGCAGTTGCAGGGGCTCTCAGGACACTGGCTGGTGAAGTGTTAAGCCGAGGGCTTTGGCTCCTCCCCCCTTTGTGCAGGGCTGGGGAAGCTTACGCTGCTGATGTGAAGGTCAGCAGGGTACGTCTTTCTTGTGTGGTCCATTTGCAGTGGGTTGGACTGTTGCAGCTCTCTTTGGACCACATGGAGTGCGTCAATAATGTTACAGCATCGCTAAGTCAGTGTTCGGACTTCCGCTGCACATTGATGGCTTTAGCTCTCTTTGAGTTCAAACCATTTCTTTAAGTTCTTTGAGTGAAACAGTTCTTTACCCGTCGGTTTGCAGGTGCTCAGAGCTGTCGTCCGCCTGAAAACTGATGATCTCTTTCAGTTGCTCTGCTCTGTCAGGGTCCTTGCATCGGTCCTGTGTCCTCTCACGCTGAGCAGGGTTTGTTCTCTGTGGAATTCTGTGGCTGGCAGCATTAGTTCATTTACCTCCTGTTTGAGGCCTGCGGGAGCGCGGCCAAGGAGAAGATAATTCTGGTCAGCTCTAGGTGGCTCAGGCCGGACGTCCGCTTTCGTTGTCGTCTAACTGTTCCTTTCTCTGCCGTGGCAGGTCGTTGCCTGCTTCCGGCTAAAGGATGTCCATGACACTGCTCTGCCGGGTCTCCAGGTAGTCCTGGTGGCAGGGCTGGGTGTCTGAGGCCTACTGGCACACTTGTGGAAACACAAGAGAGAAATGGCAAAGGCAAATGCAAGTTTCTACAGAGGTGGTGAGCTATCTGTGTGGGAGAACGGCTATGTGGAGCAGCTAAAATTTAGTGTTGGGGAGCACACACAACAAAAAAAAAATTTTGAGTATCTTTGACGTGCTTTAAGCAGCATCGACTGATGACTGGGCTCTTACATGTCATAACCTATTACTCAAAAATGCTGATGGTTTTTCTCACATGTTGTGCTACGAGAGTAACAGATAGAGCAAAACCAAAATACAACAATAGGATGAAACCAGAAAAGAAGAGGAAGAAAGGAGTGTTTTACCTATTTAGGTTTAGCTAGGAGACATAGGTAAACAGGAGTCACTTATGGGTTATGCTGCTGTTAGACCAAGCTAGCAGGGACACATCAAACATCTCAAGGTCCAAAAGAAGAAGAAGAAGCAACGGGAAGTGTTTCCAGTTCTGTCTGGGGCCTACTGTGCGTTTGTGTTTAGCCGTACTTCATGTACTTAGCTTGGTGCTAAGGAGTGAGGATGGGTAAACACAGACAGGAATAGGATATTAATGACCTGTGTAACTCGCTAAGGAAACAACAGTGGCTAGATATTGTAATCCTAAAGAGAGAGAGAAGATGAGGATAGTGACTAGAGATCTAAAATAAGGTAAAGGTAAAGTAAGAACGTCCTTATAGCTCTAAGAAACTAAAAGGGAAAGGGAAGCATATCAAGTAATTTAATTAAATTCCAAATTTAGTTAAGCTTTATTTAGCTGAATATAAGAATTCAGGCTGAAACAAAAGTAAATAAATAAATTGAAACAAAATCAAAAAATAAAAATTAAACATCGAGTGTTCTCATAGCTCTGGTAACTAGAGTGGAAATTGATCGAAATCGCAAATTTAATTAAATTCAACTTAACCGAATAGGAATATTCAGGCTCAACAGGTGTGAAGACACAGAATACGATAGGGGTAGGTTTGGGTCGAAATAAAAGAAACACAAATGAAAACCACAGTATCTGGGTTTCAATCTGAAAGTGAAACCAAGAGGAAGGGGTCGAGCGAGAGAAAGAGAGAGAGAAGAGAGTGGTTTAACCCTCTTATGAGACGTGCTTCGTGAAGCTCTGACACCAGGGTGAATCATTCGTCTCAAATCATTCGGAGTGGGCATCACTGCTAAGGTCACGTGATTTTATTAAACTGGGCTTCGTTACGCGTAATAGCTGTTTCGAAATTGTTTTAAATTTCAACGGTTCGTGAACCAGTGTGTATCTGGTCTCTATGTGATCTTGTATCACTTTATAGATTCGTACACATTTAATGACGCATTTGATAAAGGGTCTGATTGACTTTCAAGTCAAGCTTTCATTAAATGAGCCCTACAGTTTACTAGGATATTGTGCCTTGAGAGACACCTCATATTAAACGATATTAGGTAGCTCGCGGATTGCCATTACCTGATTACACCTTTTGATAAAAACCTTTGCGATTGGTTTGAAAAAGGTGTTCCGTTGATTTGAGTTTCCGCTACACTTCCACTTTTTTGACCAGCAGGGGTCGCCAGCGAGGGCGCTTCAAACAAAGAATCATTTGTGACGCAGTTGACTCCTTTGATTCAAAGCCTCGAAGAGCTTTGACTCTCATTACTCGTGTTCAAATCACTCAGTTCGAATCACGCAAAATCTATAGTCTTTGGTTTAAGGTTACACTTTACGCTCTAAAGTGTCTAAGTTTTTAGGCAGTGCTAAAACTCGAGGTAGAGGGTTTTACTTGTAAGTTATGCGTGTAAGTTAGGATTGAGGGAGCTATTGGCTACAACCGTCGCTTGTTTACACGAGGATCTGTGAGATTGGTGCTGTTGTCAGAAAAACTAGATAGGAACGCCTGCTCGCGTTCTGGACGCAATGCCAACCAACAACACAGATCGGCCGGAGCAGCGGACGAGCTGTGCTGAAAGTTTGCACTGGGTCTCTCGCTTAGGCACATGATGTTGCATGTGAGTGACTCTTTCACAAATCAAACAGCACCGTTCTTTCCCAGACAATGGCAAATTAGCCTACTAGTTAGTTAGGCTAGAATTTATACCACTAATTCGACGCGATTGTTTCATATGAGCGCTTCGGCGGTTTAATATGAATACAATGAAGTAACGAACAACAAGGCCTTGATTGGTGACTGAGGAGCATCGCTCAGATCACCTTCAAAATGCTGAGAATGGAGTTTTCTTCGTCCATAATCAGATTAATTTGTTCTGGTACCATTTATACGCGCGGCTAATCTGAGATTTCTCCGTCAGAGAAGGTTTAACGTACGCTCGACTTCTATCTGAAATTTCTCCAAAAATCTAAAAATCTAGGATTTCTTCGCTAATATCAGGAGTTTCTTATCGTACGATTTAAATATGCATTATAGCATTTGAGAAACTTTCTGCCATTCGTAGGAAGGCATATTCAGGCTATAGTTTTGCTGATTTCAGATACTTGTGCGTATGTATGAGATGTTAATAACAACTTATGGGACAACATATGATTGATTACTGTCTGCTTGCATACAATGTTTAATACGATGCCTTAAAATTCTCCACCATATATGTAAGGAACTCAGCTTTTTTGGAAATATTAATAATCAATAATATCTTGTTATTATTGATTATAAATATTTGGGTCAGTTAATTGGATTAACTTGATGTGGCTGAATTAATATTACAATCAATTAATCAGTTCGTCCAACGAACTCTTTTGATTATTAATTTATTCTAAGAAAAGGGTATCTTCCATGGCCACAGAAGAATAATTATTTCTTCGCATATACCGCACATTGAGCCAGTAGCAAAAACCGTGATCATAAAGTGACATTGTATTGCAAACAAAGCAGAACCAAATACATATTATGTACAAGTTTTATTAACTAAATATAGATATTTATATGAATATGAATATAAATAAACTAAACAACATACACACATGAATACATAAATAGGTTAGTGATAGGATGAAATTGGAAACCGGAAGAGGGTCTATGAGAAGAACCATCAGAATTTCATTTTCACATTTCATTGAATTGAATACTTGCATTTGTAATGGGAACAATTCTTGAAGTTGTTGAAAATTGAAGTTGTTGATGGTTCCGGCAGTGTCAAGTGGAAGTTGGTTGAGCGTTCTCTTTCTCCAGGAATGCATGATTGGTTTGGTCAAGGCCTGGGACTCTGTTGAGGCCACGCCGAGTACCCAGAAGAAGTGAGGAAGTCGGAAGGATGGGTGATTGGAGTCGTTGTTGGTTGGAGTCTTTGTTCCAAAACTCCTGAGATTGTCTTTGGTTCTTTGTGAGAGAGTCTCCTCTCTTTTCCATGAGGCCGGATCTGGTTGGGATCCAGGCCTGCTGGAAGGCCTCTTGGCCCCCATGGAGGGGGGAGGGGGGGTTTCCCCGTATCACCCGAGACAGTGTTTGCGGCAGGATGGAAAACCAAGAGAGGGCGGTCACTGTTGCCTGTCTCTGATATAGTCTGAAAAAGAACCACCCCTAAGGTTTGAATGGACCTATGAGTAAGGTGACATGTCCAAGAGGGGAAGCGGCTCTTAGTTGATTTATGGTCTTTGTCCCCAGCGTGCTTAGACTGTTCATTCAAGCTCAAATAGACATAACAAATTCAAATTGCATTCTAAGAGAAGGTGATGTACATCAAAGTATGTGTCATTAAATGAGGATTAATTAGGTAGGAAGAATGATACAGGTGAAGTTATATTGACAGTTGGGTCATTGTGCAACCACATACACCCCAATCAAACATACCATGTTGTTATACCTAATAGTACATGAGACAGTAAATCATCACAGTTTCTGTGAGGCATGTTCCTTCATAGAAAAGAGTAATACCGCAAAGTTAATTTAATTAAAGATTGTCTCTCTCTCTTGAGCATGTGGCGCATGTGGCCACATTCCTTTGAGGTCGTAAAAGTCTGTTATCAGTCTTAAAGTGTTTTGTAACCGGACACCCGGCTGACAAAGTAACTTCATTTGTGAGGTTAGTTTTGGGGGAGAGTTTCATAGACCTTTATATTGATTAAATATAGTGAATATGAATAATTAGTGTGTGTCTGAATGGTCCAGACCCTACACACACCAGACATGCAAATTCTGTGCATTTTGGGCACTTTTTGTATGAAATAATATTTATTTTGTCCATCAAAAGTCTCCTTCCACTTTAATTGAGCGTGAGGAGTGCAGCAAAAATAGACGCTCCTGCTCGACGTACGGCTCCTGCTCCCGGTGTGAATGCACTCATTGATTAACATGCACGCCGGAAAAAACGAACGCTGAAAAAAAAAAACGCGCTGCTCACGCTTGCGGTGTGAAACGGCCGTAATTCACGAGGTTTCGTGTGCTTATGCTGAACGATGTTAATCATGCGGTGCCTGAGTGCATTTGACCGACATAAAATCGGCATATGTCAGACTGACCGGCCGGTCGCCGGTCATGGCCGATCACGTGAAAATCTGTCAATTCCGGTCACCAGCCGATCAATCGGTGCATCTCTACTATAAAGTTTTCTAAAATGGATATTAAATGCAAGCAGTAAGCAATTAATGCAATCAGTTTTTTACCTTTTGCAAATAATGTTTAATTGCAAATAGCCTATATATACATACTGTTTGGGGGATGTGGAAAAACAATTTAGTAATTTGTATTAAAATTTGTAATTAACATTATATTTGAAATAATTAAAATTATGATTGTTTAATCCAATTAACCGAAAAAATTACCAGATGACTATATTATCAAAATAATCGCTAACTGCAGCTTTAATGCAATCCCTGGGCCGCTCAATCCTGCACTAATCTACTTTCCTTCAGTCACATTAGGCTTTGAGTAGGGCTGGGCATTGACACCAATTTCACAATTCGATCTGATTTCGATTCACAAGCTTGGCATACACAACACATTATCACAGTTATAACTAATGATCGTTCCAACGGAAGTTAATCGATTAAAACTAACGTTAGCTAGACAATAACTTTATTCTAGAGCTGCTGTAAAGCCAAAACAATCTCTGTTACTTTAATTTCCTATTATCACTGTAAACCTGCTTTAAAACAATCTTGTTAAAAGCGCTATAAAAATGAAGGTGACTTGACTTGACATTTCTATAATTCAAATCCATTAAAGGAATGTTAGGCTGCCTAAATTAGGTGAACCGGACCCATGAACAATTTAACACCAGATGTGCTAGTTACATCGTAAGAAGAATGGCATAATATTAGTCTGTCTGTCTTATCCTTATCCCGAGGTTACCGTAGTCTGCCAGATCCGGGTGGTATCCAGATCAGATGGTGGACCTGTACCTCGACACAACCACAACACATCCCTGAATGTCAGACCGTGTTAACTAGAACAATCCCATGTGAAGACCTTGTCGTCACGACAGCCATAGGCCAGGTCCTCAGCAAAGCCCACAAGAACCAGACAAACCCTCTGCACAGACCCTATGGTCAGCTTTGTCTCCATACCAGCGTGATGAATTCGATCTTCGAGCAGAAGGAACTGAATAAAATATTTTGAATGCTACTGATCCACAATCTGACTTCTCACTTGTGATGCAGCCTGAATTATAATCACACTGTGTTTGTTCGTTGGCCAGAGGAGAACTGCACCCCTGACTGAGCCTGGTTTCTCCCAAGGTTTTTTTCTCAATTTCTGTCATCTGATGGATTTTGGGTTCCTTGCCAATGTCGTCTCTGGCTTGCTTAGTTGGGGACACTTAATATTCAGCAATATTACTGATTGGACTGCACTGACACTACTGGATGAAAAATCAACTTAGCTGGATGACGACATCACTGCTTGCTGCAGAGCTGAATGGATATTGGATATCTTGAATTATGTTGCCATTGCGAGGGATAAAATGAATGACAAAAAAGAAAGTCACTCATATGTTCTAAGTACCTTTGTGCATTGCAAAATTCACCTCTAAATTATACACCACTTCTACATAAAATACAAATATTAGAAAAAGACACATTTTATTCTTTTTCAATTAATACAGTATATTTTAGTGAAAAATGGGCAGATTAGTGACATCCAGATGAAATAACTCAAATCAAATACAAACTTTTTATTTGTATCGCACTGACAACATAGTTTTATAATTAGTTTAGTATTAAAAAGACCTTAAGATAAATACTTTTTGTATTTGAAATCGATCTATGACATAAAATTATCTCAATTTAAATGATCTCATGGATATGGCAATTGTGGTTTGCAACAGTGGCACCAGCTGGCTGCAGTAAATGTGTCATTTTCAAATCATATTTAATATTTAGCTGCTTTAACTGTTTTCCTAAATCCATCAGGGTAGTGGTGGTGCCAGTGCTTGGGCCTGATTGCGGTTTGCAGCTATTTTCATTGTTTGAATTTTATAATAAAATTCAAAGAATTTGAAAGCTGAGACAAAAGTAACAGCATATTGCGATTTGTTGAAGTTTGCGCAGAGATAACCTTGGAACCTATTTCAAGGTTTGCGTTCTCGAGCCACCAGGCACTGTTGTTGTGCGTATGAGCGGGCCGGAGTGCGTTAAGGGTTTTCTGTTAGAATGGTGTCGTGTTAGCTAGGGGTGCACCGAAATTTCGGCCGCCGAAAATGTTCGGCCGAAAATGGCATTATCGGTTTCGGGCCGAAATAAATAAAAAAAACAGCCGAAAACGTAAACCGAAAATGAATGTCACTCACCCGCCCCTCCCATCCGTGCGCAAGCGCTCAGGTTTCACTCACGGTCAAGCTGTTATCACGCGTCTGCCTATCAAAGATAGGGATGTCTCCCGCATATTGATAGCGGCTCCCTGATGCCCCCAAATTAGTTCAAATCTCCCGGAAGAGCGAGCGAGCAAGAGCTCGTGCTCCAAACCGTGTAGCGCGCGCACGCCAGACAGGGAGAGAGCGGCCTTGTGTGTGTGTGCTAAAGCCTTGTTTATACTCGACGCGTCCGCAAGAGCGCGAAGGTGCGCGCGGCAAAATGACGTAATTGCGGTGTGGGCGGTCGTGCGCGTTGGGTGCGCAAGACCCCATTTCGCCTGGCGGTGTGCACGGCACTTTTTGTAACATCGCGCGCGGCGCCGCATCCGAAGATGAACGACTTCGAGCCGAATCTGGCAGAACTGGTACGTCTGCACCAGCATGTTTATGATCCTTCTATACACAGAGACATTTGCATTGATGGGCGACCATAAAAGCCTCTCATTTTGTGAATAGGAACACATTTGCATTAAGCACCCAGTTTGCACTTGTCTAAAGTAACTGCTTACATTTACAAAATAAGCCTACAATAGCAGAAGTAAGCCCTGCTGATTAAATTAAGGTTTAAACAATCTTCAATAAGGCTTCAGTTGTTTAACTAGTTTGTACAAAAAAGTATAATAAACCTACTGCATTTATTACTCTTTTAATATGGATCAGCTATTAATAAACTACTAATAAACGGCAAACTACTTCTTCACTGCTGATTCCTGGTGGTTTAGAGGAGAATTACTCCGAGTCGCCCCCTGTCGTTTCACAGAATAGCACAACGGCGAGCGCGTCAAGTATAAACGCCTCGTCCGTTTGGAGAGGTGCGCGCGCAGTCAGCGGAGACTCGCGCTCGTGCGGACGCGTCGAGTATAAACAAGGCTCTAGTGTGCCACATGAAGCGCATGTAAGACAATTTTCTGTGTATAGCAGTTACATTAAAATTTGCGTAGCACTGCACATCCATGTTTCCTAAGGCTGCATAGGCTTACATGTTGTTTACAGTTTGAGTTTGGATTAAGTTCTAGTGCTGTTTTTGCACTGTTGTTTTGCATTGTTTTGCACAGCAATTTAAAATGTAAGTAAAAAATTGTTTACATGCAGCAGCAGAATAGAGGCCCACTGCCATTCTGTGATTTTGTGTGCAGTTATTCAGATAATTGTGGATCTTTTTGCACAACTGTTAAAAAAATGTATTTGATGGAACAAAACTTGAAGAATAATATTATTTGGTATTATTATTTATATTTATTGTTAAAAATATTTTAGGTTTTGTACTGTATATATATATATATATATATATATATATATATATATATATATATTAGTATAAGCTTTTAAAAGAAGCCATTTTAGGCTTCAGTTTCGGTTTTCGGCCAAGTGCATCCTAAATTTTCGGTTTCGACCAAGAATTTTCATTTCGGTGCATCACTAGTGTTAGCAGTCCCTAATAACTAATGATCTTTGCAACGGAGGTGAATCGATCAAAACTAACTTTAGCTGGACAATAACTTTATTCTAGAGCTGCTGTAAAGCCAAAACAATCTCTTTTATTTTAATTTCCTATTATCAATGTAAAGTTGCTTAGAGACAATCTATATTACTAAAAGTGCTATATAAATTAAGGTGGCTTGACTTGTTGGATGGTAGGTTCACTCCAAATAATGTTTAGTGAAGTTTTGTTTACACATCAACTGAAAACAGCATAGACTAAAATATTGATTCTTGGGATTTAAAGGGATAGTTCACCCGAAAACTTTTCCTCTTTAGTAGAAATGTAAAGAATATATTTAGCTGAAACCGTGGTTCTTAGTGATTCATATAATGCAAGTCAATAGTTACAGTCGAGTTAAAAAAAAACATATAAACGCAAAACATTTACCTCAATGTATCATCAAGAGCCACGGGTATTCATTTTGTTTTGTCTGTATATGTTTTTTTGACTCTCAAAGTGACGGTAGCCATTGACTTGCGTTGTATGAATCACCAAGGATTACGGTTTCAGATAAAATCTTCTTTACAGTTCTACTGAAGAAAAAAAAAAAAAGAGACCTACATCTTTGATTAAATAAACAGCAAATTTTCTTTTTTTGGGTGAACTAACATTTTAAGAATCAATATCTGTTCATAAAAATTAAAATCGAGAAATCAATATTTTCAACCCAACCCAAGTTGAGCATGCAAAATTTCAGACACTGCCATGAATACGGTACACATGATGTCACAATCTAGGACTCCTGCAACACTGCAAACCATGCAGCTTTGTGTATGCTTGTGTTCCTACTCTCTCTCTCCCTCTTTCTCATGCATATCAAATAATTAATCAAAAATAATCAGTTTATCTCTTTGTTACTATATATAATTGTGCGATACATTTGTTTTAGCTAGCTGCCAATTAAACTGTCAGACAGTTTCTTACACCAAATCATTACTTTGCTGTAAGCAAAGCTTGCAAAGAAACAATCATCTTACATTATCTAAAGCTGGTCATTACTTTCAGTTAAAAAATAATTGTGGAATTTTAATGTTTTTAGCATTTTTAGGACATTTTAGTGACAACCACACAATATTGTTCAATATTTAATGATCTTCAGATCTAGTATCCGACTGATATCTCCTGCCCAGATTACTCTTTGTTGCTGAACAGTAGGCAGCTTCAGGATTCTGGATCAGACTACAAAGCTCTGTGAAATCTTTGTTCTAGCTGAGTGGAAGTTTTGTTCAATATTATTCAATATTTAATAGCATTCTCCTCAACAGCTGTAAAAGGAGTCATGAAATGGAGAATTAAAATGTTCTTGATAAATTTCACACATATAAGAGGTTACTCTACAATGAACAACATACTTCAAGCTTCAGAACTCAAAACTAACTCCCCAGTTTAAAATATGAATTATTCTTTTCTGCTCTTATGAACACCTGGGTTTGAAATTGGGAGAATCGTGACGATTCTCCAGAGACGCAGCAATGGAGTTTTTTTTCTCTGTAGTAGAGGATATTATATTTGAGCAAATTTCAAGTTTTAAGTCTGGATGTCCTGTAAAGAGCAACCATGACAAGTCACTCTACTTGTTTTTTTTTTAAATGACAGAATGATCAGATTTAGCATTCGTATGGAAATATGATCAGATTTTGTAATTATCATTTAAATCTGACAAATTTTCTAATTATTTGTCAGAAATCAACATCTCAGGAAAATGTTATGGGGTTTCAAATCAGAAAATGACATCGTTAGGAAACAGGGCATGGATTTCATACATGACCTCTGAAGAGGACACCAGGACTAACATCATGGCATATCAGGCATTTTGGAGACACAACAAGTGAATATGGAAAGAAACTATATATCAATATTTTTTATGAAATATAAGATATTCTTATCAAAATATTCCCAATTATTACTCCCATTATTACACACATCGTTTCATTACGTTGCTCCAAGAACACATTAATATGCAAATTGGATGCATTGTATAGATGCATTGCATAGAAAAGGAATGTCATTTATGTCCATGTTTACACACATATTGCATAAAGTAAAATTGTATACCAAATCATTCTGTTACATCTATCATAACATAGTTGAGAATAATATTTATACAAAGTCTGGATTAAAAAAGCTTGAAACCAAAAAAAACAACAACATTGTTTTTGCCTATTCATGTATTTTAATTTTCTTAATAAATGGGTCCTTGTGTCCTCTACAGAAGACATAGCATAACATTGATCATAATATGATTTAAAAAAAACAAACAAAAAAAAAACAAATATATATATATATATATATATATATATATATATATATATATAAGTATACTCCAAGCAATCTAATGACCTAAAAAATACTAAATTCACACACATAAAAAAATCTGCAAGAGTGCGACATCTGAGGTGCGACATTGTGATTATGTAATCAAAGAGGTGTGTTCCGAACAACTCATGTCCGTCCATCAATCACAAGAGTATCACTGTTGAACACGGTTTCTATAGTGTCAAAAATGATTACCACTCCGAAACAGTTACCACTTGTGGTAGAGAGAGAGAGAGAGAGATTTTAACTCCCGAGGAACAGGGACCTCTTCAGCCTGGTGTCTCCTGTGGTATGTGTGAAATGCTATGACTCGGCGAATAGCACTGGGATGAGATTTCTCTATTTTAGCCACACACACTTAGCGCCCACAGTGGCCCGACACTAAGCCCACGCAGTGACTGACCCACATTAAGCAGAGCCTGAACCACTGTGTGTCTACAGCAGCTAAGGTAATTACAGCACTCAGTCACTGACAGGACCGCAGGTGGAAAGCAGAGCGGTTAGCTGCCTAGCTTGATATAGGTAATGCTTGGCATTAAGGGAGCACTTATACCACCCAAACCAGGCGTGGTTCAATAAAAATCTTTATTCTTTAATCTTTAACTAAATTATGTAGGAGTCGACTGTTATATTTGCCGATATTTGGCTTTTTTTTTAAATATTGCCATCGGTCGATTAGTTTTTCTGATTGGCCGATGTTTTAGAAGCGGGACTTTTATTTTGACGAGCAGTGCTGAGAACGCCAGCACCTGATCACACAGCACTCACATTCTCCATCTTCATGCAGTCTCTGTTTAACAGTCATATCCAGGGGCGTAGAATTTAGTAGGGACCAGTGATGCGCGGGTCAATGTATAAACAACCCACACCCGACCGACGTTTTCAACTAACCGCCCGCAACTCGGACCGCAAAAAAAAAGAAGAACATATAGTACCCGACCCGCTTCCTGACCCGCATTTTTAAAAAAGTAGTCAGTGTTGTGCAAGTTACTTCCAAACTGTAATACATTATACATTACTTGTTACTGTTATTTAAAAGTAGCCTAATTCATTACCTTACAATATTACTGTCTCAGAATTGCAATGCGTTACATTATCCTGTATTACTTTTGAGTTACTTTCACCAAAATAGATATAGGCTACAGTAGTAGAACTTAACATTCTAAGGCTGTAACGATATGCGATATGAAACCGAAATCGCGACACTCAGATCCACGAACCTGCAGGATCGAGACACACTCCTCCAAGAGTTATCCTTCCCGTCCAGATCCAATGCTACCACATCTTTAAATTATAATTAGTATTATTTGAATTTTGAAGTTAACATTATAAAATACGTAGACCTACACCACAAAACTAGTTGAGGATAAATTATTTAAAATTGGGGAATTCCAGCGTTATAGACGTGACATTTGCAGTCAAAACTTGAAATATAAATTCTCAGAAAATGCATTTAATAGCATACCAATATATTGAAACGTCTGTTTATCCATAGGCTACCCCTTAAAGGAGTCCAGACATTAGAAAAATATCTGTCTACACATGCGTTCTATATTTAATATGAGGGAAATACACACGCATTCATGCGTGACAAAACAAATATTTAACTTTTAGGAGGCAAAATATTTTTTTGTAATTCTGTGAATAACACTGCGCAAATCAAAAGTAATACTACCCACTGGATGAAGAAGGGTTGGCTCTCCACAGAACATAAAATATTCATTTTATTTTATTTTTCGTGTTCGCATTTATGAGGAAAAAACAATGTAAGGACGTGACAGTTCTCCTTTACGGACGTGACCGCTCTGAAGCGGCACTAAAAGACTGTTTTAAAACTTTCACAGAGACCTCAAACAGAAGACACAAAGCCTTTCTTTAAAGTGAATTTCGATTTGTACTAATTGTATCTTAATTTTAATCAATGTTTCATCAACCAATTGCCTGGATTTAATAGATAAGAAGTAAATATAGCAGACAATAGATCACGACACGGAGGCGCCTGTGCGAGCGCGTCTCATAAATTAACCGAAACTCAGCGTATAAGGTAGCCTACTTCACAGACCTGAAAATGTCTACTTGTAAACAAAACAATTCAAAACGAAAGAAAACGGACTGCTCTCTGCTTAGCCTATCTGTATGAAATGTGCATTTCTCTCTGGCGCATTCACTACTGCGAAGATCGCGAGGCAGCAACGTCAACTTCATCTTTATTAATAAACAATTAAAATGTCTCCTTGCTATATTTGACATAGTCATAATCATTCATTGCTTTTGCCGGTTCTTTGTGA